>ML786371.1:347251-357771 GCA_009831015.1 Picea engelmannii | reverse complement strand
CATCAATCAAACCAAACCATTTACATCAATGACATATGATCCAACAATCTCCCAAGTAATCAAACCATTGGCATCAATGACAAACCATTGGCATCAATGACAACATGATCCAACAAAACATCCTTCCATAAATTTTTGAAACTTTGTGCTCGATTCCAATAACTAATGTTTCTTTGTAGATACCTAGAATCCCTTGTTTCATTGATAAGGTATGCTTCTTCCATGTTGATTCTTTCTATTGATTCTTGTTCAATATTTTGTAGCTCTATATTTTCATGAATAAAAGACAACAATATTTATGTTTGAACATCTTCATTAAAAACCATTGATACATCTGAAAATGAATTTAAAGGAACTATATTCTGAAACATCTCCTTTTGAACAAAAGAAGCTGGAAAGGATTCAACTGCCATTAACTCTACTTGAACATGAAGACTAATTTTAAACGATTGAACTTCTTTATCAAAAATAACTTTTTGTTAAATGAAATTTTGACTATGAATAAGAGAAGGGACCATAAGATCTGAATACTCATTTTCAATATGTAATTCCCTTTCTTGTTCACTAATATCATAATCAATTTCTTTATGTTCTCTTACTGAATTGAATTCTTCATTGCAACAATTTTCATATAGAAGTTCAACTCGATAATACCTTTTACAATGAGAATGGAACACAACATGAAAATCTTCGAGAAAAGCTATACCGGCTGCATGTATTTCTTCTGTGAAGGATTTTCATATACTATTTCATTCTCATTGCAAAATACTTTATCCCGCTGAGCTTCTCTATGAATATTGTTGTAATGAGGAATTTGAATAAGTTTTAGAGCATAGAGAAAACTGTTCTTATAGTAGTGAAGAGCAAAAATGATTTTTTGAAGATAGATATAAACAAGAAAAATCAGACTTTGGTTTTCCTTTACTTCAATATGTTGATGAACAACCATGTTCAAATTTTTATATTCCTGATATTCAAGATCACCTAGATTTTTCCACTGTTAAAGATATAAAGATTACATATGCTCATCAAGATGTTATTCCCTTTACAATGGAAACCCTTGACAATCATGATCAGAAGGATGATTTTGCAGCTGGTTATGATTAGTCAATTGAGGAGCAATTTGTTGTTCCAGATCATCATGTCGTTGTAATAAAATAATAGGAAGCTATTATTATTGATGATGATATTAAGGATATTGTTGTTTCAAAATCTTCTCAACAACTTGCATTGCAAGAAGAGCATCAACAATTTAAAGAGGGTTTCTTTGGTTGTCCATTGGAGCTTGAATTCTTTCAAGCAAATGTTGAAGATTGTGTATATGCATGCAATAAACAAAATATGCTTTCATATATTTTTAAAGATCCCGTAGTAGCTTATTTGGAGGTTTTCATCAGCTCGCGTTTTGCAACATTTCTTCACTATGAGTATGAGTTCCAACATTATGTTGAGTTGCCTTTTTTCAAACCTTCCATTTTTTTGATAGAAGATTAAAGGAATTGATCAATTAATTAGTCAAATGATTTTATGGTTGCACTAGAAGCATGATTTTACATGATCATAAATATTTGAGCTAGTTAGACTAGGAAGCTTGTACATAAATAAGCTTGTCAGATGAGCATCTATTCTAGAATTTATTTCAGTTTGCAGTTCAATAGTAGAGTGCTTTAATTTGCATAGAAATTTTGGTTTCAGTTTGCAGTAGAATAATTGTTTTTCGGTTGGTGGTTTGTCTCGGTTGAGAGTAAGCATGTATTAAGAACACAAAACAAGGTGGTTTCATAAAGTGGTTTTAGAGCAAGCTTGGATCATGCATAGGTTTCAGATATTGCAAGGTCCATGAATTCAGAGGGTTGCAAAGATAGACATAAATTTATTTCCAGATTATAGAGGGGTGAAGGCACATGGTATGTAGTTCTTTGGTGCCTCGCAGGGAGACACCATCCCCAATTGGAGCCTAATGTTGTAACATAGAAAAATTTGGTTAAAATTTTCTAATTTCTCTCAAAATACACTAAAACCTGTCAATTATTTGACATCTATGGACTCCAATCCTTAGTTAAAAAGTCTTTGCACTCTAACCTTATCCTTTGAGTTTTTGTTGAGTGAAGTTTCTTTTCCTGTTGTGCTCTTATCTCCATAATGCTAAAATGGACCTTTTGTGAAATGCCAATCATTTGCTATTATGTACCAATCCTGTTATTATTTAGAGCCAAGTTAAAACAAAATAATAATTATTTTTGGGTCTTTAAATTAAGACTTAATTCTAATAATTTAAACCTAAAGTTCATGTTGTTACGGGTATTATTTTTGATTGAATATCCAAAATAACAAATATTGAGTTTTTCCCAACTCATGCACCATTTTGACATTTGTTTTTTGTGCCCAAATCAAAAGAATTAAGTGTAGAATTAAAGGCTTTAATGCATTGAAGCCAATGGATATCCAACGAATCTTGTAGAAGGAGATTCAAAGGCGCACATGGTAAATTTGTTGAAATTTTGGTATGCTCATTTAACCATAGACAATGTCACATCATTGTCACCCAACCATAGGAATTCACATATGCCACCCCCGAGCACACTAACCTTTACTTAGAATAATTCCGACAACCCTACTCCAGAACCAAGATATAAACCCTAGCTGCTAACTGCAACAACTCAAGACAAGCAAAGTGATCCTTCTCCAAGGGTAGCGCACAAGAGAGAGAGTGTCCATATCCACAAAACAAGTATCATACACAACTGCAGCAGCTGCAACTGCACTACTCTCTCAAAATTGCGCCATACTTAGCATATCACCAAGAGTATCACCAATAATGTCACCAATAATGTCACCAAGAGAATCACCAAGAGAGATACCAAGACCAAGAGATGACCATGCATCCTTATTCCTCCTTGCAGCTGCAGTTGCAGCTGCAGTTGCAGCTGCAACTGCAGCTCTTCACAAGACTTCTACACTAACTAGTTATTCGAATGAGATAAAACGTCCTCTATTTATATTAATCTGTCCAATGAATTTTCTGGCTGGATCGACCTGAATTTCTGGTAATTATATTTTCTGTTTAAATTTTCCCCGTGGAGCCGACTTGTATTTCTGAAAGATAATATTCTAATATTTTTATTCTGTTAGGCTGACTTGTCTTTTAGGGTTTCCACACATTTGTTTAATGGTTCACTTGCTTCCATAATATTCTATTCTAAGTTATAGGTTACATGTGGAGGTTAATACCTCCCGAAGCTACCAAAACATCAACACTCCCTCTTAGCTAGGGACATATTAACTAAGATGTTCTTCAAGTAGTGGTCTCAAACACATCCATCCATCTCACATGGTGTGGGAAAGAATCACATGGTCTTGCAGACCAGTCTACAGGTAACATCACCATAGCCACACATGCTATCATATGATTAAACAGACCACGTAACACGTATCACCATCATAGCCGCACATTATCCATCTAGCTAGAAAACACCTCCAACACTACTAGTTGGCCCTCTAGCTAGTAACCTCCAATGCTACTGATCGACACTCTAACTGGGAATCATTTTCGACACTATTGTTCGACATCTAGTTCATACAGAACTAGTAACTTGCCAACTCACACAAAATATGACTCAAAAATTTAACACTCCCTTTTAATGATGAAGGTATTCCTCTTGGCACGATAACCATCATTGCTTCTGCTCTTTTGCACACCTTGACAATTGTCTTTTTGAATTTTTTGAATCCATACATCATAAGAAGTTCCACACTTTCACTGGAGTAGTGTACCAGCCTGTGTTGGACTAGCATACCAACCTGCATTGGGGTAGCATACCAGCCTGCATTGGAGTAGAATACCAACCTGTGTTAGGGTAGCATACCAACCTGCGTTGGAGTAGCATACCAACCTGCACTGGGGTAACATACTAGCTTGCGTTGGTGTAGCATACCAACTTGCGTTGGGGTAAGATACCATCCTGCATTGGAGTAGCATACCAACCTGCGCTGGGGTAACATAACATCTTGTGTTGGAGTAACATACCAACCTGTATTGGAGTAGCATACCAACCTACATTGGAGTAACATACCAGCATGCGTTGGAGTAGCATACTGACCTGCATTGAGGTAGCATACCATCCTTCTTAGAGTAGCATACCAACCTATGCTAGGGTAGCATACCATCTTGCGTTGGAGTAGCATACCAACCTAGGATGGGGTAACATACCAGCATGCTTTGGAGTAGCATAGAAACCTGCAATGGGGTAGCTCCCACTACTGGGGGTCACATCACTTTCCACTATTGGGGAACACATTACTTCTTCTACCGGGGAACACATCACTTCCCGCTACTGGGGAACACATCGCTCCCTCTACTGGGGAACACATCACTTCCCGCTACTGAGGAACAAATCAATTCCTCTACTGGGGAACATCCTTCTAGACCACACCAAGCTTGTCCTTGACAGAGGTTGGTCAACATATATGCTACCTGTTCATCGGTAACAATATACTGGAGCAAGTGTTTCATCATAGTCTTCTCCCTCTTGATGGGAGAATCCTTTGGACACAAATCAGGATTTGTACATCTCTAGGATATTTATCTTCAACATGATTGATCTTGTAGATCAACTTGGAAGTCACTATTGACTTCCCTTCTGGTCTCGGAACCAAGGAAAATATATATATCCCAGTCCTTCTGACTGTCTTCCTCCCGAGTCATTGTAGAAAATTATACTGAAGCAAGGGAATCTTCCCATAAGATCTCATATCTCCTCGAAGCCTCTGAAGCTTTGATCTGTCCTTCTCAACCCATGGCATCTGCCTGTCGGTTCTGGAAGATGTATCTCTTCCATATGAATCTGAAACTCTCTGAGTTTCCATTATCCCTTTGAGTCTGTATAATATTCAAAGCCATCTCCTCCCATGATATGGCTCATCAATGTTGCATCCTGCAAAGTTTCATGGGACCACACTGGTCTCTTCTTTGTTACTGCAACAATTCTTTGTAGGTTCTTCTATCTCTACTAACTCTTCTTGATTTGAGGAGTCATCAACTGCACTAGAAGGATTTGTTTGGTTATCCTTGGAGCCTTTTTATCCTTGCAATCAATCTCTATATAAGATACTCAATATCCCACAAAAGTACCCTTCTTTGTCTTCTTCTTCTTCAGTACATGGATGTATACGGTCGTGCATACAAATTCTTATCTGGATAGTCTACTCCATGTCTCAAACTAGAGACCATCTAATATGTTTCCTCTTGCAACCGTCACTATAGCTCCCCTCAAATTTATCACATGTGACCTACCCGGAACAAGGACAACAAAGGGGAAAACTCTCTCTTAGCACTTCTCTCACCCATAATACAATATTCTCCCAATGAACAATAATCAATAATAAGGCTCAACCACAATACTGACCCAACCTAGGTCCTCTCGACCTCTATTTATACATTACAATCCCTCACCGACAGCCTCAGGTCGACACCTAGGTGTCAAAATCCTAATTACCAAAACCCTAGGTGTCTACAACCCTAGGTCAACTTGACCCATTTTTTCCAGGCTTCGCCATCCTGTCTTTCCTTCTTCATATCGCGATGCTCCAAGGCATCTAATGCTGGATTTTTCCACTTCCCAAGTCATCCTCGATACATCTTCCTTGCTGATCTATCATCCTTGATCTCCTCATCCAACGACTTTCTTTTCCGCACTTCGCTCCATCTTTTCTGTTCATTTGCTCACTTTGACCCAGTGATAGTCACTGTGTCTCCTGCGAAGCTCACTTTTTACCTTTTCTTCCCCATTCTTCACTTCCTTCCATAACCAAGGGCCAACACAAAGTAAACCAATGTTCACAATAGATGTTAGTCCTTAGATCATGTAAAGTAAGTTGATGCCTAAGATACAAGCCATGTAAATAATTCACACAATATCCCCTTCAAGTATCACCCAAGCCCAATACCTTGTGAGGGTTACCAAGTTTAAGTATGGGAGGGTATTCATCCATCCCTATTCGGTGTGCTACCTAGATAGGAAATAAATAACCCAGGTAGAGGGATAGGTCACGAGAGTGACAAGGGAAAGTAAAAACCCATCAAGAGTAAGTGTGAATATGTTATGGTTTTAAGGCCTCCTTCATGGCTTATGGTGACCATCTATATGAGATTTTTTTTTGAGGGTGTGATTTCTCTTGAGTTACCCAATATTTGTGTGCGACCTTTTTCCAAACCCCTTCATTAGCCATCTTTCCAATATCTTCTTCCATTTATAATTTTCAAATTTGAGGGTCCCCCTTTGTGGGTTTTCAAGCTTTAGCATTACTTTTTTGGGATTAGAGTGAGCACTAAATGAGTAGAGATCAAGTTGGACCAGATTTTGGTGCTCCTAATTTTCTATTTTCACTTTCTTTTTAGAATCATTTTCTTATTTTTTTATAGTAGTTGCAATCTACCTTCGGGTTGTTATCCCCCTTCTCATGAGAGTATGGGCCATAGTCGAAGTTTAGGATATGTGAAAAGATTTACGATGGAAAGTATTAAGTATGGTTAGGAGAAGAACATTACCCTTGGGATCCCCCCTTAGTATTACCCATTTTCCCTAAACGGTGACAACGCAGGACTAGAGAAAAGAAGTTGACCAATAAGGTGAAACAAGACAACCAAGACAATTTCTCAAGCAAGTGATCCACTATCCAATTTCAACCAATTATCCTTGTCCACATGCCCAATAAATTAAACACAACACCTTGCATTAAAAAATGAATAACGATACCTCATGGTGACGTTGGATTACCATGCCCCATACCCTGGGTTTCTTGAATCTGACGGGCCTTGGTTGATCTTTGCTGGGAGGAAAATCAGGGGGGTTGCTAGGCTACCATCTGTGGACATTTTGATCATCAATATCATGGTGTAGATCATGTTCTCCATTGCAGGCCTGGAGACATGATCTCCTCAAGTTACCCATAGGCATGGAGGGGTAACATATGGCTCCAACATGGGGACATGTTCTCATTGCAAAGCGCATGAGAACCTCATCATCTCTAGTTGTCCAAGACCTGCAATTTTGTGCCCACTTCACTATAAAATGATAATCCAAAACTATACTGAAAATAAATTTTTTCCTTAACTATAAAATGACAAAGCAAATTATTCAAATGCAAAATGAAATTTCCTAATATGTATTCATCATATGTACAAATGAGAAAGCAACATGTCTATCCAAAAATATGCAACTATACTAAAATTTGATGCACGATGCACCATATATACAAATGCAATGCATGATGCAAATGCCTAACCCACCTACTCTAATCTATGTTAAATGAAATACTAGGTATAATAAATAAAACCATCTTAGCATTATACCAGAACATCTACCTATGTTCTTCATCATAAACCAAAATAAAGATAAATCAAGGATAGAAAGAACACGAGTTAGAGCATGCGTTATATTATTACTAATCATAAAATCTAACTCATGGAGGTGGGAGGGAGGGACAAAATCATGCAAAGAGGTATCACCACAACCCTACCCTATCCATCCCATGAAAAGATTGAAAGAATCAAGCAAAGGCAAATCCTCATCCTCATCCACCAAGCCAACGCTCGAAGGCTGAGAAGGAATGAGAAGGAACCTAAGGAAAACTCTAAGGTTCCCATGGAAGAAGAAAGAGCTAAGTAGGGGATCAAAACAGACCTAGAGAATAATATTTCTCCTAACCCAAAGCTTGATGGTCATGTGTGTGAAATTGAAAACCCCAACAATAAACCATAGGTTGAAACCAACTCTGTCCTATAAGTAAGTAACTACCACGAGGAGAAATACCAATCATATCTATAGTGGAATAGCAAGGTGAAAAGGGATAAGGATGGAAAGTCTTGTCACAAAAATATTTCTTAGGGTAAATCATGTCCTTACCCTCATCAAAATCAGAGCATGACGATGGTTGAATTTTGTTTTCATAGAGTAAATCCAAGTGATCAAAAGAATATGTATCAAACCCCCCAATATATGACCATAAATCATCATGAGAATGTTGCAACTAGCCATCCCTGAGTGGTAGGAACAAATTCGTAATCATGTCATCTTCTTGTTGCCAAACATCTGAATCAATAGCAATCACATATGGTTGTTGTAAAGGAAACAATTGAAAATGACCTTCAATGTCATAAATGGGATCTTCACTAGGAAAAATCACATCCCATTTACATCTCCCAACATGCATAAAGTCATCAATATTCTCAATCACATCATCACCTTTTTTATAACATTAAGGGCTTAACACATCCAAGGGTTCCTCTAACACTTCACCTTTTGAATCATAGAATAAAGCATCATCGAAGTATTGGAAAGGAGTATAACTTACGATGTTCTTTTCTTCTTGTGTTGGAGGAATGGAGGCTTGGAAAACTTCATAAAGTGGAGGAGAAAACACCATGGCTTTGTTTTCATGAGGATCATTTTCATGGATCGGGTCTTCAACATGGTGTGTTTCATCAAAGTGTTCTTCTTTGGTATGTTCACAAGGAAACTCATGTTCTTCTCTGTAATCTTCCTCATGATTCACCTCTTCAGGTTCTTGTTCTTCAATCAAGTCTTCGTTGTCTTCAATAGAATCATGAGGTAATCCTTGTGTTGATATTATGGTAGCTGCAGGAGGTATTAACCTCCACATGTAACCCTGACAAGAATAGAATATTCCAGGAAGCAAGAAGAAACCCTAAAGCATTGGATATAACCCTAGAAGACAAGTCAAATAAAGAAAATAATTTAATATTGAGTCTTTAGCCTCCAGAAAGAGAAGTCGGCCTAGAAAACTAAGAAAGAGAAGTATACATACAAGATGCCAGAGATCATTTGTACACACACAACTCACAACTGTAGAAATCTAGTGCACACTGCAGAAATTTAGTAAGTGCGCAAATATGGAGAGTAGTTGCAGCTGCAGCTACTACAACTTGTATTTTCGGTTTTAGGCTTAGACTTTCTCTTGGTTATGGTTTGGACTTTTTGCCTTGTGCTCTAGCTCTGGAGAGAGGTATGCTACATTGATTGGCTTTTGGTTCTAGGGTTTCTTCCAGAATTATTCTCTTTGTCAACGTTAAGGTTCTCGGGGGTGGCTTCAGCCTATGGTTGGGTGACAATATTGTTATATTGTCTATGGTGAAACGAGAACACCTTATTTTACAACACGTTATGGGCCCACACTATTTTCGGACAGTTTAACCGTTGGAAGATAGATTGGGAGAATTTGCTCAGTTACAGTTGCAGTTGCAGTCAAAGTTTTTGTTGCAGCAACGAAACCCTAACCCTCTTGTTGAGGCATCTTAAGTGAAGAGATTGACCTAATTTATGGATAGCCTAGTGTGCCCTAACCTAGCGCACCTCTTGGTACTCTTAGCAAGCTAAGACGTCGAGCTTGAGTTTTTGGTCAAAGTCAAAGGTTGACCAAGTCAAAGCAGTCACGACTTACTCTATGAAGTCAAAAAACAAGTTAGAAGGGTCTTCTAACTTCAAAGCACGAAAGACAAGGATTGACCTCATCCTTTTCAAGAATAAAGTGTTGGATATCGTGAAAGGAAAGATCGTGGAACCGCAGTTTGAAGAAGGAAAAGAGAAGGAACCTAAGAACATTGCAATTATGGAGAAGTTCAAGGACAATGACATCAATGCCATGAGTATTATAGTGGATTCTGTAAAAGACCACTTGATACCCTACATCTCTCATATTGACTCATCTAAGAAGATGTATGATACCCTAACTAATCTCTTCTCATTCATAAACATTGGACAAGTAATGAGTCTGAAGAATGAGCTTTGTGACATGAAAATGAAATATGATGATAGCATAACATCATACCTTGTGAGAATCTCTCAGTTAAGAGATCAACTACAAGCTATTGAAGAAATCATTTCAGATAAGGAACTGGTAAATATAGTACTCAATGGCCTTCCCAAGACACAGGATGCATTTGCTGCAATAATGAACACAAGAAAGGAGTATCTCGCATTTGAATAACTTTGGACTTGTTGTGCATAAGAAGAATCAAGGATTAGCGCAAAAGAGAAATTCCAAAGGAATGATTATGATCAAGCCTACACAACAAAGTTCAAGAAATCCAGGAATAAGAAGACGTTTGACTCAAGAAAGAAACTAAATCAAGAGAAGGATATGTCAAAAATACAATGCTTCAACTGTCAAAAATATGCTCACTACAAGAATCACTGTCCCGAGTTAAATAAAAGGAAGGAAACACACAAAGCAATAGTTGCCGAAGAAAAGGAACCCTCAAATAAAGTCAAACAAGATGAAGTAGATTTCTTCTTCTAGTCAAGGTAACAATATTCTTCTGTAACATAGTCCTTGTACATACCATGTTTGTTGGATTACTAAGAGGGGGGGTGAATCAGTAATAGAGCAATTTAATCCCTTTTAACTATATAATCCAAGTGCTATATCAATGAAGCATTATTATCCAATAACTGCAGAGTAAATAAGCAATGAACAAATGAACAATCATACACATACACAGT
>ML786371.1:294066-313773 GCA_009831015.1 Picea engelmannii | reverse complement strand
CCTATATGGTGAAACTTATCAACGAAGCTCCAACTGCTCAATTAATAGGAGTAAAGAAAGGAAAAATGATTGCAAAGATCCAAATAAATGGAGAAAAATGTGTGGATTCCGCGTGTTTCATTTAAGTCGACCAGCTCAATATTCAAACCTCGCAAATCAAAAACCTTTGACACCTATACTCTGCCACGCAGGATCTCCTGAGGGCAGTTTCCATGTCCTCATCTACCTTCTCTACGTGACTAATTTCATCAACGATCATGGCGTTCCTCTTTAGAGAAACCACACAGTGGGAGTCCTCATTGTAGAACTTCAGGCAGAGTGGAGGAAGGGACGATTGAAAATTAGGTAGCAGTAGCGGCAGAGTTTAGAAATATTTTCAATGGAGGAAGGTAGATTTAAAAAACGAAACAACTTAACAATAAAATTTCGTGTGGGTCTTCCTCATCCTCCCATTCTTCCAGTCCTGTGGCGTTCCCAAATTTTCCAAGCCAAATTTCAGCAAAGATCTTGTCCAAGTAGCATTGTTGTTTCTTGTATGAGTCATTTTTGTAGAGACGCCCTTCAATAACTTGTGGCAAAGAAGAAGAACGGATTTGTGTTTCCATGTTTGACAAGACATAGGCAATGCAAGGATGCATGTGAAAGGACGACTTCAGGCTCGTCCTCAAACACTTCCAATCCTACACGAAACGAAGCCACATGAATGAATGTGATAGTCGCAGAAGCAAGTCTGTTCAGCATTTTTGCACACTGTACTCTCAAAGGAAAATATCGAGTAGTGGGCACCAAACGAGCAACTCCATTAATTATTTGAACCAATGGCTGAAGATCATTTGCCGCCCTGTGTGTACAATTTTTTTTAACTCAAACCTCTGAAAACAGAAATAAAGAAAGAATACCAGAAAAATGGAAATGAATGCACTGATTATTGATTTCATAAGAGTTATATAACTGGTTACAAAACAGTTTTACAGTTTCTGAACGGGAGTAACCAAGTAACTGTAGACAAACTAACTAACTAATTTGTTAATGCAATTACAACTCCTAACACTCCCTCTTAATCTGGAAGATTACATTATTAATAATGCCTAAACTTTGACGTTGAAATTGAAAAACATCTCTTCCCAAAGGTTTAGTGAAGATATCAGCTCGCTGAGCTTTAGAACCACAAAATTCGAGGAAAATGTCACCATTTTGACGAGTTCACGAATGAAGTGAAATTGAGTATCAATGTGTTTGCTTTTCTGATGAAATACATTATTCTTCGACAAGGAAATGGCAGAGTTATTGTCACAAAAAATCGAAATAGGTTATTTTGTCGTGTATCCAAAATCCATCAAGAGCCTTTTAAGCCAAACTGCATGACATGCTACTGTTGTTGCCGCTACATATTCCACTTCTGCAGAAGAGATAGAAACTATGGGCTGCTTCTTAGATGCCCATGAAATCAAATTCTTTCCAAAAAGAAAAGCATAGCTTGAAGTGCTTTTTTTGTCGTCAATACTTCTTGCATAATCACTGTCGGTATAACCTATAAGCATACTGTCTGCTGAAGCTATGTACCACAAACCATAAGTGGTTGTACCTGCAATGTATCTTAAGATCCTCTTGCCAACATTCCAATGAGAATCCTTAGGAGATTCCATAAACCTGGAAATGTAACTTGTTGCATATGTTATGTCGGGTCTTGTAGTAGTAAGATACATAAGACTACCAACAAGTTGTTTATACAATGTGGAACTTATTACTGATCCCAAATCTTCCTTGCTTAATTTAGTGCCAAGAGCAATAGGAGTGTCAGGAGGCTTACACTTTTCCATAAATTTTTTTAAAACTTCAGAAACATATTTCTATTGACTAATAAATATACCATGATCAGATTGGTCTACTTCAATGCCTAAGAAATACTTCATTAATCCAAGATTTGTCATTTCAAACTCATTTTTCATGGCTGATCTAAATGCATCTAACATCATGTTTTCTGTGTAGATCATGTCGTCAACATAAAGACATAGGATGAGAATATTAACTCATTTTTCATGGCTGATCTAAGTGCATCTAACACCATGTTTCCTGTGTAGATCATGTCGTCAACATAAAGACATAGGATGAGAATATTACCCTGCTGATTTACCTTGATATACAAAGTAAGCTCATTTTCGCTCCTACTAAAACCATCTTTGAGTAAATAATGATCAATTCTACTATACCAAGCTCGCGGTGTTGATATTATGGTAGTTGCGGGAGGTATTTGCCTCCACGTGTAAACTTGATGAGAATAGAATACTCCGGGAAGAAAGAAGAAACTCTAATGAGTTGGCTAATAACCCTAGAAGACTTGTCGGCTCAAGAAGATAATTTATATTAGGTTATTAGCCTCCAAGAGAAGAGGTCGACCAGAAGAAATAATAATATACTGAACAGACAAATACCCAAAATAAGAAGTCGACCCCAGTAAGTATGCCAGAACCACTATAAATACAGGGCGCCAGTCTCTCATTTGACACATCTTAGCAGTTGCAGAGAGCCAGTTCTGCGCAGTGTAGTTGCAGTCTTGTGCATAGGTTTGGAGGAGAGCTGCTGGTGCAACTACTGCAGCTAGCAGTTATGTTTTGGCTTGGACTATATCTTGGCTAGGGTTTGGACTATTTGATCAGCTCTTGTTGATGCGCTATCCTTGGGGAAAGGTGCACTACCCTTTATATGGCTATATAGCCTAGGGTTTGCTTCCAGAATGATTCTCTGTCAAGGTTAAGGTGCTCAGAGGGTGGCTTCGGCCTATGGTTGGGTGACAAGGGTATTGTCAATGGTAAAATGAGCACACATCCTTCATATTCTAACAGGTTATGGGCCCACACCTCCTTCATTCAGTCTAAATGCTGGAAGGAAACATAGCCGCTAGGATATTGAGCTCGCTGAGGAACTGCCACTAGGGTTACTAGTAGAAGCAACTTCCAAGACACTGCCGCTAGGGTTACTAGCAGGAGTAGTTGCAGAAACCCTAATCCTCTTGTTGAGGCACCTTAAGTGAATGGATTGACCTAATCTCTGGATAGATCAGTGTGCTCTAGCCTAGCGCATTTCCTAATACTCTCAGCAAGCCAAGACGCGAAGTTTGAGTTTATGGTCAAATCTAGGGTTTGACCAAGTCAAAGTAGCCATGACTTATTCTATGAAGTCAGAGAACAAGTTAAATTGAGCCTCTAACTTCAGAGCATGGAAGACAGGAATTGACCTCATCCTTGACAAGAATAAAGTGTTGGATATCGTAAAAGGAAAGATCGTGAAGCTAGAATTTGAAGAAGGAAAAGAGAAGGAATCGCAGAATGTTGCAGCTATGGAGAAGTTCAAAGACAGTGATATCAATGCTATGAGTATCATAGTGGAATATATAAAAGACCACTTGATACCCTACATCTCCCATCTTGACTCATCGAAGAAGATGTACGATGCCCTAACAAATCTCTTCTCAATCAGAAACATTGGACAAGTAATGAGTCTGAAGAATGAGCTCCGTGACATGAAGATGAATGCCGACGACAACATAACATCATACTTTGTGAGAATATCTTAGTTAAGAGATCAACTACAAGCTATTGAAGAGATCATCTCAGATAAGGAGTTGGTAAACATAGTACTCAATGGTCTTCCCAAGACGTGGGATGCATTTTCCGCAAGCATGAACACAAGAAAGGAGTATTCGACATTTGAAGAACTTTGGACTTGTTGTGCTCAAGAAGAATCAAGGATCAATGCAAAAGAGAAACCCCAAAAGAAGTACGATGATCAATCTTTCACAGTAAGATTCAAGAACTTTAGGAACAAAAGGAAGTTTAGTTCAAGGAAGAAGCCAAATCAAGAGAAAGACATTTCAGAAGTACAATGCTTCAACTGTCGAAAGTATGGTCACTACAAGAATCATTTTCCCGAGCTAAATCAAAGGAAGGAGAAACACAAAGCATCAATTTTCGAAGAAAAGGAACCTACAAAGAAGACTAAGCAGGATGGAAGAGACTTCTTCTTCTAAAGGTAACAAAACTCTTCTTATTTCTTGTACATATCTTGTTTGCATCGTCTCTGTACATATCTTGTATGTCTATCTCTTGGAAAATAATGTGTTCCAAGAAGAACTATACCTATGGAAGAACAACAAGATAAGAATGGATATCATTAGATAATACATATGAAAGGATGAAATACAAATCATGTGGAAGCTATTGCAAGATAAGCCGAATCAATCATGAAGAGACTTAGAAGAAGCAAAGACAAAAAAAAGTCAGCAATCAAGAGGAAATTGGAAAAAGACTTATGACGTTTTGTAGAAGACAACAAGACGGAAGCGTGGACTCTATTAGACAAGAGAGACAATTACATACTGCAGAAGACAATAAGGATGCAGATGGAAGCGTGGACTCTGTTAGATGGAGGGAGCCGATTATATGCACTCATACATGAAACAAGGATTAGGAGGGAGCTAATCCTACGATCCATTGAAGATGATGAAGTATATATCCATGATAGTAGTCATGAAAGACAATACGTATTCTTCAAAGAGAAGCCTTAAAGTATCCCTAGTTGTCCATCCACACCCGTGATCCTATGATGGAATCTTTAGGGCATGGAATCTATAAGAAACTCCATGGACCCGAGAACTAAAGAAACGCATAAAGATTCCAAGAAAGAAAGATAAGCTAGAACAACCAGTCATTGTATCAAGAATCAAAAGATTGTCAGCCTGATATAAACTCAATAAAAGCAATCAAGCAGAGGAACTGAAAGTTGTGATGAAGAACAATGTATGAAAGACTTATGAATGAAAGCATTGCAAGATCCAAAACTAGAGGTTCTCCCAGATGGAGGGAGAAGACTATGATGATTACTTGCTCCAATAAACCAAACTTATCTCTACATGAGTCATTACATCATCCACAACATCCATGAGTTGGAGTTCTACATCAGATGAATGCAAAGAATGTTCTCCAGAGAAATTGAATAAAGAGCGTATGAAGAGAAATCTCAAGACTTTGAGGCATACCAGAAAGAGACCCTTGTATGAAGATAGAAGAAGATAACTTGGTGGAGAACCTCCAGTGCATAGCATAAGCATGGTGAAGATTTCCTATAACATCAAGATGATTACTCAGAAGATCAGTTCTCATGATGACAGAAGAAGTGCCACATGGATATGTTCCAGTTTTCCAACAGTGATATACTCTATTGTTCAGAGCTACATGAAGCCTTCACATAAAATTAGTGTTCTAGACTAAAGTACATTTGAAATCAAGCATTACATTATCCGTGATGAAGTCCAGAAAGGAGAAAGTGGTTCTCAAATACATATCTCCATAGATGAACAGATAAGCAGACATTTTGGTAAATATTCTATCCAAGATGAAAGAGTTTGCGTACTCAAGCTGAAGTTCGTGGAAACGCCTTCCTTCTTGAAAAAGGAAGAGATGACTCCCTAGTTGGGAGGGAGCACTGAAAATATTATTGAAGACATTCATTCTCAAGATTGAAAAATAGTCCATCTTGGATAGATGCTTTCCTGTTCGGAAAGTGGATTGAGATTTCTGACGGACAACGATTTCCCATTGTGGTTAACATGGGAAATGGTCTAGATTGCTGATGTACCATAGACAATGAATTCCCATTGTGGTTAACATGGGGAGTGGTCTAGGGCAGTCTCTCTTCTTGAGGGTTACTCAAGAAGACTGGCTCGTCTCACCGGACAACGATTTCTCATTGTGGTTAACATGAGGAATGGTTCGTTTTGGAGGTTGATAGAGGATAGTATTTTCCTCTTGTGGTTAACAGAGGAAATGGTCCGGACAGTCATTCCTTAGGGTTTATACATTCTCTCCAGGGTGCACTTTGATTAGTGTAGGAGGAATGGCACAGGGTGGGGAATGGTCCAAGCTCAACAATCAGGGACAGGCATTCCTTAGGGTTTATACATTCTCTCCAGGGTGCACTTTGATTAATGTAGGAGGAATGGCCCAGGGTGGGGAATGGTCCAGGCTCAACATTCCTTAGGGTTTATACATTCTCTCCAGGGTGCACTTTGATTAGTGTAGGAAGAATGGCCCAGGGTGGGGAATGGTCCAGGTTCAGAAGACATGATAGTTATTCTTCCTTGCTTGAGAAGAATAGTCCAGATATCTCATTGTTCTACTCTGAGGGCATATATTCTTTTAGATCTCACAGATGTGAGTGAAAGATTGGCCCAGATGATTCATTTTATATCATAACATTGTTTCTATGTAGGTTTCTATCATATGTTTGTTATGAAGACTGTATGATAGTAGATGTATACTACTGTGGTGGATATGTTCCACTATTTGTGACTATACGTTGCTAATCAAATACTTGTGTGTTACTTGGTGTGGTAGTGTACCACTGGATTGTAGTTATGTACTACTATGTATAGACACAGTTGTGTTCTATTTTTGTTCTGATTGCCTTGAAGACTATCAACAATTTATTGGCGACAATCATCGGCCAGATGAATGATGAACATAGATTTTCCAGACGGAAAATGGTTCAGAGCATTTACTCTTCTAGATTAGAAGAATGGTTCTTGTATCACTCTGTGGAGTGAGCATCATGTCTGATTACTGAGATAGAGTATGGTTTCGAGAGATGATGCAACTGATGACACTGATGATGATGATGGTGCTCATGATCTAGTCTATACAACTATGTTGATGCTACTGGGTGAATGGTATGTTTTTGTGCTCAAAACCATTACCTGTAATACCTCCCTAGCTAGGAGGGAGTGTTGATATTATGGTAGCTACGAGAGGTATTTACCTCCATGTGTAAACCTGATGAGAATATAATAATCCAGGAAGAAAGAATAAACCCTAATGAGTTGGCTAATAACCCTAGAAGACTTTTTGACTCAAGAAGATAATTTATATTAGGTTATTAGCCTCCAAGAGAAGAAGTCGACTAGAAGAAATAATAATATACTGAACATATAGATACCCAGAATAAGAAATCGGCCCCAGTAAGTCTTCTAGAACCACTATAAATACAAGGCGTCCGTCTCTCATTTGACACATTTCAACAGTTGCAGAGAGCCAGTTCTGCACAGTGCAGTTGTAGTCTTGTGCACAGGTTTGGAGGAGAGCTGCTGGTGCAGCTTCTGCAGCTAGCAATTATGTTTTGGATTGGACTATCTCTTGGCTAGGGTTTGGACTATCTGATCTGCTCTTATTGATGCGCTATCCTTGGGGAAAGGTGTGCTACCCTTTGTATGGCTATCTAGCCTAGGGTTTTCTTCCAGAATGATTCTCTGTCAAGGTTAAGGTGCTCGGAGGGTGGCTTTGGCCTATGGTTGGGTGACAAGGGTATTGTCAATGGTAAAATGAGCACACACCCTTCATATTCTAACACGTGAAGCTTGCTTCAAACCGTACAAGGCTTTCTTCAATTTGTACACTCGATGCTCTTGTGTTTTAAATTCAAATCTAGGTGGTTGATGGACATACAATTCTTCATTTAACACTCCATTCGAGAAGACATACTTGACATACATTTTATAAATAGGCCACTTATTTTGTGTTGCAATGGCCAAAACAAATCGAACAATATCTAATCTTGCTACAGGTGCGAAAGTTTCACCATAATCAATGCCAGGTTGTTGTGAAAAACCTCTAGAAACTAACCTTGCTTTGTTTTTCTCAATCTCATCTTTTTCATTCAGTTCAGTTTTATAAACCCATTTGACACTTATGACATTTTTATTTGCAGGTAGATCAACTAAATCCCATGTATTGTTTCTTTCAATAGCTTCTATTTCATTATTCATTGCATCTACCCATTCTTTTTGCTTTGCAGCTTCATCAAAACAAGTAGGTTGAGATGAGAAAAATGAAAACTGTACTACATTATCATCTTGGTCATTTATATCACAAAAACTTCTTATTCTTTGGTGATTATGATTAGAATCTGAATCACTATGAGATGAAGAATCATTATGAGACGAAGAACTACTTTCATTTTGAACTTGCAATCTTGGAAGACGTGTGATTGATTCTTCATGTTCTTCTAACTTTGTAGGTGCTTGATGTTCATCTAACTCAAGAGAATGACTGTGAGAAGTATTGTTTTCCATTTCATCCCATGATTTATCTTCCATAAATTTAACTTCTCTACTTACTAGAAATTTCTTAGTAATAAGATTGTATAATCTGTATGCTTTCGACTGTTCACTATAGCCAATAAAAATGTACTTCTCACTTCTATCATCAAGCTTCTTTCTTATCTCTTCAAGGACATGAGCAAAAGAAACACAACCAAATTTTTTGAAATGAGAAACATTTACCTTAGATCCACTCCATTTTTCTCCAGGTACTTTACCTTGAACACTGGAAGTTGGTGATCTGTTAAGTATGTAAATTGAACATGCAACTGCTTCAACCCAGTAATCTTTGGACATTTTTCTTGCTGTAAGTAAATTCTTGGCCATGTTCATGATGGTGTGATTCTTTCTTTCTGCCACTCCATTTTGTTGTGGAGTATATCTTGTAGTCGTTTTCTTTTTAATACCATGATGTTTACAGAAATCAACATACTCTCTTGATTCATATTCACCTCCTCCATCAGATCTCAAAACTTTGACAAATTTGCCACTTTGTTTCTCTGCTTCAGCCTTGAATTCTTTGAATCGATTGAAAGTCTTAGATTTGTGTTTGAGAAAATAAACCCAAAATTTCCTGCTAAAATCATCAATAAACGTTAGAAAATAAAAACTTCCACCAATAGACTGAATTTTCATAGGTCCACATAAGTTTGTGTGAACTAACTCTAAGCACTCTTTCGCTCTATAAGACGATGATGGAAAACTATCTTGCTGGTGTTTTCCTACTATGCAACTTTCACAAGAAGGAATCTGATTAATCAAAGGAGGCAATCCTGTCACCATAGACTGTCTTTGTAACAAAATCATACTTTTGATTGGTAAATGACCATAATGATAATGCTATAACTCAATTACAGTCACATTAGAAATATTACATACATACATCTTCCCACTTTTCATTTCTAAGGGAAACAATCTGTTCTTTGTCATAGGGACTTTTGCAACAAGTATTTTAGTTGGATTAAGAATAGTGCAAGTGTTGTTGTGGAAAGTAACATCATAACCATGTGCCATTAATTTCCCTATACTCAACAAATTGTGTTTGATATTTGGTACATAGTAAACATCAAAAATATTTTTCACTTCACCCTGCTTTGTTAAAAATGGCACAACACCTTTTCCTGAAGCTTTGATCGAATTATCATCACCCAAACTAATTGTAGTAATAAGAGATGTATCAAGATTAGAAAGTAAATCGTTGTGACCAGTCATATGATTTCTACATCCACTATCTAGCAACCAAACATCTTTGTCAAGAATTTGCTAAGATACTTGACATGAAAGAAACAAAGTATTAGATGTTTCACTTTCTATGACATTAGCTTTATTTCTATACTGTAACTTACGACATTCAGATATATGGTGACCCAACTTTTTACAATAACGACATTGAATTTCTGATTTATTTGTCCATCTCTGACCATGATCTTGTGAAGACAATCTTGAATTCTCTGACTTGTCTTTTGTTTGTTCAGGTTTATCTCTTGTTTGAGAATGTCCTCTACCACGTCCCTGACCACGTCCATGAAAATCTCTACCTTTTCCTCTGTCCATGAACACCTTAGCTTGAAATGCATGTTCTAAAGTACCAAGATCCAAGGTCATCCTAGCTTCATGAGATAACAATGAACCAATCAGTTCTTCTATAGAAAAATTAGTTAGATCTTTTGACTCAAGAAGAGCAGTAACTACCATTTCAAATTTCGTAGGTAAAATTCTAAGAACTTTTTCAACAACTCTTTGGTCCGTGAATTCTTTTTTTCCATTAATCCTAAGTTGATTAATAATACCCATAACTTTAGTCATAAAGTGATAAACACTTTCTGATTCACTCATCTTGAGGGTTTCAAATTGAGTTCTAAGGGTTTGAAGTCTCAAAGTTTTCACTTTATCATTACTCTTATAAGCTAACTTAAGAATATCCCATGCTTCTTTAGCAGTCTTGGCACCAATAATTTTAGGAAATATAGAATCATCTAATGAAACTAAAATATATGATTTGGCTTTTCCTTCTTTTTGCTTAAGTTCTTCTAATGTTTTTCTTTGAACATCAGTCATAGCTGCAACAACATTTGCATCGGGTTCTATGAACCCTGTTTCAACATAATCCCAACATCCTGACCTTGTAAAATGGATTTCACCTTCTCACTCCAAAAATCATAATTGGAACCAACTAAAGTTGGTTCTTGAATTGACCAAGAACTAGACATTTTTTAATTCCAAAATATCAACCACAATTTATTTTTATATAACTTCAAGTGAATTTTTCAGATTTCAATGAAACTTTAAATAAACTCCAAATTTTATAAATACTCTTTAGAAAAATCTAGAGTAAGGGAATTCAAAGCCTGTAATTCTCAGCCAAATCCCTCTTCCAATTCGACAGTGGCTCTTCTCCAAACCGATGACAACACTATGACACTTCTTCAAACTGGTGAGCAACTCTTCTCCAAACTGGTGGCATCTCTATGGCACTTCTTCAAACTGGCTGGCAGTAACAAGAAATACATCAGACATCAACAATCACAACATTCTGTGGTATTCTTCTTTGTTCTTCACTATGGAAGAGAGATGCGGAAGAAGACAACTAACATGAATCGAAAGAGAACAACAATAGGAATTGCCTTCTCCCAACCTATCGCTATGATACCATGAAAACATAAATAAAGAAAGAATACCAGAAAAATGTTGGGAAATGAACACACTGATTATTGATTTCATAAGAGTTATATAATTGGTTACAAGACAATTTTACAGTTTTTGAACGAGAGTAACTGAGTAACTGTAGACAAACAAACAAACAAATTTATTAATGCAATTACAACTCCTAACAAACTCTAGGCAATTCATGAAATTCCATCTGTAAACATTCTTGAATGATTCCTTAGTCTTCACTAAGAGGGCATTTAGTAAAATCATCACCATTTTTCATATGAAGACAAAGGCATGCCGATATGCATTGCTCAAATCTACTCCATAGAGCCCAACAACACAGTTGCTAAGGAACTGAATATGCTGCAATCTTGCCGAATTGACAAACTTGCAGTTTGCAACATAATCCTTGTAGATACCTTTTAGGCAAGAATCAAGACAATCAGAGCCCAGTCGGATAGCCGGGTTTCGGTAAATAAAAATGACACAACAAAGAAGGCACCTTCACCAGTGCCCCCAAAAATGTAGTGCAACCTTAAGATATTTACGTAAAAGAGCAGGAAATGTTGCCAAAAATATAATTGAAGATTTGAGGTGTTGAATTGTAAATGAAATAATTTGGTTGTCGGTCATCAAATTGGAAAGAATAAGAGTTGTTGTAAGGTAAGCGGCCAAGGGCTTCAAGGAGCCGGTGAGAGTAATGGAACTCCATACCTGTAATACAAAGAAATGGATCAAGACTTGGTACCGATGTTTTTCAACAACCAAAATCATCCAATCCATCAGATGTCCAATCTGACCATACATGTGTTTGTCAAATCGGCAAGCCACAACCACAATGGAGTGTGCTAACTCGAGAGAAATCTTTACTCCCAAGTTACCTTTCTTGTAGGTTTTTCAGTCTTCTTTTAATTTTTTAGCCAATCTAGAATTCTGATCGATTTTCTAAACATTTGGGTTGATTTAAGATGGAGCAAACCTTTGAAATAAGATTCTGAAATATATTGAACTTTGATCCATGTGAAACTCACACTTCCTTGAAAATCTGGCCAAATTTAGACCCATTTTTTTGGCTGAAAAACTATTGGCTCCCGAGCTAGCCTACCCAACAACAATTGCTGGTGTTCTTTGTGATTTTATAAACCATAGAAAGGGGGGGCACAAGTCACCACGAGCTGTCACATTTCATTCACTCAAATCATGGTTAAGTTTCACGACCCCCTCCCCTTTGTTAAACTTTATATAGTGCAGGGCGGGCACGATGACATATTAGCGGTTGATTTCTCATCTACCGGGATAATCACTGAGATAGAACTTGATCATATGTTAACGAGCTCACTCGACTTGAATTAGGCGCATGATAATTTTTGAATTCATGATCAAGAATTTCTTTTTTTCACATAAGCTTTCAATACATCGCTAACTTTTGACCTAGGGGAAACCTTTGATTAATTAAGACATAAAATCACTAAGTCCAAAATAGATTTTTCTAAAATATAAATTCATAAACCCATTAAAGACTCCTTAATAATATTGATACTTTTCTTGGCTTTGGATGATGGTGAGAAAACATTAGAACTTGGCATTTGAGAAAGCTCGCAGGATAAAGATAAATGACAAAGACTTGTTTGGACCACAAAATGGAATCCTAGATGTCGAGGAAACTAAATTTTGACATTTCGCAAAAGGTCAAAATTTTGGTGATGTTTATTTAAGTTACAACATCTGGTTCTAATTGGGGATGGTGTCTCCCTATGAAGCCCCAAAGAACTGTAGACCATGTGCCTTTTGTATTTGAAAACCTATCTCTGTCCATCTCTGAAAGCTGTAAATGCCTCAAGCTTGCTCTGAAATTGTTTTCTCTGATCATAAACCTTACTTATTCATAACTGAAACAAACCATCAATTGAAAACAACTGCTCTACTTCAAACTGAAACCAAAACTACTCTAACTTAAAATAAAGCACTCTATTTCTAAACTGCAAACTAGAATAAATGCAAAATAGATGCTTGTCTGGCAAGCTTATTTATGTACACACTTCTATTCTATTTGGCTCAGTTCCAACAATCAATTAAAATGAAACTTCCAATGAAGCCAAAAAAACATTCTGCCGATTATATGATCTTGATTTTCACTTTTAGTTTCCAAAACAATAAATAATATAGATGGTGGCAACTTCCCATGAAAAACAACTTCATAAACATAGTGAAATAATGTTGAAATTTTTTCATCCCCTGATGAATGCAAGAAAATTGTTAAAGGATTTCTATACCGATGAAAAACATCCTTCCATACATTTCTGAAACTTTGCGCTCGATTCCAATAACTAATGTTTCTTTGTAGATACCTAGAATCCCTTGTTTCGTTGATAAGGTATGCTTCTTTCATGTTGATTCTTTCTACTGATTCTTGTTCAATATTTTGTAGCTCTATATTTTCATGAATAAAAGACAACAATATTTATGTTTGAACATCTTCATTAAAAACCACTGATACATCTGAAAATGAATTTAAAGGAACTATATTATGAAACATCTCCTTTTGAACAAAAGAAGCTGGAAAGGATTCAACTGCCATTAACTCTACTTGAACATGAAGACTAATTTTAAACGATTGAACTTCTTTATCAAAAATAACTTTTTGTTCAATGAAATTTTGACTATGAATAAGAGAAGGGACCATAAGATTTGAATACTCATTTTCAATATTTAATTCCCTTTCTTGTTCACTAATATCATAATCAATTTCTTTATGTTCTCTTACTGAATTGAATTCTTCATTGCAACAATTTTCATATGGAAGTTCAGCTCGATAATACCTTTTACAATGAGAATGGAACACAATATGAAAATCTTCCAGAGAAGCTATACCGTCTGCATGTATTTCTTCTGTGAAGGATTTTCATATACTATTTCGTTCTCATTGCAAAAGACTTTATCCCACTGAGCTTCTCTATGAATATTGTTGTAATGAGGAATTTGAATCAGTTTTAGAGCATAGAGAAGACTGTTCTTGTAGTAGTGAAGAGAAAAAATGATTTTTTGAAGATAGATATAAACAAGAAAAATTAGACTTTGGTTTTCCTTTACTTCAATATGTTGATGAACAACCATGTTCAAATTTTTATATTCCTGATATTCAAGATCAACTAGAGTTTTCCACTGTCAAAGATATAAATATTACATATGCTCATCAAGATGTTATTCCCTTTACAATGGAAACCCTTGACAGTCATGATCAGAAGGATGATTTTGCAGCTGGTTATGATTAGTCAATTGAGGAGCAATTTGTTGTTCCAAAACATCATGTCGTTGTCATAAAATACTAGGAAGCTATTATTATTGATGATGATATTAAGGATATTGTTGTTTCAAAATCTTCTCAACAACTTGCATTGCAAGAAGAGCATCAACAATTTAAAGAGGGTTTCTTTGGTTGTCCATTGGAGCTTGAATTATTTCAAGCAAATGCTGAAGATTGTGTATATGCATGCAATAAACAAAATATGCTTTCATATATTTTTAAAGATCTTGTAGCAGCTTATTTGGAGGTTTTCATCAGCTCAGGTTTTGCAACATTTCTTCACTATGAGTATGAGTTCCAACATTACGTTGAGTTGCCTTTTTTCAAACCTTCCATTTTGTTGATAAAAACTAAAGGAATTGATCAATTAATTAGTCATATGCTTTTATGGTTTCACTAGAAGCATGATTTTACATGATCATAAATATTCGAGCTAGTTAGACTAGGAAGCTTGTACATAAATAAGCTTGTCAGATGAGAATCTATTCTAGCATTTATTTCAGTTTGCAGTTCAATAATAGAGTGCTTTAATTTGCAGAGCAATTTTGGTTTTAGTTTGTAGTAGAATAGTTGTTTTTCGGTTGGTGGTTTGTCTCGGTCGAGAGTAAGCATGGATTAAGAACAAAAAACAAGGTGGTTTCATAAAGTGGTTTTAGAGCAAGCTTGGATCATGCATAGGTTTCAGATATTGCAAGGTCCATGAATTCAAAGGGTTGTAGAGATAAACATAAATTTATTTCCAGATTATAGAGGGGTGAAGGCACATGGTATGTAGTTCTTTGGTGCCTCGCAGGGAGACACCATCCCCAATTGGAGCCTAATGTTGTAACATAGAAAAATTTGGTTAAAATTTTCTAATTTCTCTCAAAATACACTAAAACCTGTCAATTATTTGACATCTATGGACTCCAATCCTTAGTTAAAAAGTCTTTTCACTCGAACCTTATCCTTTGAGTTTTTGCCGAGTCAAGTTTCTTTTCCTGTTGTTCTCTTATCTCCATAATGCTAAAATGGACCTGTTGTGAAATTTCAAGACTTTGTTATTATGTACCAATCCCGTCATTATTTAGAGCCAAGTTAAAACAAAATAATAATTATTTTTGGGTCTTTAAATTAAGACTTAATTCTAATAATTTAAACCTAAAGTTCATGTTGTTACGAGTATTATTTTTGATTGAACATCCAAAATAACAAATATTGAGTTTTTCCCAACTCATGCACCAATTTGACATTTGTTTTTTGTGCCCAAATCAAAAGCATTAAGTGTAGAATTAAAGGATTTAATGCATTGAAGCCAATGGATATCCAACGAATCTTGTAGAAGGAGATTCAAAGGTGCACATGGTAAAGTTGTTGAAATTTTGGTATGCTCGTTTAACCATAGACAATGTCACATCATTGTCACCCAACCATAGGAATTCACATATGCCACCCCCGAGCACACTAACCTTTACTTAGAATAATTCCGACAACCCTACTCCAGAACCAAGAGATAAACCCTAGCTGCTAACTACAACAACTCAAGACAAGCAAAGCACTCCTTATCCAAGGGTAGCGCACAAGAGAGAGAGTATCCATATCCACAAAACAAGTATCATACACAACTGCAGCAGCTGCAGCTGCACTACTCTCTCAAAATTGCGCCATACTTAGCATATCACCAAGAGTATCACCAATAATGTCACCAAGAATGTCACCAAGAGAATCACCAAGAGAGAGACCAAGACCAAGAGATGACCATGCATCCTTATTCCTCCTTGCAGCTGCAGTTGCAGCTGCAACTGCAGCTCTCCACAAGACTTCCACATTAACTAGTTATTCAAATGAGCTAAAACGTCCTCTATTTATATTAATCTATCCAATGACTTTTCTGGCTGGGCCGACCTAACTTTCTGGTAATTATATTTTCTGTTTAAATTTTTCCCGTGGAGCCGACTTGTATTTCTGAAAGATAATATTCTAATATTTTTTATTCTGTTAGGCTGACTTGTCTTCTAGGGTTTCCACACATTTGTTTAATGGTTCACTTGCTTCCATAATATTCTATTCTAAGTTATAGGTTACATGTGGAGTTTAATACCTCCCGAAGCTACCAAAACATCAACACTCCCTCTTAGCTAGGGAGGTATTAACTAAGATGTTCTTCATGTAGTGGTCTCAAACACATCCATCCATCTCACATGGCATGAGAAAGAATCACATGGTCTTGCAGACTAGTCTACAGGTAGCATCACCATAGCCACACATGCTATCATATGATTAAACAGATCACGTAACACGTATCACCATCATAGCCGCACATTAGCCATCTAGCTGGAAAACACCTCCAACACTACTAGTTGGCCCTCTAGATAGTAAACTCCGATGCTACTGATCGACACTCTAATTGGGAATCATTTTTGCTATTGGTCCACATCTAGTTCATACAGAACTAGTAACTCGCTAGCTCACACAAAATATGACTCAAAAATTTAACACTCCCTTTTAACGAGGAAGGTATTCCTCTTGGCACGATAACCATCACTTCTTCTGCTCTTTTGCACACCTTGACAATTGTCTTTTTGAATTTCGTGAATCCATACATCATAAGAAGTTCCGCACTTTCACTGGAGTAGTGTACCAGCCTGCGTTGGACTAGCATACCAACTTGCGTTGGGGTAGCATACCAGCCTACATTGGAGTAGAATACCAACCTGTGTTAGGGTAGCATACTAGCCTGCATTGGAGTAGCATACCAACTTGCGCTGGGGTAACATACTAGCTTGCATTGGTGTAGCATACCAACCTGTGCTGGGGTAACATACCATCCTACGTTGGAGTAGCATACCAATCTGCGCTGGGGTAACATAACATCTTGTGTTGGAGTAACATACCAACCTGGATTGGAGTAGCATACCAACCTACATTGGAGTAACATACCAGCATGCGTTGGAGTAGCATACCGACCTGCGTTGAGGTAGCATACCATCCTGCTTAGAGTAGCATACCAACCTACGCTAGGGTAGCATACCATCTTGCGTTGGAGTAACATACCAACCTGGGATGGGGTAACATACCAGCATGCTTTGGAGTAGCATAGCAACCTGCACTGGGGTAGCTACCACTACTGGGGATCACATCACTTTCCACCACTGGGGAACACATTACTCCCTCTACCGGGGAACACATCACTTCCTGCTACTGGGGAACACATCACTCCCTCTACTGTGGAACACATTACTTCCCGCTACTGAGGAACAAATCAATTCCTCTACTGGGGAAGATCCTTCTAGACCACACCAAGCTTGTCCTTGACAAAGGCTTGGTCAACATCTATGATACCTGTTCGTCAGTAGCAATATACTGGAGCAAGTGTCTCATCATAGTCTTCTCCCTCTTGATGGGAGAATCCTTTGGACACAAATCGGGCTTTGTACATCTCTAGGATATTTATCTTCAACATGCTTGATCTTGTAGATCAACTTGGAAGTCACTATTGACTTCCCTTATGGTCTCAGAACTAAGGAAAATATATATATCCTAGTCCTTCTGACTGGCTTCCTCCCGAGCCACTGCAGAAAATTCTACTGAAGCAAGGGAATCTTCCCATAAGATCTCATATCTCCTAGAAGCCTCTGAAGCTTTGATCTAGCCTTCTCAACCCATGGCATCTGCCTGTCGGTTCCGGAAGGTGTCTCTCTTCCATCTGAATCTAAAACTCTCCGAGTTTCCATTCTCCCTCTGAGTCTGTATAATATTCAGAGCCATCTGCTCCCATGATATGGCTCATCAATGTTGCATCCTGCAAATTTTCATGGGACCACACTGGTCTCTTCTTTGTTACTGCAACGATTCTTGGTAGACCCTTCTATCTCTACTAACTCTTCCTAATTTGAGGAGTCATCAACTGTACTAGAAGGATTTGTTCGGTTATCCTTGGAGCCTTTTTCTCCTTGCAATCAATCTCTATATAAGATACTCAATATTCCACAAAAGTACCCTTCTTTGTCTTCTTCTTCTTTGGTACATGGATGTATACAGTCGTGCATACAAATTCTTATCTGGATAGTCTGCTCCATGTCTAAAACTAGAGACCATCTAATATGTTGCCTCTTGCAACTGTCACTATAGATCCCCTCACAGTTATCACATGTGACCTGCCCGGAACAAGGACAACAAAGGGGAAAACAATAGACAAGAATAATACTCTAATAATAAAAACAAGAATGAGAAAAATAATCACAGTAGCTCCTTGTCAGAGCTATTTCTTGTGACCTACCACAAACAAGAGCCAAAATAAAAATGCAATAATAAGAAATAAGAACAACACTCTTCTAGTGTTGTTATCAATCATTCCTCCATGGTAATATCTATGAAATTTATAAAATAACTCACCCAAGACAAGATCAACAAGAGAAAAAAGTATAATAGAATTTTCATAAGAACATATCTATGTTAACA
Source organism: Picea engelmannii (assembly GCA_009831015.1). NCBI lineage: Eukaryota > Viridiplantae > Streptophyta > Pinopsida > Pinales > Pinaceae > Picea > Picea engelmannii. The sequence continues at coordinate 295,228 of ML786371.1, read as the reverse complement.
AGAATAAAAGACAATCTCATGATAATCATAATATTGTTACCAAGGTGACCTTCCTGGAAGCAAAATAAGAAGTAGCTCCTAGAGGAGATGTTAGTTCATCTTGCAACCAAGTACAATAAGAATTTATATCAATAGTACTCATATGCTGCCAAGTATTCATTGTATCTAGCAGTTGTTATCACATAAAGTTGTCAAGGTTCGTAGGCCGCAACCATGAGCACAAAGCACAACAGTCATAGCAACTCATTCTAGGCCTGAAATCAATGGTTGAGCAAAGATTAAATCTGGGCCGTAGATCTCATTGGGAGATATCAATGGTGGAAAATTATTGAGGGAATCAGAATTTTGAAATAATGTTAAAGTTAATCGTCAAAGGTCCGAAGTCCCAAAACCCAAAATTAACGTAAGCCATCCGATCCAGAGGGGCACGTGACGCCAGATCCAAACTACAGAGAAAGCCATTTCAGGAATTTCGAAGTGAGGAAAGCGCCAAATCCTCAATGTTTGAAGCCCGAAGCCCGAAATCACTACTACATATTGAAAAATTTGAGACGACCACTTGTGACGAAAGTACTCTTTCGTTGCAACATGCAAGAGAAAAAGTTCAATTTTTCTAAATCCACCCTGTATTCGTCGCTATCTCGACGCATGTACTTTGACTAAATTAATATGGTCAATGTTCGTCGCAAGAGTGACGCATGTAAATTGTTCGTCGCAAGAGTGACACATGTAGTTTGTTCATCACAAGAGCGACAACTGACCTAACCTTAAAATTGACTGTTAAAAATGACCTAAAATAAATATGTAAAAAAATAAACATTTTTGGGTCACGGTTGTCGCAATTGCGACGATTGTGACCTAAAATTGGACTATAAATATTTGACGATTTAAATATGTTGCGACAATCTTGCTATAACAACGACGATTCCGAAAGGGTATTTTTGTGCGGAAGAATGTCGCAGAATGTTGTTAGAGGTGGGGAAAAAAGTAAAGCGGGTGAAAAGCGTGATGGTAGATGTTATTGCCCTTGTAAAAAATGTTGCCTCATACGTCCCGTAAGAATTTTAATAGCAACAACTACAAAGCATTGTAGGAAATATGGGCACATTGATGGCAGATCGAATGAATATCGTCCTAGGGTAATTAGCTATATATTCATTAC
>ML786371.1:249536-289248 GCA_009831015.1 Picea engelmannii | reverse complement strand
AATTTGTGGACCTGTTCACACAAGGTCAATGTGGATGGTGGAGAGGCACTTGAAATCATTGAAGGCGTTGGTTAGACAAAGAACACGTCCTGAGGGTTCTATGGTGGAGGGATATATGGTATATCAATCCATGGTGTATATTATTCAGTATCTTCCTAAATTAGCAACGCCAACTATGCATGCAGTGGATCACATTTGGGATGTGAACTCCATCAAAAAATTTGAAGATCAGGAGCATCTGTTGGGGAAAGGTAGAATGAAAAAAATGAGAGGTAATATATTAATAATTGTGAAAATTTATATTAATAATACATATAAAGTTTCATTTTTTGTGTATATGATCATACTCATTAATATATTAATATAATTTATTTCATAAATTATAAATATTTATAATTACCTCCATATTGTACATTATAACTGATATTTAATATTGGTGAATTATGTTTTTTTGATTCAGTTGCTCAAGAGTGGATGTAATATAACAGATATAAAATGTATGCAGAACAGAAATAAAATGCTAGTAATGGCAGAATAACAACAATATAACCAGAACATTCACCACAATAACACTGAAATGATATAAGAATAACAACATAAATAACACTTTGAATCTGAAAGCAATGTTCACGGGCCTCTTCGAGGGGGAAACCTCCAGTTGAGAAGAGATATATTACAATAATATCCAAGCTAGGGTTCTCATACCCTCGACTCCTATTTATAGTAAAAAGAAGCATCTAGAGGAAGATCCTTCTAGAAGCAAAAGCTTCTATTAGGTCTTCTTACATCCGCCTTATTCTATTTTATTGAAAGGCCTTATTAATATTGACCTTTATTACATACGAATATATTGTTCTACCTATGTGTGGGTTAGGACCCTAACATGTCCACCCCCTTAAAAACAACCTTGACCTCGAGGCTTGAGATGAGGAAATTGCTGCAGAATGGTAGCTGGTTCCCAAGTGGCGTCTGCTGGAGTTGTATCTTTCCACTAGACTAACACTTCCTTGATGGTTCTCTGACATAGGTGACACTCATGCTGGTCCAAAACTTCTTCTGGTTGTAGCCAAATGGATCCTTCTTCAACTAACTTTGGAAGGTTGGTTTGAATTTGGCACTTAGCTCCAATCACCTTCTTTAAGCATGAAACATGAAAAACATGATGCAACTTCGAATGGTTGGGCAAAGCTAACTGATAGGTGACTTGTCCCACACGCTTGAGCATGGTATAAGGACCATAAAATTTGGGCGCTAGCTTCTGACAATGCTCGACCTTGAGGGAAGTTTGCTTGTAAGGTTGCAGTCAAAGAAACACCTAATCCCCTTCTGCAAATTGATGTTCAGAGTGACCTTGATCTGCTTGTTGCTTCATGTGATTCTGTGCCATGACCAAATTCTCTTTGAGGGTACGGAGAATAGCCTCTTGAGCTATAAGTGTTAGGTCAAACACCTAGACCTTCGAGGCACCCAGTAAGTATGAGAGAATTGAAGGTGGATCCTGTCCATATACCGCTTCAAAAGGAGTCATGTGTGTAGCTATATGGTATGAAGTGTTGTACCACCATTCAACTAGGGGTAACCATTGAGCCCACTGATTTTGCCTTTTCGAGGCAAAACACCTCAAATATGTTTCCAAACACTTGTTGACAACTTTCGTTTGGCCATCAGTCTGGGGATGATAAGCTGTGCTGAGATGGAATTCCGTGCCTTGTATCTTGAACAGTTCTTGCCAAAAATTGCTTGTGAAAGTTGGGTCGTGATCAGAAACAATAGAGTGCGGCATGCCATGAAGCTTGAAGACCTAATCCATGAAGATTTGAGCCACCGTGGATGCTATAAACGGGCGTTGAAGGGCACATAAATGAGAATACTTGGAAAGGTGATCAACAAACACCATGATGATGGATTTATTTCCCGATTTGGGTAAGTCGGTAATAAAATCCATAGATATATCCTTCCAAATAGCAGGTGGAATCGGGAGCGGTTGTAGTGTGCCCAATGATTTGACTGTTTCTCCCTTATTGCATTGACACACGTCACATTCAGCTACAAAATTACGAATGTCCTGTTTCATACCATCCCAGAAAAATGAACGTTTGACCCTGTCATAGGTTTTGGTGAACCCGGAGTGCCCTGCTGTGGGTGTAGTATGAAGCTCAAAAATTAACATGGATTTAAGCTTTGATTGTTTACTTAAATACAAACAACCTTTGTATCAAAGTTCCTCATGGAGCCAAGAGTACCCTGGGGAAGCTGGAGCATTGGAATGCAATTGCTGGATCAACTGTGAACTTTTGTGATCTTGTAGCCATTCCCGGCGAATGGCTTGGAGCCAATCTGGTACATTGAATGAAAGAGAAAAAATGGATCCTTCATCTTCATATTTTCGGGAAAGTGCATCCGCAACCACATTGTCTTTTCCTTTCTTATAAATGATCTCATAATCATATCCAAAGAGTTTAGTCACCCATTTTTGTTGTTCTAGGGAGGAAATGCGTTGTTCCAAAAAATACTTGAGGCTTTGATGGTTTGTCTTAATTTGGAACTGTTGCCCCAATAGATAAGGATGCCATAGATCCATGGCATGAAGAATAGCCAACATTTCCTTTTCATAGATGGATTTGCCCAGATTTCTTTCAGATAGTTGCTTGCTGGTAAAGGCCAAAGGTCGACCCTCGTGCATAAGGACAACACCAATTCATTTCCCTGAGGCATCACATTCCAACACAAAGGTCTTTGTGAAATCGGGTAGGGCAAGGACTGGAGTGGTGCACATGGCCATCTTCAAGGTTTGAAAAGCTTGAGTAGCTGTTAGATTCCAAGTGAAAGAGTTCTTTTTGAGGAGAGCAGTGAGAGGTGTTGCAATCTTCCCATAATTCTTAACAAACTTGCGATAATACCCTGTTAAGCCTATAAATCCACGCAAGCTCTTAAGAGTCTTTGGGTGACGCCAGTCTTGTATAACTTCAATATTTTTAGGATCCCCCCTGACGCCATCTTTTCCAACCAAATGACCCAAGTATTCTACTTCTGAGGTGCCAAAAGCACATTTAGACTGTTTCAGGAAAAGTTGGTGCTGAGAGAGTAGATGGAGAAATCGATCCACATGAGAAAGATGGTCTGTCCAGGTTTTGCTATAGATGAGGATATCATCAAAGAAAACTAAGACAAAATGGGGGAGAAAAGGATGGAATACATGATTCATGAGGCTTTGGAAGGTGGAGGGGGCATTACACAAGCCAAAGGGCATGACCAAAAACTCATAGTGGCCCTCATGAGTTCTAAAGTTAGTCTTGGGAATATCTACCTCTTTCATATGTATCTGGTGGTAGCCCGAACGAAGATCTAGTTTAGTGAAGAATTGGGCGCCACTCAATTCATCTAGGAGGTCATCAATGACATGAATGGGGAATTTGTCTTTGATGGTAAGTTTGTTGAGGGCACGGAAGTTAGGACACATTCTCCAAGAACCTTCTTTCTTTAGGACCATGACCACATGAGATGAATAGGGGCTCATACTAGGGAGGATAACACCTGCATTAAGGAGTTCCTGGACCATTTTCTCAATTTCATTTTTTTGGGAAAAGGGGTGACGATACAGATGGATATTGGGAGGAAGGCTTCCTGGTACAAGGGGAATGGAATGATCATGAACACCACAGGAAGGAGGGAGGCCTTGGGGAGTGTAAAAGACCAATTGATGTTTAGAAAGGATGGATTGTAGGTCTTGCGGTACAGAGGGTGTCTATGTTTCTTGTATGGCATGGAGTTGGGCGATAACACCATAATGACCCTTTTTGAGCAACTTTTCCATGTGATGGGAACTAATGATCATAGGTGAACCAGTGGTGATGCCTTGGAACTTATATTGGTGGCCCTCCTGGTCGAATTGCATGGTTAAGTATTTAAAATCCATGAGTATGGGACCCAAAGTCCTTAGCCAGTCTGCACCCAACACAATGTCACAACCCCCCATGTCGATAGAAAACATATGGGATTTCAGGTGGTAGTCACCAATTTGGAGATGCACATTTTTACAATGCCCTCCACATTTCATGGAACCACCATTGGCAATCATGATTTGGAAATTATTGACGGCATGGATGTAGCAATGAGTTTCTTGGGAAATGCAACGATGAATAAAATTATGGGTGCTGCCACTATCAACTAGAATGATGACGTTCCGATGCTTGATGCAACTGATTAGCTTGAGGGTTTGGGGAGCGGAGAAGCTAGTGAGAGCATTGAGGGAAATGACTAGTTCTACTTTAGGAGGGTCCGAGGGAGGGGTTATGTCAGTGGATTCAGGTGATTTAGACATAGAGGGAGTTTCCTCATCTTCTTCCGAAATCTCCTCAGAGATGGCCATAAAAATATTTTGTTCTTTATACTTGTGGCCCGGGAAATATTTTTCATCACAGTTATAGCAAAGGCCTTTGAGTTGGTGTTCAGCCATTTCAGCCCAGGTCAATTTTTGGATCTTTAGTGGAGCAGAGGGAGTAGTGGGATTTACTGGTTTAGGGTGAGGGATGAAGGAGGGTTTGCAGTTTTGAGAAGAAACAACTTGTTGTGCTTCTTTAGCTCTTTTGGTAGCCTCCACCCAACTCTCAGGCCGAGACATGAGGACATGGGCCCGAATTTCATCCTTGAGGCCGCTGATAAAACACTCTCGGAAAAAGGCGTCAGACATGCCCTTTGTTCTAAAATACAGGTGCTCAAAGGAAACTATAAAGTCTTCCACTGTTCCTAATTGTTTTAGCTTTTTCAAACGACCCAAATGGTTGGTGTCAGTGCCAAAGTGTTCATAAAGCTCTGCCACAAATTGTGTCTAAGCAATATACCCTTGACAAGATTTTTTTCTCCATTGCCACCATTGCCAACGTTCTTGATCTAGATGGAGAACACCATACCCGAGTTTGGCCAAGTCATCTATAATGATGTATAAAGAGAAGTAATGTTCCATTTGGGTTACCCAACCAGTGGGGTCCGAGCCATCAAATTTGGTCACATCCACTCGTGGAAGGCATAGGTCACGTTGAAATTGATAGTTCTACAAGGTATGGGAATGAGAGGAATGGTTGCCTTCAGTATGTGGGGGTGAGGAAGAAGAAGGGTTATCTGTAGGGATATGCAGTTTGGTGTAGAGTGCCAAAAAGACTGATTCAAGATGGGTGGTAAGGTCTTGTTTGATTTCACCCATTGAGGATTGCATGGTTGTATTGATGGTGACGACATTGGCACTGAGTTGTTTCACTTCTTGTTGGGTCTCAATGAGACCAGATTGCAAGGTGTTTAAGTGAGCTTCCAAGTCTTGGCTACGAGTATGGGCCATGAGGAGGGGGAACTAAAAAGGGGTGGGCAAGGTAAAAAATTTTTGCTGAAAAAATGATATGGATGAATGTGATAAGGGCGAAGAGATGAATCCAATGGAATAGGTATGAAATAATGGTGAAAAAAATTTCCAGTCTTTTTTATTTTTTTTACGGAGTTATACTCCGGTCTGAAGAATACTACAGAGAGGAAATGCCCAAATGCTTAACCTGAAAGAAATGTGTATTTACTTGGCAACCTGAACATAGTTGCTCGACAATAGATCTTGTTTGTTTTAATTTGTTTATGTTTTTGTCCCCAAGGGTTAGGTATTCAAGGGTTCTACAGACAAGGGTTTTCCCTATGCTTTAGCTCTCTGATATACATGTGGGTTCCAACAGTAGTACTCGGCCCAATATCTTAGGGCACTAACTAAGGAGGATAGACCATACCCTTATTCATACTACCCGACTACCCAGGTACTAGAGAGTATCTTCCTGAGTGCTGTTCTCGGTGACACTATAGCTGTAAAGCGACCGATCGATTTATCTAAAGAGGGCTTCAGGTAATCTAGGCTGATCCGTACACAGGTGCTGTTTGATGCACTACCACACGAAGGGGTACCAACAGGGGTTACAAGGGTGGCCAACAAATGTGCGCTTAAGTACCACTTGTATTTCCTGCATGTATGAATCCCTCAATCGTGGGTTTATGCACGTAACGACAGATCTCTGTGGCTTAAAGACGTCGAAATACGTCTCTACCCTGAAAAAAAAATTTAACCCACACTTTTTGCTGAGGAAAGTGCTCTGATACCATTTGTAATATACCAGATATAAAATGTATGTGGAACAAAAATAAAATGCTAGTAATGGAAGAATAACAACAATATAACCAGAACATTCACCACAATAACACTGAAATGATATAAGAATAACAACATAAATAACACTTTGAATCTGAAAGCAATGTTCACGGGCCTCTTTGAGGGGGCAACCTCCAGTTGAGCAGAGCTCTATTACAATAATATCCAATCTAGGGTTCTCATACCCTCGACTCCTATTTATAATAAAAATAAGTATCTAGAGGAAGATCCTTCTAGAAGCGGAAGCTTCTATTAGGTCTTCTTACATCCACCTTATTCTATTTTATTGAAATTCATTATTAATATTGATCTTTATTACATCCGAATATATTGTTCTACCTATGTGTGGGTTAGGACCCTAACAGTGGGATGCACTACATTTATACATTGCAAATAATCTTGACTAGATGAATGCATGGATTGAAAGATGTAAACAACATAATGGAGGTAGGTTATCATGGCAATGACTGTTTGAATTGGTTAGAGAACCTCATCGTAACAAAGATGCCAATGTTATGTAGAGGGAAATTGATCTAGCATATGGTTTGAAAGATGGACAGATAATGAAATTCACTCATTTTATTCAATTATTTTATATTATATTAATGTGACTACATGTGTACTGTATTTTTTAGATACTTTCGAAGTTATATAAATATATGTTAATTTATTAATTGACAATGCATCTTTTACATATCTGACATATTGCAGTTGAAACACCACAAGGCTATGTGGTGCAATGGTCATAAATTTTGCATCAAACAATTGGATGAAACCAGGAAAACTTCTGATAGTGGGATAACTGCAGTATTCCAGGTTACTGATTGTTTCCTCTAGGAGTGACAGACATCCCCGAGAATCTGAAAATAGATACTATGGGTATTTAAATGATATACTTGAGTGTGACTTTGATTCCTTCAAATTAGTTATGTTCGATGTCAAATGGTATAGGTTACGAATGCATGCACGTGATGAGGAAAGAACTATTATTCAACATGCCAACGGATTTCCAATGCTTAAAACAACGATGTTTGAAAGAGGACATGATCACTATGTTTTTCCAAGCCAATGTGAACAGGGATTTTACTCAAATGTTCCAGGTGAAAGGGATTGGTCATTTGTTGTTAGATATGATCCAAGAGGAAGGCCAATTAAGTATACTCATTTATAGGAAGAATATAATATTACAGATCAAGAAGATGATTCGATAGATTAGACAGAGTTGAAAGATCATGGAGGGTCGACAAATGAAGAAGATGAAGAAGATCATGATCTAGGCATAGGAGACAATATTGCAATTCTTGATGATGATGTCGATGAAAATATGCTTGAAAATGACATTGATGACGATGATGATATCATCAATCCTTTCAACATTGTTTCAGAACCGGATGATGATACAGATGTCGAGTTCGATGAAGAAGATCAAGATAGAGAATAAGGATGATTACACAGATGTTGAGGTTGGATTAGGTACGTGACTATATAATATTTTAATTTGTATGAATTATTCTCTTAAAATAATTTACTTTTAATGTCATGGGTTAATTACCTGTTTTTAAGTTTTATGCGACGTTTTTATATCCTAGGTTACATGTTGTTTAATTATTATTTGAAACCTGAAAATAGTGGCCAATATAGTAAAGTACATGGTAGACTAAAAATATCATTTAGAAACACATAATTTCATGTACCTTCATTAATTTTTGTTTTTGTAGTTTCTATGCATGAATCTTAATAGGATGTTGCTTTCGATTATTTTCTATTTTATATATTGGGTTTTGGGGATCAATTGAGAGTGATGTGAGGGGGAGGGGAGGGACCATGTGAGCTTCCACCTTCACATGGTTGGCCTTGTTCAGTAGAGGATAAATTATTCTTGAAACCAAGAGAAGCTCTTTCATTTTTATACCATCATGATCGTATAATATTTCATCAATATTGTTACCTATTCAAATCTTCTTAGAATTGAGATTTGTTACATAGTCGTTGAAAAAAGATAAAAGACTTATGTAACAACTATTAATTTGGTCTTTGTGTGGGAAATTTTATGCCATTAGTATGTTTTGTAAAAAAATAATGGATCTTTGGGACTACACCATGGTCAAGGAACGAGGAACAAGGAACGAGGAATGAAAATTGTATGAGGACTAGACACCGGCAATAGGGACCTGCGAATGGGGCCAACGTTGAATTTTTTTCAAACAGTTTCTGTATCCACTGAAATTTGTCATGGATAGACTATTGGCATGCCTTAATGATATGGGAGGGTTTCTAGACTCAAATTTGAGTGACACACTCACTTTCTTCCATCATCAATTCATCATGTAAACCATAAACCCTAATTTTCTTTCAAAGTACCAAATTTGGTTGACGTAAGTTTTAGGCTTTCGTTAGTGTTTCTTCATTTTTCTTTTAGGTTCTACAATAATGTATATACAATGTGTCTGCATCATATTTGTGATTAAAAATCCCTCTATTTCATTGATTTCTTAATCAACACCATCAAGATACTAGAGGCGAGCAACAATGACATGTGAATGGGGCCAACGTTGAAATGTTTTCAAACTGTATCTGTATGCATTGAAATTTGACCTGGATAGACTATTCACATGCCTTAACGATATGGGAGGGTTTCTGGAGTCAAATTTGACCGACACACCCACTTTCTTTCACCATCAATTCATCATGGAAACCATAAACCCTATTTTTCATATGTTCTAGTAGATATGTTAATGAATCCAAGTTTCATATTTGTATTTGACTGAAGGTCCAACTAGCTTGCAAAGTATCAAATTGAGATTTCAATTTGATAAACCAAATATGAAATGAATCCAAGCATCATTTGATATCGTCGCAATAGAGACAAATGTAAATAATCTTGCGGCGAATTTGCTATACTATCGACAAAAAAAGTTCGTCGATAGTATATATAATTCATCGCAAGAATATTGTGTCTAATTTGAATGGTGTTACATGGTTTTCAAGGAGTGTAGGAATTATATTATGGTGCAATGTAGTGTATTCTATAATAACAATCTCTATACCAAACCTCAAAATGGATAGTACCATATCTTGTTCATAAGACAAATATTCTTGGTATGTTTCCTTTGTGGATACGGTGGCTCAAGCCCTCAATACACATGATGCCTTACAATGAAATGTAACAATTTTAATATTGAATGATAGTGTTATGTCACCCATGGTTAAGGAAACAAATTAATTTTCTTAGGTCCCATTTAAATCTTCTTAGAATTGAGATTCGTTACATAGTCGTTGAAAAAAGACAAAAGACTTATGTAGCGGATATTAATTTGGTCTTTGTGTGGGACATTTTATGCCATTAGTATGTTTTGTACAAAAATAATGGATATTGGGGACTACACCATGATCAAGGAATGAGGAACGAGGAACAAAAATTGTACGAGGACTAGACATCGACAACAACGACCTGCGAATGGGGCCAACATTGAATGTTTTTCAAAAAGTTTCTGTATGCATTGAAATTTGTCATGGATAGAATATTGGCATGCCTTAATGATATGGGAGGGTTTCTGGACTCAAATATGAGTGTCACACCCACTTTCTTCCATCATCAATTCATCATGTAAACCATAAACCCTAATTTTCTTTCAAAGTACCCAATTTGGTTGACGCAAGTTTTAGGCTTTCGTCAACCTTTCTTCATTTTTCTTTTAGGTTCTACATTAATGTATAAACAATGCATCTGCATCATAGTTGTGATGAAAAATCCCTCTATTTTGTTTATTGCTTAATCAACACCATCAAGATACTAGAGGCAGACAACAATGACATGTGAATGGGGCCAATGTTGAAATGTTTTCAAACTGTATCTGTATGCATTGAAATTTGACTTGGATAGACTATTCACATGCCTTAAAGATATGGGAGGGGTTTTGGACTCAAATTTGACTGACACACCCACTTTCTTCCACCATCAATTCATCATGGAAACCATAAACCCTATTTTTCATATGTTCTAGTAGATATGTTAATGAATCCAAGTTTCATATTTGTATTTGACTGAAGGTCCAACTAGCTTGCAAAGTATCAAATTGAGATTTCAAGTTGATAAACCAAATATGAAATGAATCCAAGCATCATTTGATATCGTCGCAACAGAGACAAATGTAAATAATCTTGCGATGAATTTTCTATACTATGTAAATTATAAGATTTAGAAATTAGCTATAAAAGATTATGGGTCAAGTAATAAGGGTTATATTAAACTTGTAACTTTGAAAGTTAAAGCAAAACCTAATGGTGGTGCAATAACCAACTAAGCCAAGAGGTGAATAGTTTTTAGGATCAAAGAAACTAGGTATTAAGAGTTAGGGGAAATAAGTGTTAGAGGTTAATGATTATAAGTATGAGCAATTGTGTTTAGGAGTTAGAGGTTAGATATTTTATGAGTTAGAGTAGTTATGGATGAAGTATTATAAGTCTTATAGATGTTAGCAGTTCAACATTATAGGGGCCATGGTATTAGGAGGTATAAAGGTTATAAATGTTAGGAGTTATAGGGATTATATAGGTTAGGGGTTACAAGAACTAATGGATAACAAAATAATCGATAGAGGGGTTAGGGGTAGTAAATATCTTATGGTTTTAAGGTAGTAGTAGTTAAGGGTGAGCTTAATACCTCATGCAGCTACCATAATATCAATAGTTAGGGATTGAGTATTATGGATCTTATAAATTTTAGCAATTTGACGATGCTATGGTATTAGGAGGTATAATGCTTATAATCATTAGGAGTTATATGGATTATATAGTTGAGGGGTTACAAAAGTTGTTTGACGATGCTTATATAGGTGAGGGGTTGGGTGTTATATATTGTTAAGGATATATGAGTTAGGTGTTGACTGTCAGTGATTATAGGGGTTGAGATGTATCCGTTAAGTTTATAAATATCAAGTGTTAGGGGTTATGAGTGATAATTATATATTAGGTGCTATGGTTAGGGATTACAGGTCGTAAGGTTATAATAGGGATTATAGGTGGTAAGGTTATAAGCTTTATGTTTTAGGGGTTACAAGGGTTAATGATTATAGGGCTAAAATGTAGGGGTTAAAAGAATTAAGGGATAGGATTTATTGGATTAGGGGTTATAAGGAAGAGGTGATATGTGATATATGATATGAAGGTTATAAAAAATTTAAGGGTTGAGTGTTAGATATTGTTAAGGATATATGAGTTAGGTGTTATGTTAGGGGTTATGAGAGATAATTATATATTAGGTGCTATGGTTAGGGATTATAGGTGGTAAGGTTATAAGATTTATGTTTTAGGGGTTACAAGGGTTAATGATTATAGGGTTAACATGTAGGGGTTAAAATAATTAAGGGTTAGGATTTATTGGATTAGGGGTTGCAGGGAAGAGGTTATATGTGATATATGGTATGAAGGTTATAAAAAATTTAAGGGTTGGGTGTTAAATATTGTTAAGGATATATGAGTTAGGTGTTAACGGTAAGGGATTATAGGGGTTGAGATATATCTGTTTAAGTTATAAATATCAAGTGCTAGGGGTTATGAGGGATAACTTATATATTAGGTGCTATGGTGAGGGATTACATGGGTTATATGTGGTAATGATTATAAGCTTTATCTTTTAGGGGTTAATGATTGTAAGGTTGAGGGGTGAGGGGTTATAGGGTCAATATTATAGATATTATAAGAAAGAAAGTTTTTTGAGTTAAGATTTGAGATGGTTTGTGGTTATAGGAGCTAGGGGTTAGAAGGGTTAATGTTTAGGGGTTTTAAGGGTTGTATTGATTAGGTATTAATATTTAACATTGTTATATAGTGTAGGTATTATGAGAGTTAATGTTTATAAGTGTGAGGGATTAAGGGTGGTAGGTTAGGTTTTATGGTAACATGTGTTATAGGGGTAAGGGGTTTTAAGGGTTAAGAGTTAGAAGTATTATTGCTTAGTGGATTAATGTTATTGGGGTTATAATATGAGGATTAGGTGTAAGGATTTATATGGTTATGTTTTAGGGGTTATAATGAATATGTGTTAAGGTTAAGGAGTTATATTGGTGAGGGGTTAGAGGTTATAATTTATTGGTGTTAGGAATTAAGAGTTACAGTTTATATGAGTTATTTGTAAGGTAAATTAAGGTGATAACCATGAAACTTAAGGTTATATATGTAATTAGGTTATAGGGGATTTAGAGTTTATAATGCTCAATGGTTAAGGTTTATATTAATTCTAGGTTATAAAGGTTAAGTGTTAGGGGTGATGGGTGTAATAAAGTTAAGGGGTTGGAATTAAGAGTTACAGTGTATATGAGTTCTTGAGTTCTTGATTAAGTTACCAGGATCTTTCGATCACAACCTAGAGAGACTCTTGGAGTGATAACATAACCAATTGTTGGATAAATTTTAGATCAAAACAGATCACGACAGGCTCCTATTCCTCTTTCCTGACAACGAATCTCCTACGATATGGTACAAGAAATATTCTACGATCTGGCTAGAACGTGACCACCAGATAAGACAACGACTGATTCTTGACAACAATTTTAAGGGTCTATTGGCGGTAACAACAACGATATCCACCCTCCCTTAAGCTCTGGCAGTTAGAATATGTGACAATTTGCAAGAAATTCCTTGCGAACGGTGGCAATGATTCAATAATCAAATCCACAGAGGCAACTTGCTCTCTCGTGCAATTTTGGCGAACATCAAATTCTTCAGCATCTTAACAGTAACAACGATCCTTCAATGCAGTGCACCCCCTTCAAAACTCTTCAGTAGCTTGAAGATGCGACCTCCTCCACACACAACTAATCAAAGTTTGACAGACGACTTCTCCACGCAGTAGATTGATGGACAACTCCTGGTGAGATAGATGGATGACTCTTCCATGCAACAACTCAGCAATCACTAACCTACTCTGATTATTATAAGAGTGTTTGGTCACTTTGCACACAAACCTATTACTAATAAGTGGTAACAACAGAAATTTGGGTGTTAACCCATAATGTTTTCAATCTTCCTTCTGGGTCGGACTAACCATTGTCATTGACCATCTCATACAAAAGGATGCCAATATCAATACGATAAACGAAATCCCTGTTCAAATTTATCTCTAATAACAAGATAAACACCAAATTTTTGTATGAGACCCCTTTGTTTGTGGGACAAGGGATCCCCTCCGCCCAGTGATTTGACTCGTAAAGTCTATGTCGGAGGTATACATACCCTACCCCCTCTAGATTTGAACTTGTGACCTCTTAGGAGAAAACACATGTTCTTAACCATTAGACCCACTATATATATATATATAAATTAAAAAAAAACAAAACATGCTCCCTTATAACAAAACCCATGTTATAATATATTTATAATATATAAATTAGATATTATATATATATTATATAATATATAATTTATATATTATAAATATATAAATTAAGAAATAAATAAAAAACAAAACCAAAACCCTTTTAACAAAAATGAAAACCCCCACCATTTGTGTATGCATATCCTCGCAGACTACCCTTTGTGAGGATAAAGGGTAGTCTGTGAGGAGAGGAGAAAGGGTAGTCTGGAAGGAGAGAAAGATCATGCGAGGGCACATGAGGGTGAGTCTGCAAGGAGAAAGGGGAGCACACGAGGGCACACAAGGGCGACTCTGCAAGGGCACAAAAGGGTGAGTTCGCGAGGAGAAAGGGGAGCAAATGAGGGCACATGAGGGCACATGAGGGTGAGTCTGCGAGGAGAAACGAGAGCATGGAAGGGCACACACGAGGGAAACAAGAATGGTGAGTAGCCTAGGTGTTATCCACAGTCTTCACAATGGGTTCTTGATCTCCATCAATGTTGGAGGTAGAAGCCAAGCACTAATCTATCTTTAAATTTGGAAAGCATGCTTCAATGATGCCTTCATCATCTTCAAGATGAGAATTGGGAGTTTGTTCAATAGAGTTTTGTGCACCATATACTTCCTTGATTCTTTCAACAATGGGAATACATTTCTCATGATAATTAGGGCTCCATTTCCTACAAAATGCCTCAACAAATCTTGCAAAATATAACACTTCTCCTCTACCAAGATGTCCAAACCATCTCTTTCACTATTTTTCATACTAAATGAAAAAAAAATTCATCATAACATCTTCATGAATGATGCCCATGCTCAAATTGAATTCCATGAAAGATGAAATATGTAGTATGAATGAATCATCATGTCCACGAAAATTTGGAATTGATCTTGCATATTACTTGGGTTTTTATGAGGGAACCTCGAGACATTTAAGAAATCAAAAGGAGCATGCCAATTGGCCAACCGTGGAGACAATCCCATTTTTGTTTGCTTCTATGTCTTCAATACAAGGTTGAAAATAAAATATGAAATGAGCAATGATGAAACCTCATACCAATACCAAAGGTGGAGTCACCAAGATGATATTTTCTTCAAAGAGCCTTCAAAATGATTGGACGTGCTCACCTTTACACCCAAAAACATCTTCAAAATTTGTAAGGAACAAGAGCTTTGTCCCTTCATGGAGCCACCATTGGAGAAGGAGATATGTAATACAAAACTCTCACTATGGTGTCATGAAGCATAATCTTAAAATTTCTGGGTGAATGGACTTTATCCCCAACGATGGCGCCAAAAATGTTACCTCCCAAATTGTACTTAACGATACAATCCATAATCCACAAGGCACAACTCAAGGGGAAACTATTAGGACGGTCATCACTGTCACCTAATAAACTTATCCTCTTCACTTTAGGTTAGCTCTCCTCTAGGTCAAGGGAGTTATTCCTACTAGGATTACTAAAGCTAAGAAATGATGCACACAATGAAGGAGTAGCTTTATTAAAACAATGTTTTGGGGCTTTTATGATTTAAAAAAGGTGATGGAAGGAAGTAGAGATCAATGCCCAATCCAACATGGGCAATAGAGTCAATGTGAATCAAAGGTGATTATGGAGTCAAGAAAAAAACTTCTTCACAATTGGTCTATTTCGTTCAAGGATTAGGGATAATAGATTAAAACCAAAAAGGAAGAGTAATCCCTCATCTAATCAAGATTAACAATGGCGATGAAGGCCCAACAAGAAGGGATCATCATGGGAACAACCTTCACCAGCAAGATCAACTATGGCTTTATATTCTTACTTATTACTTCTTTCTAGGGTTCCAATATGGATAGATAAAGCAAGGCACTTACCAAACCAACAAAGGAAGAAGGAGATGAATTACCCTAGAACATATTCCCTCCAATGGTAGAAAAATCCCTTCAATGGATTGATCTAGTAATTAGTTCATAGAAGACTTGAGCATTTCACCATTAATCTTTATTCACCAAACAAGAACCACAATAGAGAAGCTTCAAGAATTGACAACAATCATCTACAAGGAAAGAAACCTTCACACAACCATATGCTCCAAGAAAGATATGTAAATTAAGCTGTAAGGAGTGAATGCTCCAAAAATCCTACCATGAGTGATAAGGAGGAAGGAAAAATTTTCACGTAGAGTGTTGCTCAACTTCATTTACAATAAAATAGCAATGTCTCATGTGAGATCCTTATATATAGCCTATAGAAATGTCTCATGTGAGATCTTGATATCTAGCCTAGGGAGGGATAAAATATTACTTCCTCCAACTACCTAGTCAAAAAATACAATAAAAATGAGGTGGTCAAACCACATGTACAAAGATCCAAGTGAAAAGGCCCCAAGAGAGTGTAACGTCTCCCTTAATTAGGGATGATTTTAGGGGCTAAATTTCGCTCATGGGCTAATTTTCCATGGTTTTCCCAAAAAAAATATTCTCAATTCTAAAAATGATTTTCCCAAATTCTATAGGATAAAATTATTTTACCTCAAAAATTGCCAAAATTTTATACAAACTATATAAAATCCTTAGAAATTTTTAAAAATATCGCAAACATTTCATTGTTGGCATATGAAAGATTAGTAAGAATCACCAAGGTTTCTACATTTAAAAACAAAATTCTATCTTAAAATCACCCCTGCCCTTAATGAAGGAAGAAGGTGAATCCAAGGTGTAATGTCTAGCATCCAAAGGCCTCCAAAGGGGTATATCCTCAACAAACTCCTCAAAGTATGCAATTAAAGTCTTTTAGGTATCTTCCAAGGTGGACACATAGATATCCAAGGTGAAAAATATCCATAAATCATCAGTAAGACCCCTCAAGAGTGGACGAACCCTTCAAATCAGCTCCAAAAGTGTCATGGATGAGGTGTTCAAGGTGTAACAAACCTCCTCAAATCATGCCAACTTTCTCCTCAAGTCACGGGAGAATTAGATAAGTTCACATGTGACAAATAGTTCCATAATGCAACCTCCAAGGTGGATGTCCCATGAAGTCGTTTGACACAAGACTCTAAATGAGTGGTTCAAAATCTAGGACATGACATAGCATGAGAAGTCTTGGTACATGAAGAACAAATCTAAACTATTTTGTCCAACCTTGGACTACCTTGGGATACATGATAATGACTTATGAAACATGAATTGCCTTGGGAACTATAAAGATGCCCAAAAATTAGGATGAAGCCAAATGCTCAAGAGGAACCATAAAACATCATATGTTCCATCAACATGTCTTAAAACCCTCTAGCTCATCATAATCCATGAAACCAAATAAGTGCCCCAACTATCCAAGGCTCATAAAAATCACAAGGGGTAGTGAATAAATTCACTAGTAGTACCTCTATACAAAATAAGGGGTAATCGATACCTTGCCAACTACCTCCCTTTAGTCTTTTTGTTATAGCCATTCCAATGAGTAATAGCCATTCCAATGAGCTGGTGAGAGTAATAGCCATTCCAATGAATTCTCATTTTAAAGTATCTCTTTCAACACCAAAAAATTATGACACAAGGATGGAGTCCACATGCCATTCACAAAATGCCTTATTCAATGATATATTTTAGCCTCTTACCATATGAATTTATCACGATTGATTCTGAAACCTTGAAAAATTCTGGACTGAGAGCCTTCATTCAGTGCTTTTTAGCTAAACTTTCATCTTTTATATTTTCTTGGCGTTTCTTTTGTAACTCATCAATTTCAGTCCAATCCTTTAAATATGGATGGAAATGCTTAACAAGGACTTCCATGGCTGCTTGTTCTCCATGGATCAAGCATGGAAAAATAGGTGCCACTGTCTCATTATCGGCTAAAGGAAAATTGACTAAACCTTGTTTAAACCTATAAATCATTCCAAGCTTAAATCATTGTTCCAGCATGGTTGCATGACATTTTCTTGGGATATGGAACCCCAACACTGCATAGTGGACCAATGTGCCTGATACTCTGGTTATTATTATTATCATGGTAGGATCATAGAAGGCTTCAATTTACATCCAAAATTTCAAGATTGTAGAATGGAACTGAAACATTTCCTAAACTTTGCTTTAGATACTTATCACAATTGCCATACCAGTTGGAAATGTAGTCATTAGAAAAAAAAATGCTTTCTTTGATCTGTTGATAAAAAAAAATGCTTTCTTTGATCTGTTGGAAATGTACAATACCGTGTTGAAGAAAGAGTGGCATAAAAGATTATCTATGCCAGATTGTAATACTGCAAATAAATAGGACTAATGCTTATTTTGTCTTGTTTCCCACATTTCACAACTTTGAAAGGAAGAAGAACAATTGGGAGAAAGAATCATCAACAGATTGGAAACCCCCATCTTTAAGGATTCCATATGAGCAAAAATATAGATTTGAAAACCTCTTGCTCCTTCCCATAGCTAGTTTTCATCGAAGTTGAATTTATTGCATTTCATTTTCCTCTTGCATGGGTTAAAGAGTTGAGTCAAAACACCATCATTTTCATGACCACTCCTTTGAGTAACAATAGCCTAAAATCAAGCGCTAATTAAAATTTATCTAGCAAATTTTCTAGGGCTATTCAAACCCATATTAGCTTAGGTGTAGAGCTTTGGAATATGATTGTGAGAATAACTTTCCAAAGATGCTAAACAAACATAAAGCCTTGAGTTAGGGAGTGAAATCCAGTTGCTATATCACTGAATTTGGGAAGCCCTTCTAACACAAGGGTCAATCACGAGGTCACATTGGGGCCCTTAGAGTAATCAACCCTACTTTGTTGGTCTTGGTGTTGACTGTCGACTGTCCCCCCTTTAATTTGGTATAGTAGGTGGTACCATAGAGGCCATAATATTTTATACTTTTGTAGGGACCAAATTAATTTCAGTCTATTAAAATTCATAAATTGAAACCAATAAGATTACTTCTACACATAAAGACTCAATAATTTCTTTCATTCAACATATAAGCATGTTAAATTAATTAAAGAACAACAATTTCATCACAGAATAAGAATTACTTAATAGAATAACATAAATTACCTCTTCCTGATGCTAGTTCCCCCGTTGATCTGGATGTCCTTTGCTGAAGTTGAAACTGTGTCAAACACTGCTCAAAACCGAGTTTTCCTCCCTGCCAGCTAGGAGCAGCCTGTCCAACTCCCTAGCTCCAGGATAATGTAAGGATATCCTGGCCCCCGTGCCCAAAACCCCCAAAAACCCGGTGCCCCCTGCTTCTGATTCACCAGCGATCTCCACAGAAAAATCTCCCACATAAATATATCCTCCTCCTCAAAATGCTTCCTGCCTCCCAAAAGAATGATCCTCCCCGTAAGACTCTTCCTTGTCATATTCCCCCTTCACCGACTCTCCTCCCCTTCATTAATTTCCTTATCCCTTTATTTATTATCTTATCCCCTTATTTAATATATTATCCCCTTATTTAATATCTTATCCCCTTATTTAATGTTTCTTTCCCCCCCTCGTATACGTAAATATTTAATACATTAAATTATTAACCCCCTTTAATTCTTTACTCAATTAATTAATGAGTCAATTAATAATTAATTAATCATTGACATATATGAACAAATAATTAATAATAATTAATTAGTTAATATTATTTAAGAAATAATTATTGTTTAACTAACATATTAGGATAGTCAGATTATCAAATTAATTATAATTAATAATCCCTATACATCTATTTAAGCAGGGTCATTACATACACCCACCCTTCAGGAAACTTCATCCTGAAGTTAAAGTATCTCATGGTACAAAGGAAAATAAACATGGTTCACACATTCATAACAATTAACCGACATTATTAGTAAGTAAGTCAAGAGAACTCATACATACTAGTGTACATGTACACGAAATGCATGTGTAACTAGTACATACAAGTCTCGTGCATGTACTAATAATCGATAACTATCACCCTTTAGTAATTTATGTATGCATCCAATCCAATCAACAAGACTAGTCTTTTATAAAAGACAATAACCAATCAAATGTTTTCGAAATCCTTTAATTACAATTATCCAGTTCAACAATTTTATTTAGACAACTGTGGCTTAGTTACATAATTATGAATATTCATATATACACAGTTTCTTTTTTTTTAGAAGGGGAAAACATTAAATTCCACCATAAGACAAATCTCCATACTTTCTGAACTATTTCTACTCATCCTTCCTCCCTAACCTACTTCCATCTCCATTCCTATCCTTCCTCTGCTGGACTATCTTGGAGCATCAACTATATTGACCTAACTCCATATAGAACCCGTAAGCGGAAGTGTCACTATATCGACCAAGCTTCCCCAGCAAGCAACTGATAGTCACCATCACACGTCTTGGGGAGCGTGAGCTAACATCGTCCTCCCATGACTTCAGGTTTCGAAGGATACACAGTGGGAAATGCCTCCACCCCTCCTAATCATAACTAGGGTCCACACCCTACAATGGAATATACAGTGGCACCATGTTGCTGGGGGTTTTGTCATCGTTTATTTGGTTTTGGGCAGTCTCATCACCTGAAATCCTGCACTGGTCCACATATCATAGAAATGCATCCAAACCAATATAATTTCACATACAAATATTCATACCATAATGTTTCTCGGCTAGTGGTCATGATATCCACTTTTATCATCACTATTCCCTGGCTATTTCATAGCCTATAACCTGCATATTAGTCTGTAATAGAAACTTGTACATTTCTACGCATTATCATCATGTAATTGCATGTAATCATCATTTCAATTCAGTATCCATGTACCAACAACTTAACATCAAAGTTTTCAAGTTAGAAACAGATCTCATAATATCCCATAATTCAAGTTTGACACCCATTCATAAGATTATCATTTACCAAAATAGATTGCATCATATCCAACATCATTCTAATAGCATTTAAACATTCATAAAATTCACATTCTCACAATATGTCACATCATATACATCATCATCAATAACATTTAAACATTCGTAAAATTTACATTCACATAGTAGATCGCATTATATACATCATCATCAATAACATTTAAACATTCATAAATGTTCATACATCTTAAAGTTTCACTGTGAATAGAAAATAAAGTATATAGGCCTCAGGTAATCCTGTCTGTCTAAGTCAAAAGGTGGTGTTACATACACCCAACCTTCGAGAAACATATTCTCGAGGTGGTCAAAAAAGTGAGGGATAGTCTCGTCGTAGTGTCTCGACGTCTTCCCAAGTAGCAGATCCTGGACTATACTTGTCCCACTAGACCTTAACTTGGTCTACCAGACGGTTCCTGAGCTGTCGGACTCTACGGTCCAATATGCGTAATGGTTCTACCGTGAGAGTTCCCATGTCCGATACCTGCAATTCCTTCCAATTTAGTTTATGTGATTCATCAGCAACATAATGACGTAAAATAGAGACATGAAAAACATTATGAGTTTTATGCAAGTGGGGTGGAAGTACGAGACGATAGGAAACAGGTCCAATTTTCTCTTGGATTATGAACAGTCCTATAAATCGAGGTGAAAACTTTGTCCCCTTCTCGAACCATATGGTACTCTTATTAGGCCTGATACGAATGAAAACCTAGTCTCCCACTTCATAACTTCGGTCGGTCTTGTGTGCATCCGCATAACTTTTCTGCCTATCTTGTGCTTCCTTTAGTCTCTGCCTAATCTGAATCACCTGTTCCTCCATCTCTTGAATCAATTCTGGCCCAACTGTTACTCGGTCTTCTAGTCTATCCAAACTCAACGACGTTCTGCATGGCCTTCCATACAAAGCTTCATAGGGTGGCATTCCGATGGAGCTATGACAACTGTTATTGTAGGCAAACTCTACCAAAGGTAGGTACTTCTCCCGCTGGGTTTGATTATCCACGACATACATATTGAGCATGTCTTCCATGAATTGATTTAATCTCTCAGTTTGCCCATCTATTTCAGGATGATAAGCTATGCTTAAGTTCAACTCAATCCCCAACGCTGACTGCAAACTTGTCCAAAACCTAGAAGTGAATAAGGAGTCCCTATCTGAAATGATCTTCTTAGGTATCCCATGCAAACGAATAACCTCGCTTACAAAAACACGTGCCATGTCAGTGACATCGTAAGTGTCTCTAACTGGAATAAAATGAGCACTCTTGGTTAACTTATCCACTATCACAAGAATGACATTGTGTCTATGAGATGTGGGCGGTAACCCCACAACAAAATCCATAGAGATGACTTCCCACTTGGACATAGGAACATCATGTGGTTGTAGGAGGCCTGCCGGGTGATGGTGGTCAGCTTTCACTTGTTGACACTCTAGGAATTTGGTGATGAAATGGACTACATCATGCTTCATGCCTACCCAGAAGAAGAGCTTCCTCATGTCTGTGTACATCTTCTTCACACCCAGATGCGCACAATAAAGTGCTCTATGGGCTTCCTTCAGTATGATGCTTCGAATATCCCCATCTTCAGGGATGTACATCCTTCCTCGATATCTCAATAGTCCGTCTGCTTCCAAACTATATCCTTCATACTTTGGATCTAACTACCTCCCACTCTAGAGGTTTGAAGTAACCTTTAAATTCCAACTATCTCCTTAGAGTTGTGTCAACACATGTTCCCTCAGATTGAATTTTAAGGGTATCAAGGAGAAGATACGTGGTCTCCTACTCAAGGCATCTGTGACCACATTTTCCTTTCCCTTGATGTATGAAATACCAAAATTATACTCACTCATAAACTCACTCCATTTCCTTTGCCTGGAATTCATATCTCTTTGAGTGAAGAGATGTTTTAAACTTTGATGGTCTATTTTAAGCTCAAAGTTTCGCCCAACAAGATAGTGCCTCCAAAGTTTCAGAGCTAGCATTATAGCTACCAAATCTAAATCACGATTCACATATATCTCTTCATGTTTCTTCAACTTCCTTGACACATAAGCTATCACTCCTCCATCCTACATTAGCACAGCCCCCAACCCTTGCTTCGAGGCATCCGTGCAAACTATGAAGTCCTTTTCCATATCCGACACTCGTAGAATTGACGCACTAGTTAGTAACCTCTTAAGCTCAATGAATGCACTATCACATTCTTCTGTCCATTCATACCTGACCCCCTTGCATTGCAAAGTGGTGATGGGTTTCAATGATTTTGAGAATCCTTCCACAAATCTCCGATAATAACCTGTTAGCCCCATGAAGCTTCTCACGTCATGGGCATTTTTTGGCACTGACCACTCCATAATGGCCTTTACCTTTTCTGGGTCCACAGAGATTCCTTCGCCGGAAATGATATGACCTAAATAATGAATTTATTTCTAGAAGAAGGAACACTTTGACAACTTCCCATACAATTTGTTCTCCTTAAGGCAGGACAACACTACTCATAGGTGTTCCTCATGTTCTCTTTCATTCTTGGAATAGATGAGGATGTCATCTAGAAAGACTTGTACAAAATGGTCTAAGTACTTCCAGAATACGCTATTCATGAGGCTCATGAATACAACTGGTGCATTGGTCAATCCGAAAGGTACTATGACAAACTCGTAATGTCCAAACCGAGTTCGAAAGGCAGTTTTTGGGATATCGCCTTCCTTAATCCTTAACTGATGATACCCAGATCGAAAGTGGATCTTTGAGAATACCGCCGCTCCTTTCATCTGATCGAAGAGGTCATCTATTCGTAGCATTGGGTACCTATTTTTCACTATAGCATGATTCAAGTCCCTATAGTCTATACACAGTCATAAGGATCCATCCTTCTTCTTTACAAAAATTACTGGTGCACCCCAAGGTGAGACACTGGGCCTTATTAGCCTTAAGTCTAACAACTCTTTCAACTGCATTTGCAACTCACAAAGTTCTGGTGCTGTCTTCTGATACAGAGTCTTGGAGATTGGTGCTGCACCAGGTTTTAGCTCAATAGTAAAATCAAGCTCCCTCTCAGGAGGTAAGCCTGGTAACTCGTTCGGAAAAACATCCTTAAATTCTGACAATACCGGGTATTGATCCAATGAGGGTCCCTTCCTTTCGTTCATTGCTTCCACTACATATATTCGACACCTTTGCCTCAAACATCACTTAACTTTCATAGTTGAGATAAAGCGTAATGACACTTTTCTCCATACACCTTGGATCTCTACTGGCCTTCCTTTGTCGTCTACACAGAGCACCCTCTTTGCGAAACAATCAACCAAAGCTTAGTGAGATGCTAACCAATCCATTCCAATGATTAGGTCATATGCCCTGAGAGCAGTGACGTATACCTTCAACCTAGTAGTACACACTCCCAGGTCTACTATGCAATTATCAACACTAGATCCTACCGCTTGATTTTCCCCCGAAGCCATCTCAACTTGTTTAAAGTCATCGTGCTCATAGGCTGCCAACCCACTCTTTTCTAATGCAGATGGTGAAATGAAACTATATGTAGCACCAGAATCATATAAAATCTTAACGATGATATGATTTAGTGTACCTGATGACTCCACCACCGTGGATTGATGTTCGGCCTAGCGATTATTAACTGCTGCGTAAATCTGGTGGCTGCTACTTGCTCTTCCCATCGGGGCCTTTCCTTCTCTATATGTGAATCCTGATTGTAACTCGGGGTAGTCATGCTTGTAATGGGGTCCTCCGCACCCTCAACAGGTAACACGAGATTGAACCTGTGCACTATTTTTTGACTGTCTCTGAAATGAGTTCCTTCCCCTGGAACCCCTGCCCCTACTAGTTGTTCCCTGAGATGGCCATGGACCTGTCTGCATCGTTGGTGATGAACGAGATGTTGCACTCTTTGCCATTGAAATCCCTGCGGTTATTTTCCTTGGTGCAACTCTGTTACCATATGGAGGTGGCCTTGAGCCCCCTCCCCTGGGAAATGTCCTCGGGGCCTTCCCTACGAATCCTCGACGATGCGGAAATGTCGATCTTTTACCCTTGGTTAAGTTCATGTGTTCCTCCACATAACGCGCATTTTCCACAGCTTCCGCTACCGAAGACGGTTTCCACATACGCACCATAGCTCTTATCTTAGGGTTCAATCCATAGATGAAGCGCTCTGCTTGTCGTTGGTCATTATCCATATATAAAACATATTTGACCAATTCCATAAATCTGATCTCATATTCTTCTACATTTCTATTTCCCTGTACTAAGGCATGAAATGCCCCTACCTATTATTCCTCATAGTACACTGGAAGATATTTCCTTCGGAACCTCTCCTTGAAAAGTTCCCAAGATACAGTGTCTAGGGTAAGATGCAGTTGTCTTTTCAGGTTGCCCCACTAGTTCAAGGCACTGTCTCTTAACTGAAAAATTGTGATCTTTGCCTTTGAGTTAGATGCATAGTCCCTTAAGGAAAAACACCTTGTCATGCCTTCCAACCATGCTTCTGCGCGTTCACTAGTGTGACCCCCAACAAACTCCAGAAGTTTGATCTTTTGCAATTCTCGAGTGATGCCTTTGGGTGGAGTTCCTCCCCCCTAATCCCTTGACGCTTCTGGATTACCCGTTCCAGATGGTGGGGGTTCCACCTCGGTCCCTGCTGGTTGTCGCCCCTTTAAAGTTTCATTTATGGCCTCCAACGAGCGTAGTATAAGAGCTAGTTTGGGTGATGGTGGTGGCAGTGCTGGAGGTGCCTGCGACGATGCTTCCCTGCCTTGATTCCCTCGAGTCCTAACCATCCTGTATGATTTAACTTGCATCAACCAAAGTTGTTAGGGTGAGTTCAAGGACGTTTCAATTTTGCGTTAGTTAAACTAGAAACAGGGTTAGGCGTAAGTTTTTCTTTACTTGTCTGTAAACAGATGTTACTCTCTTTAGGGGATTGGTTGGGTTAGGGCTAAAGCGTCTAAGCTTGATTTCTTCACCTAAGAAAACTATTGACTCCTTCACCTGGTAGTTACGCTGGCACTATACCTCACTCGCTAATTTCTCTAACTTACCCTGCTAGCGCGCATGCCACCTCCTTCCCGCTTGTCCTAGTCTAAGTCCTTTAAACTTTTCTCTTACAACTAAATATCCTTTGATGCTTGATTCATGGGCTCTCCTTGGCGCGTTGTACATATGCGTTGAATTGTGTGTCTCGGTGGCTGCAGGTGTGAGTCTTTAAGGATTGTAGAGTGGCTTTCAAGCATTGGAGCTTAGCGCTTGGCTTTGACTGGTGGAATGGAATGAAAAGGCTCGACGATTGGCTCGATGAATTGTGTGTAAGGTCTCGTGAGCCTGATTCTTGGATAATCAGAGTTTATACTTCGGAATACACTCTGTTACCATTAATCTATTTAAGTATAAGAATTTATTTGTAAAGACTCATGAGGGTGTGTTGGTGTTAGTGCTCTTCTTAAGGCACTTTGCTTGGTGGGTGGTCTTGGGTTCAAAACCCATGGACCCTCTAACATTTTAATTAACTTTTAATGTAGTTTAACTTTACACTAAATACACAATTAATTTAATTAAAATTTTAATTTTTTTAAAGATAATTAACTTTAAATTAATTTAATTAAATTAACTTTAAATTAATTTGAACTAAATTAACCTAAATTAAGTTTACACTAAAATAAAATTTAAACGAACACACACAATTTATAAAAAGTTTTTTTTTTTAATAAATAACAGACGAAAATCAAAATAATTTAAAAACAAGTGTGGGCATGCATGGATTCCACATGCCCGCGTTGCTTCCTCCAGCGCCTTCCTTTCTAAACCCTAACTCTACATTTACCGTCATTTTCTTTTGGCTACGCGGTTGGCCTCCATGGCCGTTCCCTCTACATCTTTTCTTTTTGGTGGTTCTCTCACTGAACTGGTACGCAATCAGTTCTTCCTTGGTCTCCTTCCTCGTTTGTCAGGTGATGGCTTGTATTGTGTGTGTTCCAGGGTTTTTTTTTTTTGGTTTATTTTGTTTATTAATAAAAAAAAAATTGTTTTGTTTCCTCGGAGATTTGTCGATCCGCCTCATAAGCTCACACCTCCTGCTATACCCGTGAATGTCGATAATGCCATCCGAAGCATCGCTCCTTGTGTTGGGGCCACGCTGTATTGTGGCCGGTGCTTGACACTATGTCGCTGGCTTGTATATTGTGTAGTGAATGTGGACAGAAAGAGAAGCGCTGGGAGAGGGTGAGTTGACATTATTTATGGATGGTCGGTATTTGATAAAAGAAGTTACGCCCCTTTTTTTTGTGTTTATGTCTCAGGGAGAGGGACTCTTTTTTGTTTTTGTTTTTAAGATTCCAGTATTACCCATTGAAGAGCCCCCAACCGTAGATTGATATGAAGTTCCATTTGCAATCGTGGTTCAAGTGGATCCAGTTGGAGGCAACGTGGTCGCATGGAGTCTCAGGTATCTATTTTCCAGGTTCATTACTTGGATATTGTATGATCGATTCCTGCTTAAGCCAATATAAAATATGAAATATGGCCATCGTCTTGTTCATGGCCGCAGTCATTCTCTTGCCCGTGAGTCGCACAGGAGAATATTGTTCCAATTGGAGTTTCCATGTCATGGTTCTCTTCAACAAGTTTTTTTTTTTTTTAGTCCCATAAAAATGGTAGAATTAACGCAGAAGAAACTCACATGGAAATATGCAGAATTTCCTTTTTGGGTAGTGACGACATTGCATTCTAACGGTGTCTTTGGTTGTGAATAGATTTTAGACTCCAGCTATACTAAAGGAGATTGTGTATCTGGTCTTTATTGCAGTACATGCTAGGCTGTTGTCCAGAACTAACCAGTTTATGTTAGAGGACAAGCCCCAATAATCACTTCCATAGTAAGTTCATATATAACAAGTTGCATGCTTCCTTTATAGCTAGAAATGGGCAGAAACAATCGATTTCACTGGGTTTTTGATAATTAAATCTCATGGTGATCACACTGAGCCTAATACCCTACTAGGGGAAGTTATAGTTAGTGAATAGGCTGGGACTCGAAAATCGTTTGGCAGATAATCTGGAACAAAATTCTGGCTATTACAGTGATTTGCTTTTGCAAGGTTAATTTTTGAGTGTTTTTGGGTTAAGAGCTCGTTTTTATTGAGCTCTTAGTGTTACAGTATATATATATATTTTTTAGAGGCTTAGGATTAAGAATTGTTTTGCTACATAACTCTACAATAGAGCTTTGACTATTATATTATTCTGGTTTTGCAAGGATAACTATTCAATATTTGCAAGGTCAGTGGAGGCGGTGTAGTGGTAAGGTCGCTCTCGTTAAGACGGACAGGTCCTGTGCTCAATCCCGAGCGAGGGCGTGGTTCGACGTGAGAGTTTAACCGTTTCTGGGCCAAGCCCACTCACCTTTTGTCGGGCACTGCCAGGCACTTGCGAATTAGGAGAAGAGAAGGGAAAAGATGAGGCAAGACGAGTCATCGCGGCTAGGGCCCAAACCCTAGCCGCCTCGCTCTGGTATTCGAGTGCAGGAAGCGATCTGCAGCAGCCGAGCACCCAGGGTTCGGCACCCATTGATTCGCCCGTGTCCCCAAGCTTATTCACACGTTTTGGAGTAGCAGTCTGGTCCAGGGCAGTGGAATGGTGTTGCAGCATTTTGCCTGAGCGTTTTCCCCCGATTTGGAGAAGCGGTTTTGGTGTTTCAGTGTATTGTTTGGTTGCAGGGATGCGTCTAGCAGCGACCAGGGTTTATAGGGTGCGGATCAAATTCCACGGCAGCACCTTCTTGTTTGCAGGAGGTCGGCTACGATGGCCCCAGATCTAAACGCCGAGAAGGGAAAAGATCCTTTGGAAGCATTCAAGGCGTTAGTTCGTTCGGCAGGCCCCAAACCCAAGCCTTCTCTCTCGTCCAAGTTTGTTAAGAAGATGGAGGAGATCCCCTCTCTGGAGATAACTCCAGAGCAACCTTGCTCTCTTGCCCTCCTTCTAGCAGAAACGTCCCTCATCAGAAAGTTTACGGGGTTATGGCCTAGCCCCAAAGCGGTGGAGGCATGGACGAATGACCGTTAAAAATCACTGATAAAGGGAAATGTTTCTCTGTTTGCAGTAGGCAGGGGTTTTTTTGTCTTCAGTTTCTTGAGCAAAGAGGACTGTGATCTAGTCTTCAGATCCGGGCCCTATTTCATGGGGTCGAGAGGACTGTTCTTAGCCCCCTGGACTCCTAACTTCAATCCCGAAGCCGAGATTACCGCAGCTCCAGTATGGGTTAGGCTGCCTCATCTACCCTTGCATCTCTGGGGGATAGAATCTCTGGAGGACATCAGAAATAAGCTTGGGCGTTACCTGGACAAAGCAGAACCGAAAGGGGACCAGTATACCTGCGCCCGCATTTGTGTTGAGGTTAACCTCGAGAAAGGTCTTCCGGAAGCCATTAAGCTCTCCCTGGGGATTGGAGCCATATCCAAGAGCTGGACTACGAGCAGATTCCTTTCAAGTGCCTCCGGTGCCATGCTTACGGCCACTTCGCAAGAAACTACCCCAAAGTCGCTGAGGAACCAGGACCAGTCAAAGAAGACGCCTTTCATCCCGTAGAAAACCGACGAAGGTAGTCAAAGCGAAAGGAACCACTAGACCAAGCCCCGAACGCCACTCAGTCAAAAGAGGCAACTCTAGAAAATAAAAATAGTTTTGATGTGCTAAAGGAAGACGAAGCCCCAGAACCAGAAGAAACAACAGTCAAGGATGATCCTCAGGCAGACGAAAGCCTTCCGGAATCCTCCCCCCCAAAATCTGTAGAAGCGAGAAAGATTCGGGCTCCAGATCCGGAAACTCAAGAAGGTCGGATTACAGCCCCCTCAAGCGGCTATGGGGGAACTTCAGAACCTGAAGACAACTCAGTTCCGTCTCCGCCCCTTACCCGAGGGCGAAAGACCAACAAAGCACGCAGAGAAAAGGAGACGGCCTCCAACATTTCTTTAGGATCTCAGAAAAAGCTGGACCCCTACATTAAGGGGAAAACTTCAGTCCCAATGGAATAATGCTTTTCTTCTGTCTTTTGCTATGCTCACAGTTTGTGAGAATTTACTCATGTACGCACTTTTTGTCTTATTCTCGAATTAGCTCAAGGAGCAAAGGGAACTGGTCTCCCAAGACATTCACCAGAAGGTTGGCAGCACTGTCAGAGGTCACCAACCTTCTTCGGATTTGTAAATTCCAGATTCTGGCTGGCCAGAATGCCGATCAATGCAACATAACCGTTTTTGTAAAAAAAAAAACTATTCAATATTTGCAATTAAGTGTAACAACCCAAATTAGCACAAAGAAAAAATTATGTTGTAGGTGGTCAAGCCCAGGTTTCAGTTTTGAAACTGGGCTCTGATACCATGTGTAGGGACCAAATTAATTTCAGTCTATTAAAATTCATAAATTGAAACCGATAAGATTACTTCTACACATAAAAACTCAATAATTTCTTTCATTCAGCATATAAGCATGTTAAATTAATTAAAGAACAACAATTTC
Source organism: Picea engelmannii (assembly GCA_009831015.1). Lineage (NCBI taxonomy): Eukaryota > Viridiplantae > Streptophyta > Pinopsida > Pinales > Pinaceae > Picea > Picea engelmannii. Next base: position 259,307 of record ML786371.1, on the reverse strand, counting down.
ATCACCGAATAAGAATTACTTAACAGAATTACATAAATTACCTCTTCCTGATGCAAATTCCCCCATTGATCTGGATGCCCTTTGCTGAAGTTGAAACTGTGTCAAATTCCCCCATTGATCTGGATGCCCTTTGCTGAAGTTGAAACTGTGTCAAACACTGCCCAAAACCAAGTTTTCCTCCCTGCCATCTAGGAGCAGCCTGTCCAGATCCCTAGCTCCAGGATATCGTAAGGATATCCTGGCCCTCGTGCCCAAAACCCCCAGCAACCTGGTGCCCCCTGCTTCTGATTCACCAAACCCCCCTCCAAAAAAAACCAAACTCCTCACACCAGCGATCTCCACAGAAAAATCTCCCACAGAAATATATCCTCCTCCTCAAAATGCTTCCTGCCTCCCAAAAGAATGATCCTCCCCATAAGACTCTTCCCCGTCATATTCCCCCTTCACCGATTCTCCTCCCCTTCATTAATTTCCTTATCCCTTTATTTATTATCTTATCCCCTTATTTAATATCTTATCCCCTTATTTAATGTTTCTTTCCCCCCCCGTATACATAAATCTTTAATACATTAAATTATTAACCCCCTTTAATTCTTTACTCAATTAATTAATGAGTCAATTAATAATTAATTAATCATTGATAGATATGAACAAACAATTAATAATAATTAATTAGTTAATATTATTTAAGAAATAGTCCCCGAGGTGTAGGACAGTCGGTGACGGAGTGTGTTGTTAAGCCACTCTGTGATGTTAAAGTCACCAGTTCGAAACCTGCGGGGACACAAAATCCAACCATGTTAAGGGTTTGTGTGGCTCAGGCCGGGTGCGATCCCCGGGTGATTTTGACGACTTAGATGCCCCTGAGTCGCGGTTTCTCAAGCCACAGGTTAATCGCGTAGCCAACATGTTCCGCGCAAATTAACAAACAAAAAAAAAATATTATTTAAGAAATAATTATTGTTTAACTAACATATTAGGACAGTCAGATTATCAAATTAATTATAATTAATAATCCCTATACATCTATTTAAGTAGGGTCATTACAACTTACTACACAAGGTGACAGCACAGGGAATGTGGTGTTATGTTGGACACACCTACCACACTTAGAGGGGGGGGTGAATGAGTGTGGGGCTCTTTTTCCCCAAAACTTCCCTCTTTACAAAACTCCTTAGTTAACATTCAACATTTATTCATTACCCATTGCTATCATTTATAAACAGTTAGATGAGAACATATATCAACAACATATATCAACAATATATCATCATCAAGTCATCACTACAAGGAAGACAAAGAACACAAGATGTATGTACAATTTTTCTTTTTATTATGGACAACAATCTGGGGGTTTTCTAGCAACAACTGAATAGAGTACAACTCTACAAGATCACCGGCTCCATAATGAAAGACTCAACTTACACCCTCAACACCAAATGAGATGAGGCAACAATCCTCAACAGATATAAATCTGTCAACAAGTATGCGACCTGTCAGTAGTGCAACCAACATGTGCACGCGCCCTGGCTCACTATAGCCCGCGTATGCACGTGACCAGTGTATACAAAAAACTGCGTATACCTTCTGAGCTGTTAGGGTTTGTCCTTCAATATCAACTCAGATTCTTTGCAATCAATATATCATTCTCTTCTATCTCCAACTGTCCAATCTGACCACCAACCAATCACAACACATCCATGTTCTCCAATAACTTGCTCATGCTCCATAACAAATCAATATGAATGCTATGCCAATCATGTATAAACAACTAGTATACCATAGGAATCATGTTACCACTGAATCACAAGAGTACTGATCACTCCATCAACCAAATCATCCAAACTGAACCATATCATAGAAGCCATACCAAGAATGCCCTAAGCATTCACAACACATCAAACAATAGTATCCATCAAGACAATAATGTAACCATACCAGTGTCTCAGTGATAGATTTGATCCCATAGAATGCAGATCTGAAACTTGCCTCATCATCCAAGAGCTTGGCACCAGCTCAAACACAAGTCTTCATCATTCCATCCACTGTACACACCCTATCCTCATACAACCCACGTGTGTATGCGCCCTGGCTCATTACAGCTCGCGTATACATCAGAAAATAGGGTTTCTGAAGCTCCAAGACTTTTGTCGTCAAGATCTCCGACATTGCTGAAACTTTGATGTGTCCATGAGATCCTCCTCTTGCTTTCTTCCTCAGAATGTATCTTCAATCATGCTTAGGAGATCCACACCAAAGATGCTCTCACAAGAAGCTCTCCATCAATACTCCACAAGATAATCTCACAAGAATCTCTCCATTGATCCACAAAAAGGATGATCTACAAGAGACCATAGCTATCTTATTTATACTTTCATCCTCTAGGTCACTTAACCCATTTCTAGGTTACTTAACCCATTACTTAACCTATTTTCCTTATTTTAGGGTTAACCACTTTCCATAAATAGAAAGTTCTCCAATTTAAATATTCCTTCTTGATTTTGTCACTTCTCTTTATTATTTAAATAATCCACCTTGAATTTGTCACTTTTACTTTATCATTTAAATAATGATTTCTTCTTTTAGGTCACTTTGACTTCTTTGACCCTGTGGGCTTCAAGCCAACATATGGGGGTCCTTCATCTTTGTAAATCCATAACTCTCAAACCGTGAGGAGTTATGTGACATTCCACATACCACCAGAAATGGCATGACAAGCACTATCCATCTAGGATAGTTTCACCAACAATTTCCTTGATCTTCATCTCATTATTACACATACAAGCATGGGTCCTCTCAACCACAACTCAACCACAAGGCATCTTCCCATGAGGGATTTCACCATAAGGGTACCACTTTGGAGTTCATCCATTTGTGCACCATATCAATCATGATAAGAAAATAATGAGTCATATTTTCATCAAACAAACTATGCATCATCATGTATCAATGAAAACTCATTGATCCATCTTCATCTATGCATCATGTCAATGATCCATCTTTATCAATTGGTTTTCACTTTGACATCTATCATTCTCATCAAGGATAATACATATACATTGTTCATCAATCATCAATCAATTAATTACTTGACATCAATCAATGACATCAATCAATCAAACCATTTGCATCAATGACACATGATCCAACAATCTCCCAAATAATGAAACCATTGACATCAATGATAACATGATCCAACAATCTCGCCCTTTGGCATTGATGGAAATACCAACATTGATGTCAATACCAATTACCAATTATTGATGTCAACATGTAGATAAGGCATGCTCTATATCAATAGTCAATGTGACTGTCTCTCCCCATCAATAAACATCAATCACATCAATGTGATTAACTCTCCCCCCTTGACATCAATGGAAAAGGGCCATTCTCCTCTTGGGGATGCTCCCCCTGCTTGAAATCTCCTTGGGGTTGCTCCCCCTTGATCTTCCTCTGACTAATATCTCCCCTTTTGAACAAGGGATATCACTCTGATGTAATGCTGAAAATACATCGAACATACTCCCCCTGTGACCATCCCTCCTCCTGAAATTATGCTTATGTGCTCTTTCTTCAAATATAGGGCTCTTTTCTAGGTATGCATATGATAAATATCTCCTCTTGGAATCATGGGAAGAAGAATGACTCCCCCTATCTTCTTTGCAAGATGAACAATATTCTACCATATGATGATCCTTGGACCTGTTCATGCATCAAACTTGTTCCATACCATGCATCATGAATGTCAACAATAAAAATAAGGAATCATGAACAATATATCAACCAAGTACATCATGTACCAAAAATGTGCCCACAATGCACAACACCCATGTACATCAACCATGTGAAAAAATATATCATCCGTCGAGTGTATCAACTATATGCCTCTATCAACATGGAAACATGTGCATCTACCAATATGTCAACATGTGCATCTATCAACAATACCATCTATGAGTGTACCATCATTTATCATCACTTGCACCAAACAAGTATATCAACCATGCATCAACAAGCTAAGACTCCCAAATGATGTACACCATGACTATCAATTCAAATCACCAACTACATGTCTCAATGTGTAGCCCAACCACATGCATAATGAAATCACCGTGATACCCAACATATGCTTCCAATAATACATCATAAGATATATCAATGAAACTCAAATATGTACCAACCATGTACCCCAATAGATCAACATCAATCCATACTCATGGGTTAGTTCCATGCACCCAAGATTTATTTTATATCATAACCTTGCATGATCTAACTTAGAACAATGAAAACCTGTAGAAAACAATGTCAGAACCTGCAATAAACAATGTCAGACCCTGCAACACAGATTTATACTATCTCATCAAGATGCAACTCATGTGCATTGCATTTTTCCCAAGGCTTTATCACATATACGTGACCTGCTGCACAACAGAGCACATATGTACGTGACCTATTCAAGCTCAGCCGACGTATGTACGTGACTGTCACCACAGTCATCCACATATGCCTTAGTAGATGACACTTTTGAACTTCCCTTCAGTCTGTCATTCTGATCTGGCTGCTCTGTCTTCTTCACCCACTTTTGTAGATGACCTTTCTCCTAATGTTACACATTATTTTTGTCATCCCTATGACTGTTAATGATGTAAACTTGTCTGTAGTCTTTAGAGGGGTCAGTGGCCTGAGTTCCTAAAGAAAGAAGGGAGAAGAACTTTTCCTGAGAAAATAAGTTGCATTCTCCTTTGTAAAAACCCTATTAAAGAGGATGTTTGTAGGTTTCTATATAGGCAGGGTGCGAGAATGCCTGATTCTCGCAGGCTGCACCATAGATGGGCTGAGAGAGGTTTGCAGGTTGCTCTATAGGCATGGTGTGAGAATGATTACATGTGTTAAAATCAGCGTTTTCTTGAATCTTCTAGAAGGAGAAAATTCCATGGTGAGGTGGCATCCGAATGGTTTGGATCTTACTCGCTTTCATGATTTAGTGGGATCTGTTAGCACTTGGTAAATTTCCTAGAGGTTGAAAGAGAAGAAATCCACAAAGGTAACTTTATCCAACCACTTTTAAAGCTGGGATCTAGCCCTTCCAGCTTCAGAGAGGGATCTCTCTATATGATTTAGTTATGTTTCAATTTTAGATATTAGGCTAGGTAAAGAAATCTGTAGGTTATGTTGTCAAAGTGTTTTTAAATTGGTTGAGACAGTCTACACTTCCATTGGGCTATGGGGTCTGTATTTAATTAAATATGAAATACCACTAGAAATGGGAAAATAAGACTTCCACAGGGCGAGATAATATACTCACTGGATCTTTAATAGCTTAAATGATGGACATAAGAAAAGATGAGAAAGATAAATTCAACTAAGAAGCAGTTAAGAATTTCTTAATTGAAAACATCAGAAGATAAACATTAAAATCTTTAAAGTCGGAAATAGGGTATCCAAGATAAATCCTGCAACATACGTTACTCTTAAAGATTAGTTTCAGAAAACAAAATGATCACAAAGCAAGAATAACATTTAACTTAGAGAATAACATCACCAATGAATACACACAAGAATCCTGTAAAAGTGCCTCCTTTTCATTAATGGCAGATCTCTTCAAAAATTGTTACAGTTTGATAGCTTTAGGGTGTAAAGATCAACAACCCTCAATACTTCAAAAGGTGAAGTATTTATAATTCAAATTACAACCGTTCCTGTCATAACTAATCAGGACGTGCTCATTCTATTTTTAGACTAACTAATTTAACTGATCAAAACTGCTTGATGATTTGGTGCAATTGCACGCGGAAATTCTAGGTAGACCGTTGATGAATCCTTCGCATAACCTCATCTGATTGGACAGGTGACTAGACCTGGACAACTCATCTGCTAATCGAGCAGATCGCAGAGTTCCTCCCATCTGATATGACTCGACACAGTGACTTTGAGTAGTCTCCGATACACTTCGTCCATTTCCGTATACTTAGCGAATGTGGGCTTAGTGAAGAATATGTATCGAATCTCATGTTGGATGCTGATGTCCAACTGAAGGGCATCCAGGAAAGCTTTGCCGGTGATGCTTTCTTGTATGCCTGCAAACTTTGAACTTTCCTTGGACACCTCAGCCAATCTCTTCTTGTAATCTAGGAGTGTCATTAGTTTATCATTAATGACCTTCAGACCAGGTAGGCCTTTCTTTTGGAGAGCATCAATCTTATTGAAGAACTTTTGTACCCCCTGGTCCATGATCTGAACCTTTTCTTCCAGCTGAAGCATTAGACTTCTCTTGGTCAAGACTCTCTTGACCTCAAGAATGGTCTCTATTCTATCTTCTATCTTCAGCTCTTCTAGCTCTTCTCTGGTCTTAGAATTGAGGAATTTGATGATATCATTTGCCTGAGTTGGTCTATCTCCCAATTCTACTCTGATCTTCTCAATAGCCTGTTTACTCCTCTGGACCAACTCGTTCTTCTCGAACATGATTTGGATCATGGGCCAGATCTCATTTATGCACTTTGTGATGTCTGTCCATACATTCTCTTTGACCTCAACCAAAGTCTTCCCTGTCATTGCTTGCTTTTGGAGCTGCTGTAGTTCCTTCTTGAGCTGTTCAGTTACCTGCTTTTCTTTAGAGAGACTGGTTTGGAAGGAAGTTTTGAGTTCTTGGAGGTTCTCAACTTCCTTCTTAAGCCTGTTGATTTCTGTCTCCTGCAGTTCATCTTTTCCATGGATTTGGCGAGATCGGCTGTCCCCTCTTGTGGTGTCGCTGGTGTTGTAGATGGGATTGCTGTTACTGTTGCTGTGCTTGTCCCTGAGATTGGGATGGCAGTCATTGGAATGGCTTCCATAGACTTCAAATTCTCTTTCTCCTTTAGTAGTTTCTCCATTTCTACTTCCATTTCTTTGAGCTGGGTGTTCTGCTCCATGAGAAGCTTGAGCATTTCATCCTTCTCACCTTCTTTCCCTACTATCTCCTTCGCCTGTGAGTCCTCTCTAGGCAGGAGTTTCAACTGTTTCCTCAAGGAAGCGATGTCTGCATTCCTTTTCTTTATCATCTCCTCTACAACTTTGACATTCGAAGGATCGTAGCCGATCTTGAGGACCAACTCCTCCAAAGTTTTGATTATGTTGTCCTTCACGAAAGAAGATATCTTCTCCATCTTGAGCTGCGTTTGAGCATTGTTGAGCGACACCTGTAATTTTTCTGCAGAGGCAGAAGCATGTGCCAATGTGTGAAAAACCATCTCCCCTGTCTGTTTATGAAAATCCATCTGATCTGCTGGGTGCACGTCCTTCGTCTGGAACTCGAAGGTGGCTCTCTTGTAGTCTGTGATTACCTTAGGCTCTGATACCTGTGCCTGTAGGAAGGCCATGTGCATATTGCCTATTTCTGTGTCGAATGTAGATAGCAGCCTATGCTGCGCGGTGGACGATTTCTTCCGAAATTGGGCGTAAGTACTGCTCGTGAGGGTCTGGTTCCTTTTCTTGATCAGCTCACACTTCTCGAAAATGCCCAACTTGGGCCCAGTCTTGCCTGGCTGAGTGTCTGATGGAGAGTCTGTGGATTTCTTTGGCACTGCTGTGGTGATCTCCTTATACAGGCTTGAACCGAAAGGTGGAATGACTGGTTTGACCCCTGTGGTAGGTGGAAGCTCTTTTTCTCCAGTTGGACCATGAACTGAGACTGTCTTGGGCCTCTTTGTGTGCAACTCGAACTCCTTGGATGATACCTTCGTGACAGGCGAAGATGAATCCTGTCGAGGCCTCTTTTCTTTAGGGACCTGTGGTGTAGTAGTTGGTGGTACAGTGGTCGGGGGAACCTGCTGTTCCACTTCAATCAAGGTGTCAGGCACCCACACTGTCTGATTGGAAATTTTTTTGATCTCGGGCTTGGGCTCATGAACATACGGGATGTTTTTGTTTTTAACCTGCATTTCTGAAATGATCCCACATGGATCATAGTGCCATGGAAAACTTAAAAAAAACTTCATTTCTCTCAGCATCCGGTCCGATTCTTCTCCGGCGCCATGACTATTGCAGATGAAAGAGCTAATCCGCCCCTTGATTCTCAGTTGCTGCTTTTTCTTCAGGGAAACAAAATGAATGTCATCTGAATTCATGATTTGCCTTATATACTCTAACGCAAAGATTCTTACCGACACATACTTTGGCAGCTTATAGGGTGCCAATTAACACCCGAAAACTCTGTTCTCGGTGTGGTTTTGATACAGGTACCAGTCCCCTGTCTTTGCGTTATCCGAGAGATGTAGAATTCTCTAGACCTCGTCGTTTATTCGTGGCTCGGGCCTGCCACTCAACATGCTTACCACAGGGTGGTAGAAAAGATCAATAAATGCCTTGAAGTTATACTCTATGGAAGTGTGCTTCAACAAAGACGTCCACACTGTGATTGGCCGAGGCCTTCCATCTGCGTCCATTTTCTGCATAGAAAAACTGAATTTATCTGATTGATAGAAAACAAACATGTAGGCCAATATAGACGAATATATGAACATGCCTTCCGTGCCAAAATTCATGAACTGTTCATGACTATTGTCGGCCAAGAAGGTACTGAAATCAAACTATGTGGTGGGTTTTTCATCAGTCGAGAAAATAGATAGAAAACCCATAATGGGCTCATCTACCCACTGGTCGGAATAGTACCCTAACACAGCACAAAGGGAGGAAATGACCTAGTTTCCCTTGGTGGAGAACATAGATGACAGGTAAGGTGGATTGGTGGAAGGGAATTGAGTGGAGGTGGGAAGGAACAACTCGAATATTTGAGCTCTCTGGGGAAAGGTCATCTTTTGATACAACTCTGTAAGGATCTCTAGGTTGAAAGGAGAAGCGGAATCGGCACAGGGAATTTGCATCATTTGGTCAATGTCTTCGAGAGTGATGAAGAACAGGACATCTCCGGATGAGGAGACGACGACCCACTGGTCAAGAATATAATGGGCTTGGAATTTGAGGGCGAATTCAGGGAACTGGTGGATCTGGGGAAAAAGGTACAGAGGAAAATTTGACTACCGGAGTCCAATTTCATCGCTCTGGTCCAGGAAAACCTCCCTGAGCCATGACTGGAGGTCTGAGAAATCGAAATCACATATGGTGTCTGCAATCAATCTATCTTTGTCGACCAATGGTATTTTGTCCAGGTCGACAGGAGGCGGGAGAAAATGATTCTCCTCTCCTTCTGCTTGTCTTGGCTTTGGCGCCATCTCTGCTACAATACCTGCAATAAACTCGACGTTAGTAGGCTCGACTGATTGTGGATGGAGGCGACGGGAATGCAATGGAGGAGTATGAGGTAAATTTTCTGGTGCAATGGCTGAATAGCGAATGTAGGGAGGATAACAGTAGTTTTATTCAAAACTGGGGTCGGTTGAGCGCGGGAGACAGGTCAGTAGGATAACGGGTGTGTTATCCCATAATAAATGAACAACGGGCCACTTGGGGGTGAGATGGCAGATGACGGTGGCCGAAACATACGGGCAAGTGATGTGGAGGCTAGGGATTGGACGTAAAAGTCGTGATAAGGGGCTGGTCATGAGTGAAAGGGGTAGGGGTCTGACAGTAGGGATTGACAACAGTTATGGGATGGGACATAACTCGGGAACAAGCGATAAAAGTGGAATCAGTGGAAAATGACGTCCATGAGTGACGGGGGCTGTCAGATAACATATGGTGGATGGGACTTCGAGATCAATAGACAAACACCACGTATGACCAGGGCCCCGCTAGAGGAGAATAACAATTCCGGACCCCCCCCCCTTTGGTTAA
>ML786371.1:230034-242996 GCA_009831015.1 Picea engelmannii | reverse complement strand
AGGTACTACTACACATGCATTATGTTTTGGAGGTTCAGACACTTTTCTACAGGGATATGTTGATTCAGATATGGCAGGTGATAAAGACAGCAGGAGGAGCACCACAGGGTATGTTTTTACTATAGGTGGAACAACAGTAATTTTGATTTCAAAACTGCAAAAGGTTGTTTCACTTTCAACAACAGAGGCTGAGTATGTTGCTGCTACAGAGGCTAGTAAAGAGATGATTTGGTTACAAAGGTTTATGGAGGAATTGGGAAAGAAGAAGGAGAACAACAAGTTGTACTGTGACAATCAGAGTGCCATTCACCTTGCAAAGAACTCAACCTTCCATTCAAAGACTAAGCATATACAGTTGAGGTACCACTTCATACGATCCGCCTTGGAAGATGGACAATTGAAGCTGGAAAAGATACACACTAGCCAGAATCCTGCAGACATGTTAACAAAGGGAGTAACCAGGGAGAAACTGAGTTCTTGCTCAGTTTTAGTTGGTCTTCAAGAATGAAGATGAAGATGAGAAATTTTCCAGGTCCAAGAAGTTCCAGAGTCCAGCATATACAACAACGGTGGAATTGTTGAGATCAGTCTCCAAGTGGGAGATTGTTGGTTGTGGAGCCTGATTATCTTCCTGATTCAGAGGTCCTTGCTTTCAGTCGTGTTTATACCCCATGAAGTAGTTACACCCCAGAAGTATGTACACTCTTCCATGCGAGGGAGTGCAGAGGGGGGGTACCCCCTCTACGGGGTCCATCCCCCCGGCTGGGGGGTCTGGGGGAAAGCGGGGGTTCGGGGGCGAAGCCCCCGAAGAAAAAATTGCCTTGTAAAAGTATATTGTAATTTCATTGTAAATATGGACCGTTCATTATAAGGTCATAGATCTAACGGTAGAGATTATGTGAGGTTTTTTTTCCCTAGAAGGAAACCCTCTTTTATGAGGGAAATATATTGCGGCTATGGATGATGGTGAATATTGTATTTTGAGAGAGGAGACTGTGAGAGAAAGAAGAGGAAGTTACAACGGATTTTGCTGTAGGTTGTATCCCTTCATTTGCTGGATAATAATAAAGGAAGGGCCTGACAATTTCTCTAGTGGACGTAGCCCACACTGGGTGAACCACGTAAATCTGTGTCTCTCTTGTATTGTGTGTCTTCTGTGTTTTATTTCTGCATTTGTTTTATTTTATTGCTCCGCGGTCCTATTTTTCTAACACCTAGGACAATTAACCTAGATTAAACTGTTGGGTTAAGAAATTACTCTAACCTAAGGGCTATCTGACTAGGATTAGACAGTTTGGTCAGATTTATTCACTACTCTAACCTAAGGGCTATCTGACCAGGATTAGACAGTCTGGTCAGATTTATTCACTAATCTAACCTAAGGGCTATCTGACCAGGATTAGACAGTCTGGTCAGATTTATTCACTAACCTATCAACATTAAGTTTAAAAAGAACTTGGCCATGCTTGAAAGGTATGGCCAAGTTACTATTATTGCATGGGGCTTTCATTTCAATTCTTTTATGCCCACTTTTTCTTTTTCTTTTTCTTTTTCCTTTTCTTTTTCCTTTTTTCTTTTTTCTTTTTTCTTTTTTCTTTTCTTTTCAAATTATTTGCAGAATGAAAAATCATTTGTCAACAAAAACACTAGATACAGATAATATCCCAGTCACCAGTTGATTCCCATAATTTATGGGGTGATAACAGCGACTCCACCTGGGGATGGTACTTCCCTGTGAAGTGCCAAGAATCCTGGTTCCTGTAATCCTGAAAGTTTATGCTTAGTAGCCTTCGTTGGTTTTATTCTCAAAAATTGGAAAAACAATGGTCAGCAACTTAGGGCCTTCTCTTCGGGCTTCAACCAACTGACTAATGTCCCTCACTCAGAAAATGCAAGTAAAAATGAAAATTAAAACGGTATGTACAATGGAAAGTGAGCACTCAAATATTCTACTGAGGTGGGACATAATGTTTCAGCATTCTGCCATTCACAGGTGCTCCTAGAAGATCTGACCCATCGACGTTGTTTAACAAGAAAGCATTGTTTCCCCTGAAGGCTTGAATCATGTATAGCCCTGTCCACAGATTATCAAATTTCCCATGCTTTCCCTTGTCCTCATTCCTGGCATCCCATCTTAACACCAAATCTCCTAGCTCAAAATCATCCTCTTTGGTTTGTTTGTCAAATATCTTTTTGATGTTTTCTTGGATGACCTGTGTTTTGTTGAAAACATCCTCCCTAGACTGCTGCAACTGGATCATCTGGTTGATCCTTCTCTGTGAGTCATTTGGCTCAGCCTGTACCTCTTGAAGCAAATTCATGACAGGGACTCCCAAAGAAGTGGGGAAAACTGCCTCTGTACCGTAGACCAGCTGGTATGGTGACATACCAATTGAACTTTTGGTGGTCAGCCTGTCATCCCATAAAGAAAAAAACAACTTATTGTGCCATGATTTCTTGTTTTCCTGCAATGTTTTCTTGATGATATTCACCAAAGTTTTGTTTGAAGATTCCGCCAACCCATTCCCTTGCGGGTAGTAGGCTGTGGAATGCCCCAAACCAATGTGATATTGGTTGCATAAATCTATGAGTTTCTTCGACCGAAAGGCAGCTGCATTGTCAGTTATAATCTTTCTAGGACAACCAAAACGAGACAAAATATTATTTTCAAGGAATTTGATAATAACAGAGTCAGTGGCTTGCCTGCTTGGTACTACCTTGATCCATTTGGTAAAATAATTGGTGGCAGTAAGAATCCACCTGTGTTGGCCTGAAGAAGGTGGGTGTATTTCTCCAATGAAGTCGAGCCCCCATTGCTGGAAAGGGGCCTCAACTGAGATTGGCTTCAGAGGTAGAGGAAGGGGTTTCCTTTTACCTTCAAACACTTGACACTGGTGACATGCTGTTACCTTTTGATGCACATCGGTGAACAGGGTGGGCCAATAGAATCCATCTCTGAGTATTTTGTTGGCTGTGACCTTCCAGTTCAAATGACCACCACATTCTCCTGCATGAAACTCTTGTAAAACGTTATCAGCTTCATCTTTCAGTAAACAATTTAACATAATACTTGGAGGATCTTTCCAATACAAATTTCCTTCTAGAATACAGTATTTCAAAGCTTTCAACTTTAAAAATCTAGCTTTAGTCTTAGTTAAACCAGGGGGAGCTTGTAAATTTTGTAAAACGAATATAAGGTCTGCATACCATGGAGAGTTTAGAAATACCTCTCTAACGTTTGGAGTCACCATCTCGCCCTGTTCATCTACCACATCTAGAAAATTAATGTCAAGAGCCTGGAAGTTAGATTCAGCCATTAATTTAGCAAGGCCTTGGCCTTTGATTAGTTTTGTGGGCCTAATCTCTATATCGTATTCTAAAATGACAACAATCCATTTTCCCCTTCTTCCATCAGGGTTGTCCTGTGTCAAAATATCTTTTACTACCGTGTTCAGAACATAAGCTATGGTGTGGGAATGGAGAATGTATACCCTAAAGTTCTTTATGGCCTTTACCAAAGCAAAAGCTTGCTTCTCCATGATCTTGTAATTCAGAGCAGCATCCCTTAATGCTTTGCTAAAGAAAGATATGGGCTGTTCATACCCTTTGCCGTTCTTCTGCAGTAACACCGCTGCTATAGTATGTTCAGATGCGAAAGAAAAGAGATAGAAATCCTTAGTAAAATCTGGACTGATCAAGACAGGGGCTTCTGTAAGTGCTCGTTTGACTTGTTCGAAAGATTGTCTGGACTCAGAGTCCCATTTTATTTTTACGTCCTTTTTAAGCATGTTTGTAATGTTCCTAAGGAGTTCTGCCAAATTGGGAATGAATCTTCGTAGAAAGTTAATTCTTCCAATAAAAGACTGTAGTTCTTTGAGGTTTCTTGGGTGTTCCAAATTTAGTATAGCCTCGATCCTGCTAGGGTCTATTTTGATTCCTTACTTTGAGATGATATGTCCTAGCAGTTTGCCTTCTTCTAACCCGAAAAGGCACTTCTTAGGATTTAAAGAAATCCCAAACCTCCTACACTTCTCAAAGACTCGTTTGAGGTGCCTTAGGTGTTCATCATCAGATTAGGAAAACACAGTTACATCATCTAAATAGATGACAATAAACTTACCTGATTCTTCCACAAAGGCGATATCCATTGCCCTCTGGAATGTAGCTCCTGCGTTCATCAAAGCAAAAGGAATTTTCACATACATGAAAGTGCCCCATGGTGTGGTGAAAGCGGTTTTTTCTTGGTCATCCAGGTGAACTAAGACCTGATTGTATCCCGAGAAACCGTCCAGCAGAGAAATTCGACTGGACCCGACCATTCTTTGCAGGATGTGGTCCATTTTCGGTAAGGGGTAATTATCCTTCAGGGAGACTTTAGTCAGATTTCGGAAGTCTATGCAGAGTCTGATTTCCCCGTTTTTCTTACGTGTAGGAACCATATTTGAAACCCACTTGGAAAAACGTAGCGGAACTATGATCTTGGCATCGTACATTTTCTTGATTTCTTTTTCGACTAGAGGGAGCAATTTGGGATTAATCCTCCCAAGTTTCTGCCTAAACGGTTTTTGGTCCTCTTTTATTAGAATCCTGTGCTGTATGATACTGGTATCATAGGATTTCAAATCTTCATAGCTCCAGGCAAATACATCCGAAAATTCTTTGAACAGCTCAATGTATTTGAGTTTTTGCTCTGGGGGTAATGATTTAGACAGTTTGACCATCCTAGGTTTCTCTTCAGTCCCTATATTACAGTCTTCTACATCTTTTCCATGGGCTTCTATTTTTGGTTTCTTGGCCATGTCGTTAGAATCAAACAAGTCTTCTAAAGGAACTAGGCCTCTAGGTAAAACATTGCTTTTCAACTGTAAAACGTCAGCATCTACTTCGTCTTCGCCTAATTCTCCTGAATCTATGGTATTTACACTATCAATTTCAAAATCAGAATTATTTACATTTTCATCTTCATTCTCTAAATCTATATTTGTACATTCAAAATCGTTTTTGCATTGCAGAAAGTCTTCAATTTGGTCATCATTACCGAACACTTGCCAGTACCTGATATTGTCGGGAACCGTTGCCCTACATATCACCTCAACAGTATATGGACGAGTCGGGCAGAAAGGAATCTTACAGGTGGTTGTTGAGGTGGCCAATCTGTCTGCCAGAATATTCTGTCCTCTCGGCATTGCAAATCAACTTCAGAAAAACACCTTAAAGCATCAAGAACAACATTCCTATAAGCTCTAAGACGTGGGTGTTTAGCAGCATACTCACCTTTGATTTGTTTGATTATCAATTCAGAATCACCTCTTACCATTATCTGTTTGGCACCAACTTTTTTCAAAATCTTCAGACCGAGCATTAAAGCTTCATACTCAACAACATTGTTAGTACATTGGAAATTTAGTTTGTAAGAATGATTCTCTGAATACCTGTTTATGTGATTATGCAGCCAGATGCCAGCTCCTGCTCCTTCTTTACTCACAGCCCCATCAAAATCCATGCTCCAGAAATCAATGGGTAACTCTTCATTTATCACGTTCTTCATCTTTGCTACCTCAATGATTTCTTGACTTTCATCTTGACTAGATGCGTCTTCCATCAGTTGAGTATCTTGCTCTCCCGTGTCACCATCGTTGTACAAGATAAATGAATCTAAATCGGAATGTGCAGAGTAAAGGGGATAATTGTGAGGATTTTCTTGACTACTGACCATGTACTTCATCAACGTTTCTCTGTACAACCTCCTCTATTGCCTAAACACTGGGATAGTGGCATAAGACATATCTAGCTACATGGTTCCTTTCAACTTAGCCCCCCAAGACCATGATAGCAACATTCCATACTTCGGAGGGATGTCTGTAACCACCACATCCATTACCATGCTCTTCGCAGGAATCTGAACCAAAGTGATGCATAAGTCCTTGATCAAACCAATACATTTAACTTTGTTGGAGTCTAATGAGTGTAAATCCTTGTATGGTCTGGTCACCTCCAGTCCCAGCTTTTCCATTACTGCTTTAGGCATCAGATTGTGGGAGGCACCTGAATCCAGCATAGTGTTATGCAAGATCAAGTCGTGTATGTTCAAACTGATATAAAAAGGAGCGACCTCACTAGTATCATCTCGACCATCTACTTCAGGTCCAAAAAGAAGCTTGGGTCTATCATCAGTAAGGTTCATAGTGTCCGAATGGCTTGCTGATCCAATGGTTAGGGCCTTCGTGCCTATGTTAGGTTCAATGGCCAGCGCTTTAATTACCTGTGAACGATAGCCGCCTCTGTTCATCAACTCTGTAAGTGGGATAGGAATTTTTATTTTGGCCAGCTCCCCTTCCAGGCTAAAAGATGTAGGAGCTCTGCCTTGGCTCATCCTTTCTGGTTTGTCCCCCAAGTTCTTTTGCTTAGAAGTACTCGGTGGATTAATAGGCAAAACCTCGGGCTGTGATGGCCTTTTCAGAATGGTGAGGTTTTTCTTCATGGGAGTGTCGGCTTTAATCTTCTCAGGAGTCTTCTCAGTAGGTGGCTCAGGGGTATTCTTGGTCTCGACTACCTTCTGTGTTTCGATCGTCTTTTTTGGAGAATTCCCTTTTGTCTTCTTACTCCACAGATTGTATTGATGGTGTACATCCAAAATAGAATTTTCAAAGGCCTGTTATTCTACGTCTTCAGCTTCTTCACATACTTTTGTTTGATTTAGAAGAAATAGTTCGTGCTCTTCTTGGGTAAGAAAGATCGCTTCGTTGTCATGAACGCCCATGAGGTTGATGTGAGTGTCCTCCAATTCCTCAATTACTTCCCCCCCTTCATCAGCATAGTTTTCTTGCAGGGGAGGTCTAATCTGCTGATTTGGGCCCCTCTGCTCTCTTTGATCCCTAGGATCTCTCTATCTGATTTGAGGAGGGTTTCTCTTAAAATTGGGGTTTCAAACCTGAGGAGCAGGTGTGTTGTCCCTTGGAGGATTTCTGTCTGACAAGGTCATTCTTTCCAGAATTAGTTCCATTGTTCGGGCCAAAGAATCCAATTTGGAATCTGTGTTTGACGTGGAAGGTTCTTCTTTGATTGTGACCCTCCTTTCGGACCTCTGTCGTGCCC
The DNA here is from genome assembly GCA_009831015.1 of Picea engelmannii. NCBI lineage: Eukaryota > Viridiplantae > Streptophyta > Pinopsida > Pinales > Pinaceae > Picea > Picea engelmannii. The sequence goes on along the minus strand of ML786371.1, from coordinate 235,901 downwards.
TTTTTGCCAATAGATTGGCCTCCACACTTATAGAACTTCTCTGCATGTCAGCTAAGGTGGTATAATTTCTTTCTCTTAATTGGTATGACATATCGGCATCAAAACCATCAGGGAATTTTATCAATGCCAAGCCCTGTGGAGGTTTGATTTCGGCTGGAATTGCATTGTACAGGTTATTAAAATGGGTGCAGTAATCCTGTACCGTCTCACCTTGATTTCTTTTTATAATCTCGTATTCTAAAAATATCTGGAGAGGGTTTTTCTTTACCTCCCATCTGTCAATAAAACTCCTTTGAAAAGTGACAAGGTTAGGGATTGAGGCGGCAGGTAAATCTTTGTACCATTTCTTGACGTCACCTGTCAAAATCTGGGCAAACAGTCGCATTTGAACGTCAACCTCGTCAACCTATTGCAGGTCAAAATAGTCATTCATTTTGTCAACGTGTTGTTGAGCGTTTAAGGTTCCTGTTGCATCAAACTGTGGAAGTCTAGTTTGATAGTCTTGGGGCATTGCATGTAGCGGCGCAGCCAACACCAGAGGAGCATATTGAGCTGCCATGATGGGTGGAGGAGGTGGGACGATGACTTGGATGGTCGGAGAGGTAGCGGCTGAAGATGAGGACGAAGAGGGATTGGATGGTACTGAGAGAGTGATCTGTGATTTAGTCATGGGAGACAAAACTTCGGGAGTTCAGGGTTGCAGAATAGCTGGGTCGAAAAATGATTTTAGTCACAAAGCTGTCAGACCGTGTTCTAACTAGACTTCATTGTGGAAAGGTATCGAGGTCAAAGTTTTGGGAAGTAGCCGGCTTATCGGAAAAAGAAGGAGACTTATGAAGGGGAATACGACTCACTAAACCAGGAGCTAAGGTCTTTCGTCTGAGCAACTGTTCGGGGTTATCTACCACTAACGCAGGTTCTGGGTTTGGGTGAGATCGAGTATGAACTTTCTTGGGAGCCAAAACTCTTTTTGGTTTTTTAGATATATATTTTTTAGTTTTGCAAATCTGAAAATAATATGTACAGAGTTAATCAACCTCTAAACATAACTTTCTTCTCAAATTCAAACTTTCTTTTTAGGGGGAAAGAAAACATGAAATCATTAATTTTTAGTTCTTCCCCATTTTTGTCGCCACTATCTTAGCACTTGGTAAATTTCCTAGAGGTTGAAAGAGAAGAAATCCACAAAGGTAACTTTATCCAACCACTTTTAAAGCTGGGATCTAGCCCTTCCAACTTCAGAGAGGGATATCTCTATATGATTTAGCTATGTTTCAATTTTAGATATTAGGCTAGGTAAAGAAATCTATAGGTTATGTTGTCAAAGTGTTTTTAAATTGGTTGAGACAGTCTACACTTCCATTGGGCTATGGGGTCTGTATTTAATTAAATATGAAATACCACCAGAAACAAGAAAATAAGACTTCCACAGGGCGAGATAATATACTCATTGGATCTTTAATAGCTTAAATGATGGACAGAAGAAAAGATGAGAAAGATAAATTCAACTAAGAAGAAGTTAAGAATTTCTTAATTGAAAACCTCAGAAGATAAACATTAAAATCTTTAAAGTCGGAAACAGGGTATCCAAGATAAATCCTGCAACATACGTTACTCTTAAAGATTAGTTTCAGAAAACAAAATGATCACAAAGCAAGAATAACATTTAACTTAGAGAATAACATCACTAGTGAATACACACAAGAATCCTATAAAAGTGCCTCTTTTTCATTAATGGCAGATCTCTTCAAAAATTGTTACAGTTTGATAGTTTTAGGGTGTAAAGATCAACAACCCTCAATACTTCGAAAGGTGAAGTATTTATAATTCAAATTACAACCGTTACTGTCATAACTGATCAGGATGTGCTCATTCTATTTTTAGACTAACTAATTTAACTGATCAAAATTGCTTGATGACTTGGTGCAATTGCACGCGGAAATTCTGGGTAGACCATTGATGAAGCCTTCGCATAACCTCATCTGACTGGACCTGGACAACTCATCTGCTAATCGAGCAGATCACATAGTTCCTCCCATCTGATATGACTCGGCACAGTGACTTTGAGTAGTCTCCGATACACTTCGTCCATTTCCGTATACTTAGCGAATGTGGGATTAGTGAGGAATATGTATCGAATCTCGTGTTGGATGCTGATGTCCAACTGAAGGGCATCCAGGAAAGCTTTATCGGTGATGCTTCCTTGTATGCCTGCAAACTTTGAACTATCCTTGGACACCTCAACCAATCTCTTCTTGTAATCCGGGAGTGTCATTAGTTTATCATTAATGACCTTCATACCAGGTAGGCGTTTATTTTGGAGAGAATCAATCTTATTGAAGAAATTTAGTACCCCCTGGTCCATGATCTGAACCTTTTCTTCCAGCTGAAGCATTAGACTTCTCTTGGTCAAGACTCTCTTGACCTCAAGAATGGTCTCTGTTCTATCTTCTATCTTCAGCTCTTCTAGGTCTTCTCTGGTCTTAGAATTGAGGAATTTGATGATATCATTTGCCTGAGTTGGTCTATCTCCCAATTCTACTCTGATCTTCTCAATAGCCTGTTTACTCCTTTGGACCAACTCGTTATGCTCGAACATGATTTGGATCATGGGCTAGATCTCATTTATGGACTTTGTGATGTCTGTCCATACATTCTCTTTGACCTCAGCCAAAGTCTTCCCTACCATTGTTTGCTTTTGGAGCTGCTGCAGTTCCTTCTTGAGCTGTTCAGTTACCTGATTTTCTTTAGAGAGACTAGTTTGGAAGGAAGTTTTGAGTTCTTGGAGGTTCTCAACTTCCTTCTTAAGCCTGCTGATTTCTGTCTCCTGCAGGTTCATCTTTTGCATGGATTTGGCGAGATTGGCTGTCCCCTCTTGTGGTGTCACTGGTGTTGCAGATGGGATTGCTGTTACTGTTGCTGTGCTTGTCCCTGAGATTGGGATGGCAGTCATTGGAATGGCTTCCATAGACTTCAACTGCTCTTTCTCCTTTAGCAGTTTCTCCATTTCTGCTTCCATTTCTTTGAGCTGGGCATTCTGCTCCATGAGAAGCTTGAGCAGTTCATCCTTCTCACCTTCTTTCTCTGCTATCACCTTCGCCTGTGAGTCCTCTGTAGGTGGGGGTTTCAACTATTTCCTCAAGGAAGCGATGTCTGCATTATTTTTCTTTATCATCTCCTCTGCAGCTTTGACATTCGAAGGATCGTAGCCGATCTTGAGGACCAACTCCTCCAAAGTTTTGATTCTGTTTTCCTTCATGAAAGAAGATATCTTCTCTAGCTTGAGCTGCATTTGAACATTGTTGAGCGACACCTGTAATTTTTCTGCAGAGGCAGAAGCATGTGCCAATGTGTGAAAAACCATCTCCCTTGTCTGTTTATGAAAATCCATCTGATCTGCTGGGTGCATGTCCTTCGTCTAGAACTCGAAGGTGGCTCTCTTGTAGTCTTTGATTACCTTGGGATATGGTACCTGTGCCTGTAGGAAGGCCATGTGCATCTTGCCTCTTTCTGTGTCGAATGAAGATAGCAGCCTATGCTGCGCGGTGGACGATTGCTTCCGAAATTGGGCGTAAGTACTACTGGTGAGGGTCTGGATCCTTTTCTTGATCAGATCATACTTCTCGAAAATGCCCAACTTGGGCGCAGTCTTGCCTGGATGAGTGTCTAATGGAGAGTCTTTGGATTTCTTTGGCACTGCTGTGGTGATCTCCTTATACAGGCTTGAACTGAAAGGTGGAATGACCGGTTTGACCCCTGTGGTAGGTGGAACCTCTTTTTCTCCAGTTGGACCAGGAAATGAGACTGTCTTGGGCCTCTTTGTGTGCAACTGGAACTCCTCGGATAATACCTCCGTGACAGGCGGAGATGAATCTTGTCGAGGCCTATTTTCTTTAGGGACCTATGGTGTAGTAGTTGGTGGTACAGTGGCCGGGGGAACCTGCTGTTCCACTTCGATCAAGGTGTCAGGCACCCACACTGTCTGATTGGCAAATTTTTCGATCTCGGGCTTGGGCTCATGAACATATGGGATGTTTTTGTTTTTAACCCGTATTTCTGAAATGATCCCGCATGGATCATAGTGCCATGGAAAACTTAACAAAAACTTCATTTCTCTCAGCATCCGGTCCACTTCTTCTCCGGTGCCACAACTGTTGCAGATGAAAGAGCCAATCTGCCCCTTGATTCTCAGTTGCTTCTTTTTCTTCAGGGAAGCAAAATGAATGTCATCTGAATTCATGATCTGCCTTATATACTCTAATGCAAAGATTCTTACATGCACATACTTTGGCAGCTTATAGGGTGCCAATTCGCACCTGAAAACTCTGATCTCGGTGTGGTTTTGATACAGGTACCGGTCCCCTATCTTTGCGTTGTCCAAGAGATGTAGAATTCTTTGGACCTCGTTGTTTATTCGTGGCTCGGGCCTGCCATTCAACATGCTTACCACAGGGTGGTAGAAAAGATCAATAAATGCCGTGAAGTTATACTCTATGGAGTTGTGCTTCAACAAAGATGTCCACACTGTGACTGGCTGAGTTCTTCCATCTGCATCCATTTTCTGCATAGAAAAATTGAATTTATCTGCTTGATAGAAAACAAACATGTAGGCCAATATAGAGGAATATCTGAACATGCCTTCCGTGCCAAAATTCATGAACTGTTCATGAATATTGTCGGCCAAGAAGGTACTGAAATCAAACTATGTGGTGGGTTTTTCATCAGTCGAGAAAATGCATAGAAAACCCAGAATGGGCTCATCTACCCACTGGTCAGAATAATACCCTAACAGAGCACAAAGGGAGGAAATGACCTAGTTTCCCTTGGTGGAGAACATGGATGATGGGTAAGGTGGATTGGTGGAAGGGAATTGAGCGGAGGTGGGAAGGAACAACTCGAATATTTGAGCTCTCTGGGGAAAGGTCATCTTTTGATACAACTCTGTAAGGATCTCTAGGTTAAAAGGAGAAGTGGAATCGACACGGGGAATTTGCATCATTTGGTCAATGTCTTCGGGAGTGATGAAGAACAAGACGTCTTCGGATGAGGAGACGAAGACCCTCTGGTCGGGAATATAATGGGCTTGGCATTTGAGGGTGAATTCGGGGAAGTGGTGGATCTGGGGAAAAAGGTACAGAGGCAAATTTGACTCCCAGAGTCCAATTTCATCGCTCTGGTCCAGGAAAACCTCCCTGAGCCATGACTGGAGGTCTGAGAAATCAAAATTGCATATGGTGTCTGCGATCAATCTGTCTTTGTCGACCAATGGTATTTTGTCTAGGTCGACAGGAGGCGGGAGAAAAGGATTCTCCTCTCCTTCTGCTTGTCTTGGATTTGGCGCCATCTCTGCTACAATACCTGCAATAAACACGACGTTAGTAGGCTCGACTGATTGTGGATGGAGGCGACGGGAATGCAATGGAGGAGTATGAGGTAAATTTTCTGGTGCGATGGGTGAATAACGACTGTAGGGAGGATAAGGGTAGTTTTATTCAAAAATGGGGTCGGCTGAGTGCGGGAGACAGGTCAGCAGGATAACGGGTGTGTTATCCCATAATAATTGAACAATGGGCCACTTGGTGGTGAGATGGCATATGACGGTGGCCGAAACATACGTGAGAGTGACGTGGAGGCTAGGGATTGGACGTAAAAGTCATGATAAGGGGCTGGTCATGAGTGAAAAGGGTAGGGGTCTAACAGCAGGGACTGACAACAGTTATGGGATGGGACATAACTCGGGAACAAGTGGGACAAGTGAATCCAATGGAAAATGACTACCATGAGTGACATGGGCTGTCAAATAGCATATGGTGGATGGGACTTCGAGATCAATAGACAGATGCCACATATGACCAGGGCCCTGCCAG
>ML786371.1:183294-194607 GCA_009831015.1 Picea engelmannii | reverse complement strand
AGAGCCCTAACCTCATCATCAAAGTCCACTTTTACAAAACTTAGTTGATTAGTAACCTTATTAAATTCATTTAAATGATCTGCAACAGACCCACCTTCTGACATCTTCATATTAAATAATCTCTTCATTAGAAATACCTTATTCAACGCTGAGGGTTTTTCATACAATTTGGCCAATGCGTCCATCAAACCCTTCGTTGTCTTTTCTTTTGAAATATTGAAATCCACGGACGCTGCCAAGCTCAACCGTATCGTTCCTAGAGCCTTTCTGTCAAGAATCACCCATTCTTCGTCCTTCATGGCCGCTGACTTCTTTGCTACTCCGCTCAATGGTAGGAATAGATCCTTCTGATATAAATAGTCTTCCATCTGCATCTTCTATAACTGGTAGTTTTGGCTGTTAAATTTCTCGACCCTAAACTTTCCATCTTCTGACATTGCTCCCACTCGAGCCAGGAACGCTCTTTTCCTGCGAGTTACCTTATGCTCTGATACCTTATGCTCTTTTCCTCTTCCTTCTCTCACAGTCTCCTCTCTTAGAATACAATATTCACCATCATCCATAGTTGCAATACATTTCCCTCATAAAAGAGGGTTGCCTTCTAGGGAAAAAAACCCTAGCATAATCTCTACTGTTAGATCTGCGACCTTATAATGAACGGTCCAGATTTACAATGAAATTACAATATACTTTTATAAGGCAATTTTTGCTTCGGGGGCTTCGCCCCCGAACTCCCATCGGGGGACGCTGCCCCCGAACCCCCGCTGGGGGACCGCTTGCCCCCAGACCCCCCAACCGGGGGGATAGGGGCCCCAGACCCTACAGAGGGGGTACCCCCCCTCTGCACTCCCCCGCGTAGAAGAGTGTACATACTTCTAGGGTGTAAATACTTCATGGGGTATAAACATCGCTGAAAGTAAAAGACCTATAAATCAGGAAGATAATCAGGCTCCACAACCAACACTTCTCAAGCAGAGTGAGCCAAAACTACACATGTTGAAGATCAGGATAAGCGCAAACCTCGATACCCTTGTCTTATTTGTGGTGATGATCACTAGACGAAGGATTGTCCACGATGCTCCGAGGTCACTAAGTTCCTTCAAGGAGCTCCAAAACCACCTGCACCGGCCGTTTTGTCCCAACCCTTCCCATCTTAACAACAGAATCAGTTGGTCATTCATGACCAACCCTCATCTTCTACTACATCTTATGTTTTGATGTGTAATGGTGATTCAAAGAAGAGTGACGTTGCACTCACTACTAGAGCCAAAGATTATTCTCCCTCTAAAGAGAAGGTTGATGATCTACCACCTTCCTCGGTACAACCCTCTCCCGTGACTCCACCTACCAACGATACTCTTCATCTCGAATGACCAAGCCTCAACACAGTTCTACGACCCCGCCCAAAGGGCATCGTTCAAAAATCGGCTTTCAATCCTCATGCTCGTGTTGCCCAGAACTACAACATTGTTGAATATCTTGCCCAAACACCTTCTACGATGTCAGCCCTCGAAGTCCTTCAATGTTGTCCTATGCAATGGAAGGCATTGTTGAAAGCTATCGGTGGAATCAACCCGACAGATACGAATTTAATAATTTTTGACTTGGAAGATCACATTCCAAGGTTACCCCCTCAACTCGCGTTCCAGATCCAAGTGATTGTTTCTGACAAAAACATTTGTCGAACCGTTATCGATGAGGGTGCCTCGACGTGTGTCATGTCTCTTGCTTGCTGGAAAGCCATTGGCTCTCCTTCTTTGAATGAATCCTAGAACACTCTTAAAGCCTTCAACGGCTCCGGTTTTAAGCCCTACAGTGTCCTTCCTTCGTTTCCCATCACGTTAGAAGGAAAAACGGTCCAAGTCAAAGTGGAAGTCTTTGACGCTCCCCTTGATTACAATCTTTTGCTTGGCTGCAGTTGTATCGATTCCATGCACGCAGTTGTGTCAACCCTTTTCCGTGTGGTACGTTTCCCACATCAAGGTAGGTCATCACCATCGACCAACTAGCCTTCTTTAATTTGGATACCCATACTGGAAACGTACCGTTCATCGCTAAAACCCCACTAGGTTATGAGAACGTCAGTGTAGGCCTTCTAAAAGACTCTTCGTTAATGGGTACTTTCCCCATTCCACCGCCTGATGTTCCACGCTCATTTGTTGCTTCCATCAACATGATCTCCACCTCGCCTCATGAACTTCCTGTGTCTCATGACCTCTGGATAGTACCTGACCCTGAAGATCATCTTCGTTTCGACGACAAAATGCCGTTAAGTCTGGTTGAATCCGCCTATCAGGCCATTCAATCAACAACCCCTTCTACCCCCTCTCTTGGTGAGTTGTCTCTTGATCCTTTTCGTGTCATTTTTCCCACGGACGAGATGATCATGTCTGTCATGGAAGACACCCCTTGGGACGATGGACATCATCGTTCCATCCTCTTTTTGGAGCAACATACCATTGAGAACTACCAACGAATCTTGACCTCATCGACCGTTTTTGTCATTTCAACCATTCCCGAGTCTGCACACGATGTGTTTTTTGAAGGGAACTTAAGCAATATCTCGCCCACTATTCCCCTTGACATATCCGTCAAACCCGGGATTGTCGAAAATGTCCATATTGGAGCTTCATGTTCTTCTGACGAAGTCATTACCTACATGTCCCTTTTCAAAGAGTTTCGTGACATCTTCCCATGGAGCTATGAAGAAATGCCGGGTATCGACCCTGATATTGTGATAGATGAGATAAAGACATACCCCGACGCTAAACCTGTCTAACAATGCCTTTGTCCAGTTCACCCACGTAAAGCAGCTGCTATCAAACTCGAAGTCGAGAAACTTCTTAAAGCCAGCTTTATTTATTCGGTGGCTCTCACAGACTGGGTTTCCAATATTGTTTTGATTGATAATAAACAAGGCACCATTCATGTATGCATTGATTATAGGGATATCAACAAAGATTGTCCCAAAGACAACTTTCCTACCCCGTTCGTCGATCAGATTGTTGATGATTGCGCCAGAAGTGAAATCTTCTCTCTCATGGATGGTTTCTATAGGTATAATCAAATCAACATTGTTCCCGAGGATCAACATAAGACTGATTTTATTTGTACTTGGGGTACTTTTGCCTATCAGAATCTTCCTTTCGGTCTCAAGAATGCTGGCACAACTTTTCAACGTGCTATGTCTCATGCTTTCCATGATATCAAGCACATCGTTCAACCATATTTGGATGATTTACCTGCTCACTCAATGCGCCGAGTCGATCACCCAACCCACCACCAAGCCATTTTTGTTCGCTGTCGGTTCTATCATATACGTTTAAATCCTCATAAGTGCATTTTCTGCGTGGAATCTGGCCTCTTTCTAGGTTTTATCGTTTCGCATCAAGGGATCCGGGTGGATCCTTGAAAGGTCGAGGTGATCCTTAATCTCCCTCCTCCTTCTACTCTTTGCCAGTTACAAAGTTTGTAGGGGAAAGCAAACTTTCTTCGTCGTTTTATCCCAAACTATGCCAAGATAACTCGTGGATTTATGCACTTACTTAAAAAGGGGTCTGAGTTCATCTGGGATACCATAGCCAACAATGCTTTCAAAGCTTTGAAATTGTCCCTAACGTGTGCTCCGCTTCTCTTTCCCCCCGATTACAATCACGATTATTTCCTCTATCTTGCTGCCTCAGATTTCACCATTGGTATGGTCCTCGTACAAGAGGATGATGCTAACAACGAACATGTTATCTACTACTTGAGTCAAAGTCTAACGTCTACTGAAATCAAGTATTTACATGTCGAAAAACTGGCCTTGGCTACCGTCCAAGCCGTCCAACGCTTCCAGCACTATATCCTCTCGCGCAAGACTACAATGATTTCTCACTGCAACCCTATGCAACACATTCTTACCCATCAATTGCTAGGGGGAAAATACTCCAAATGGATTGTGATTCTCCAGGAGTTTGACTTGGAATTCGAACGCGCCAAGTCTAAGAAGTCCTTAGTTTTTGCTGAGTTGATATGCGATTTTCCCCATTCTGAAATGGAAACAGTAGCAGCTGATTCATTACCCAATGAATCTCTTTTCCTTATTAGCACTAATGATATTTGGTATGGTGATATCATTATATATCTCGAAACCCAGACTTTCTGGCCAACTTTGTCTAGTACTGACCGACGTCGCATACGCTGTCAAGCCTATCAATATATTATCCTCTGGGATACTCTTTATCATCAGGGGATTGACTCTGTTTTTCGACGTTGTTTAACGTTCGACGAAGCCGAGAAAGCTTTGAATGACTGCCATTCTGGAGCCTGTGGTGGTCATATGTCTGGGTATGCTACTGCCCAAAATATCTTACGAGTAGGGTATTTTTGGCCTTCATTATTTAATGACTGCATAATTGCCATTCAAAAATGCCATGCTTGCCAGACCTATAATCAGAAGATACGGTCACATCCTGCTCCTCTTCACCCTGTGGTCTCCATTGGTCCCTTTGCGAAATGGGGCATCGATTTCATGACATGTCACCCTCACTCGGCTGAGGGGCATGGTTACATCATTGTAGCCGTTGATTACTTTACGAAATGGGCTGAAACGATGCTGACATTTGACAACACTGGAAAGACTGCAACATTATTCATTTTTAATCACGTCATAGCTCGTTTTGGTGTTCCCCAAGCTATCATCACTTATCACAGTAGCCACTTCAAAAACTTCATGATGTCTGAACTTACTGAAAAGTTGGGTCTTCGCCATGATAACTCAATGCCCTATTACCTAGAAGCCAATGGCCAGGTCGAAGCAATTAACAAAGTTCTCATAACTATGCTCCGACGAATGATAGGGATTCACAAAACAAGTTGGCACACAATGTTGTTTTCGGCATTGTGGGCTTACCTAACATCCGTCAAGTCCGCTACTAGGTTTACACCTTTCCGGTTAGTCTATGGTTTGGAAGCTATTCTCCCGATTGAATGTGAGATACCCTCTTTAAAACTAGTTGTTGAACTCCTACCAAACACTTCTGCTGAGGAAGAACGTCTATTGTATCTTATGCGATTAGACGAAACTCGACGTGATGCTACCCTAGTTATAGAAGCTCAAAAGAAACATGTCAAGGCCCAATACGACAAACATGTCAAGCCTCGTGTTTTCTCCGAAGGAGATCTCGTTCTCCTCTATGATCAAGATTGAGATATGCTAGGAGCTGGAAAATTCGAAGCCATGTGGTGAGGTCCTTATATCGTTCGACAAGTTTTGGAAAAAGGAGCTGATGATTTAGTAGATTACGATGGTATCCCTTTGAGTGAACCCAGGAATGGGTTGTACTTGAAGAAGTACTATGCATAGAATCATCTGTGCACAAGTACTTGTATTTTTATTGTATCATACTTCTTGTGTGTTACTATAGCTTGATTTTGTCGTTATCTGGTCTCTTCCCTTATGTGACATTGTGTTTGATTTCCAGATGTCGGAGTCTTCGCTACCCTATATTGGCTTCGCTGATGGCGCTAGCCGTAGTACTCAGAACCTTGCTTCCGCTGCATGGGCAATTTATGCCCCTGCAAAAAAACTTGTCTTCTTACGAGGTGTGTGTCTCGGCCATGCGACCAACAACATTGTAGAGTATAGCGACGTTATTGAGTTATTGGTTGATGCCATCTCGCTCGAAATTCGTCATTTGATTGTGCGACTCGATTCACATCTTGTAGTACTACAGTTAAGTAATGTCTATACTATTCAAAGTCCTACTTTGTTACGGGTGTATTTGCGAATTCACCTCTTGGAACGTTATTTTGATTACATTGAATATCAACATATTCCTAGATGTCTAAATAAATTAACTGATGCATTAGCTAACTATGTATTAGACAGACATTTGGATCATTTATAAATCAATCACATCAATTTTCATAACACATGATAAACCAGTAAAAGCCGTTTGTATATATAACGATCAAAAGAGATTTTTACAAAAAGGTTTTGTCCGAAGACCAAAATGTCAAAATCTGAAGCTCATAGCTTCTACAAAGTGACGTCATGGATGACGTTCACGGTAACACATGACTGCCTGGGAAACTCTACGGAGCAGTCGACTCATGGACTTTGACACTCCTACTGTATGATGTTTATCGCGTCGTGGAACCTCTCCAAGAGGCATGTCTGGAATATATGTTGTCAAACCCTCTAGGTTTTGTTCCACTTCTTGATAATCCCCGGCTTCCCATTGTGGCACTGGAGCTACCTCTCCTTGCTGCTGAATGGGAGAAGTACCAGGAGGTCGGTAAGGTCCCACATTTGTGTCATCAATAATGATTTTGTGTTTAGTCTTTGGACAAACATATAAAAAACATTTGAATATGATAAAATTAACAAAAACATTTAAAAAGGAAAAAATTGTGTACTTCTTACCAAGTTCCCTCCACCAAGCATCCTCTGTCAAGACTAAGTCTGGATCTCCTCGAAAATCCAACCTGGCATAAGCATAATAGTCAACCATCAACATCTTTGGTTGCATCCAGTCGAAGAAGGTATCATCATACTTGATAATTGGTCTAGCTACGTGCTGGGCCATGAGTTGACACCATCTCAGCATTCTTGGATCCCTGGGAGCCGGTAAATTCCACTCAACCTGCAGCCTCAGTAATGGAACCCTCTCAAGAAAGAAGGACACTAACAAATATCCGTACCCGAATTGCTTCAGGTCGCCTCGTTTGCATTTGGTCAACTGCTTTTTCATACTACAAAGCACATCATCTGCCCAGTTAAAAACCCAAGGTTCAGTACACTCTATGCCATGCTGGAAGTAACTCTGTAGCGCCATGTGAGGAGTGGCGCTCCCAGCCATCCGAGCTATGGTGAACAAGATAGTATGGAGGGTCAAATCCCGTACTCCTCAAATAGCTACTTTCCCTTTCTTCCTCTCTGCCTCGGGAACACAGTGTAAGCGGCAGTACTCACTCATGGGTAGCCCACCACCTCTGCTACTAGTCAGGCTCACGTGGTACCCACACCGTGACAATCCAGTCAAGAAGTAAATGTCCTCAATATCTAAGGACAGTGTGTGGACCCATACATCAAATACCTGTTGATCGGGATCCCACATACACACAAGGTACTCTAATAACCTGACTTGGGCCCTCATGCCCGGGATACGAAGGTAATTTAGAAGGCCACAGTTTCTGAAAGAAGCAATAGTGGGTGGATGATTTTCGACAATGGAATTTTCTTCTTCGTGCTCCCTTTCGTGCTATTCAAGAACCATTTTGATGGCCAAATACCTACATAAGAAGCACAAGAAGAGGATTAGTAACTCTATTCATGAATTGGTTCTCTTCCATTGAGTAAATTTAAAAAAAAACTTTTGTGCTTTGCAGTTCTCGCAAGTGCCCTTTAGGCACAGTGCGAGAACCTCACAGGCTACTATGGGCTCACCTACGAGAATGACCCATTCTCGCAGGTCCCGTGTAGCCCACTTGCGAGAATGGCTAAGCGCAAGTAAGGCTCACAAAACAAACTCAAAAATGAGTTTTAACCAATGAAAATGCAAAATAAAACCATGAAAGAGTAGAGGAAAAAGAGCCTACCTCACTGTCACTGATGGCTCGTCGAATGGATGCTCATAACTCCCGCAATCTGACACCAAACTTCGAGGGTAAAAGAGGGGTTTTGGGGCTCAAATAGTGGAAAAGTGAAAATGATACGGTAAAAAGCGTTTTACTCCTTTATATTTACTTTTACCATGTTATTTGGTTTTTTATAATTATTTATTTATTAAACCCTAATCCCTAATGTCCTTTTGAGTGTAAATTTTGCAGGCATAATGACTTCGATGTTCATATACAGGGATGTGGACATAATTTTTCTTTTTTCATCGCATGTTTTGATTGTTTTTTATGGTTTTTGTATAAAACCTCGAGCTTAGTCTTTGTCCATTCTCGTGTTCGAAAATACATGAGAACGCGATCGAGCATACTTTTATCACTTTTTCGGGCTCAATAAGGTTATACGAAAAAGGAACCCCCCTGGAGTCCTCTTTAAGCTCTTTTCAGACTTTCTAAACATGAAAAGATAGCCGAGTGACCTTGCTATTTTCACGCTCGATAAAGTATTTGAAGAAAGCATCTGGTGAGCGATAATTTATCTCTTTTTTGGTCTCATCAGACTACTTTACGAAAAAGGAACTGAGAGAGTTCTCTTTTAAGTGTTTTTCCAGACTCTATAATCATGAAAAACCTTCAAGTTTTCTATCTTTGGACTTGTTAAACAAACATCGACAGACCCGTAATGGGACTGAACCACTCCTTCTTAGGGTTCATTAAACATACTCCAAAGGACTTATCCGAAGGATAAGCTTATATCAACAAGCATATGTTATCCTCCTCAAGCTTGCGTAAAACTAAAGAGGTACTCGCCAGAAATGGTGGGGGAAAATTTGGGAAAGGGATATGTTATAATCTTCGTATTGATTGGCAGTAAGTGTGTCTCTTGAACATGATACCCCCTATTCATTATATTTGAAGCCGGTTTGGGAAATCCATTTGTCTCTCATTCGATTTGCTACAAGGTCATTCCCTGTGTCGTCTTTGAGTCAATGCTGCCAAATCATTGGTCGTGTCGTTCATATGTTCAAGATAAGTCCATCTGAAACCTCTATTGATTCGACCATCTACAGTTGTCCATTCTCTCTGTGTCGGCCTTCCCTGTGTCCAATCCAATTTACATCATACTCTGTTTCACCTTCAAAATCTGTTACTCATTTCATGTCATTGATGGGGGATACATCAAGGCCCTCCTATGACGAGTTTTGTTCTATCGACTTCAACTCATTATTCGGAAACAAAACTTAGAAATTCTTTGGTACCTTAGAGCTTGCATGCCTCAATGACAGGTTTCCTTGCTTTTGACAGTGGGTTTACATCATTAACCCCTAATCGAAATATTCCATCGGATGTTCGACTTCAACTCACTCATTCACACTCGATGGGTTGTACTAGAGTACCTTGGGAGTCATTGACATCAATGGTGATTTCCCTCGCACTTGTTAATGGTTTCGTCAATGATCGGTAATCAGGTGGTTTCTGCCATGTTAGATTTCAACACATGTAATCACATGGTTAGATTTGTACTTTGGGCGACGATATTGAAGACACTGGATATCATCTCTTTGTCCAGGTTGTGATGGAGTATGTATAATTTGTGACACATAGATCCACTTTGTATGTCTCGTGGCTATGTCGTCTTAATTTGAATTTTCTCGCATAGATCTACAGTGTATTCCTGGTGGCTATGCTATATTTTGACGGCATGGATCCACAGTGTATGATTGGTGTCCATGACCTATGTCTACAATGTCATCCATCTGTGATATGAGTATGGGAATGCCTACCTCAAAATTGGTATATATGATATTCTGCAGATGCTTGGTTGTTCGCAGGTTTCCGATTAGGTGTGCTCCTAGTTTTCGACACACACATGCAACTTACAAAGTCTTTCAACTGTCACTAGTTCCGGACTCATACTTTGGGGGGCATTCTGTTACCCATGATTTTGGTCATCATGATGATGTATTGATGTTGGTGTACTCAGGCTTCTCATAAGAACTTTCTCCCGAGAAAAGTGATATTCATCTCTTCCTAGAAAACTCACTTTTGAAGAGAGTTCGCAGGTTGCTAGTATCCCAAGGTGCGAGAATGACCCATTCTCGCAGGCTTCCTTAAGCTAGGGTGCGAACTTCTCACACTGTGTAACATAGCTAGGGTGCGAACCTTCTCTAAATCTTGGAAAAAGGTGAATTCTCGATGGTTCTAGAAGGGAATCTTCTAGAAGAATGAGTTGGCATTCAAATGGTTATCCTTGTACTGGATTCCCTGATATTGTGGGATCATTCTTATCTAAGTAACCATCTCATTCTTTTCTATATATTGATGGAATTCTCATGGAAAAGGTTAAGTAAGATTCATTGGAGAATTGGTGAAAGAATTGTGTGAAGGACTTAGCTTGAACACGAGCTTGGAGACTCTAGAAAGTCTATCAAGGGGATTTGATCTTCTTCATACAAGGATTGAGAAAGTGTTTGTGTTGGAGCCAAGAGCCATCGAAAGGAATCTTACAACATCAAGGCAATCAGGTTGTAATCTTTACTTTCAATTAATATGATACAATGACATGTCCCTTTTGCATAAAGCTATTCTCACTTTATTGTGTAATTCCTTGATCATACACATAAGTTGACAGTTGAATATATTTTGCTATCTTCACTTTGGTTGGTTTGTGTTGTCTTGGTCTTGATCTCACGAGAGAAACGAAGCAAAGCGGGAGCAACAAAGACCCTAGGAAGTGATACTAAGGTATGTTACTTGTTCCTTCCTACTAGCTAATTCAATGGTCAAAACTTAGGGAAAGAGTCATGTCCTGTCCTGTTTTGTTCTAGATCCAGGTGGATCTAGGGAGATCTGTTAGTGTTTTCACCTACCGATTAGTCTGATAACACCACCCATCGAAACTCATCCCCTTCGTGCATCGATTCTGCAATGTTGGATTCCATCACCAACTAGCACTTCTTTGTGAGAAGGTTTGTTTGCATGCTTGACTCCTATATTAATTAGCATGTGTTTTTTTTTCTCCTTAGTTGGCCTTAGGATTGAGTTTGTGTCTAATGGCATTAGTTTTGGGTTAATTCCTCATTTGATCAATAAAAAATATGGATACAATTAAAATAAAAGGTAATAAAGAGGTAACAAATAGCTCATACCTAACTTACGTATTATAATTCTCCAACATTGTTCTTTACACTTAGTGCAACAAACACCAAATGGAATGGTTTACACAAGGTCAATGGAGAATGCTATTCTTATCTTATTCTTATCGCCATAACTAACTTATTCTTCAACTTGGATTGAACAAAACTAGTATTTGTATAGTTCTAATATTGGCTTGAACAAAACTAATATTTGTATAGTTCTACTCTTGTATTGAACAAAAGTAATATTTGTATAGTTCTACTCTTGGATTGCCTTAGACATATTTCCAACTAAAGCACCCAAGATTTGCAACACACCAACTGATGGTTGGATTTCTTACTCCATATCATGGACCCTCATCTTCAATGGACATTTCTTATAATAATTCTAATTTGCACAAAACCAACAAACAACAACTTTACTACTATTCTTTTCTTAGATCCATATGATAAATTTATCATGTCCTTAGTGTTATCACATTAATATGTCCTTAATATGTCCAAAATCAAGAGGGATATCACATTAAATTAGGTGGTTGACCACTAATATTGGTAATTGCACCCTAGTCTAATT
>ML786371.1:94585-108160 GCA_009831015.1 Picea engelmannii | reverse complement strand
CTGTCACACTATCACTGTGAGATATACCACTGTAAACCTGTACCAATAAATCTGAACCATGCATCAACCATGCATCAACCTGTACCTCAACCTGTAATCAACCTATACCATAAACAAGTGCATCAACCAAGTATGTACCAAGTATGTACCAATCATGTGTCAACTACGCATCAACTATGACTCATCAATATGTACCAACATCATCAACTATACGCCTCATGTGTGTGCATCAACTCATCAACTACTTGTCTCAACCATGTACTCAGCATGTACCACAACCAAAATCCCTCATCAATTTCATCATCCAAATCTGATTTGTAGCTCTGTAATAGACCTGGTGTATATCATCACATTCTTTCAAACCTTGCTTAACTTTAAAAACAAGAGACTAACATTTTCATCAAACTTTTCTTTAGTCTCACATGCCTAGTTTTGGATTAGTCAAGAACCCTAACTTGAAGTAATCATAACTTTGAACCTGTAATGTATAAATATATGAAACTGATATACAATGTTCTTTAGTGTGTTTTATGCAATTCCTCCAAGTGTCACTACTCGAAACCTCTCAGAAAAGGAGTTATAGCAAAAATTCCATACCTTGCTGAATTATGGCTTATTCTAGAGAGCGACCTTGTAGAGCGTTCCCCACACAAAATGTTTGATGAATTGATATGAGATTATTAAAAAACATACTCCAGATTGTACCCTAACCAACACATTTTGTCTCACTTAATTTGTATCTTTTATGAATAAGTTATGACGTTTTTACCTGAAACACCCGATTTTGACTAGTTTCAGGACTGGCCACAAACCCTATTTTCCACGAAGTGTAACTCCCAAAATACAACGATCCACAGGATGATTTTTTTACCATAGATACTTGGATATGTTTTCTCACTTTCGTAGAAAATTCATGGTCTAAATCATTATAGAAAAAAATTTATAGCGAAAATGGTGAGATGACCTGTAAATAACATACCTTAGAAAGCACCATCAAAAGAATTTATCCTTCCTTGCATTCCAGCCTTCTTTTCTTCACCTTCACTCAGAATTCCACTTTAGATATCCTTGGTTACCTCAGACACATATAGATATTCAATATTCTCAAGTGTGATTCAAATGAGAGAGCCTTGCCTCTTATTTATACTCTCCAAGTAGCTTTCTTAAAAACATCTTCTAGGTCACTTGGCCCACTTTCCTTATTTTAGGGTTGGGTTCACTTTCCTTAATTCTTACAACTTATCTTTGCTTGTTTTTCCCATGTTGCGATCTATACTATTATGCCCAAACGTTTGGAAGTTGTGTCTTCATCAAGGATGCAACTACTATAATACCATCTAATCTGTAATCTAATTAACTTTTTATTTATATCTATCTCAATTTTGTTTCTAAGTTATGCATACAGTTGTTTGTATTCTGGAAGCTACCAAGCCTCAGGCCTCTATCATGTACAAAGATCTTTGCACTTTAATATTCCTAGACTAATCTTACAACCATTCTTCAATTAGGTGACAACAAAATGGGGAACCTTGGTTTGGTTCTTGGACCATCCTTTCAACAACCAATTGAATCATTCACCCATGAGAGAGAGGGAGCATGAGGACATTGATATACTGGTTGATGAGGAACCTGTAGCTATGGTCACATTGAGACAATGCGGTTTGTGAAATTTCTTCCAGTGTCCATTCATGAGGGCACAACCCAGGCTATTGAATGCCTTGGTAGACTATTGGCATCTTGATGCTGAGGCGTTTACGCTCGAAAGGCATTCATTGATTCCAATGACTGAAGACATTTACTTTCTGATTGGACTCTCGAGGAGGGGTGAACTAGTCAAATTGCATGATTTCCCCCCCTGGTCTCACAACATTATAGAGATGATTGGACTCCATTGTGAGGTTGGCACTGAGAAAGTAGGTTCTCAGGTGCCAATTAACAAGATTACCATCTTATCACTCAAAGTGATAGTTTTACTCATTCGGCAGATCACTGGATGTGTAAATTTACATCAAGCCTTCTGAGCACACATGCATTATGCAGTGTAGTGCTTGAATGCATGAATATTTGATTGGAGCACGACCATGCTAGACTGTATGAAGAGACAACTCACCGAGTGTCATGGGTGGGACAACAAAAACTTTGTATTTGGGACCATTTTGTGCTCATTCTTCTTCTTCAGGAGTTCCTACTCTCAGTCCACGAGAGATAGTGCGAGGGCATGTGGCCTCCCTCCCAACAATGTGTATATGGGTAGCGTTGCTGCCGCAACAGGGGGGAGGAAGGACCATAGAGGCCTTCGATGATGCTTTTTTTGATTGGTGGGCATGACGGATTCTAGATATAGAGGAATACCCCTATGATGGGATCAACTTTTCCAAGGACCCGGGCATGCCCATACCTCTCGGAGCAGAGCGAGGAGAGATAGGTATGTTCATTTTTTAAATTTTATTTATTTTTATATATATCATTTTTTATGGGAATCAAAGTATATAACAACTATGTATCTGTTTATGTATAGATGTGTGTCCAGTGTGTCTAGCAAACTTCTCGAGAACCAGGCGGCGTCCTCGACCAGAGGCAGTACCAGCCGTAGCTACTGGACCAACATTATCATCAGGGGGACCTCCAGGCAGAGAGGCTGAGAGAGTTTTGAGATGAGTAGAGCGGAACCTCACCGCACTCACTCGTGCAGTCCCTATGGCATAGATCGAGGATCTCCCACCATCGATGCAACCTCATGTAGTTGGGGTGCCACAGACTTGGTTCCAACTCTTCCAACATTTGGCAAACGTTGTGGTTCACTATGGTAGGGCCAACAGGCCCCGCCCTTATCTTAGGATGGACCACTTACGTGCCGGGGGAAAGTTTTGTATATTTTTTAGGGCATAAGCCTCATGATGTGT
Organism: Picea engelmannii; assembly: GCA_009831015.1. Classification (NCBI taxonomy): domain Eukaryota; kingdom Viridiplantae; phylum Streptophyta; class Pinopsida; order Pinales; family Pinaceae; genus Picea; species Picea engelmannii. Next base: position 105,257 of record ML786371.1, on the reverse strand, counting down.
ACTGGATATGTATTTTTGAGGCACTTGCACCCACTTATGTACTCTAAGACTTTTGATATATATATATATGTGTGTGTGTGTGTGTGTGTGTGTGTTTACATATTTTTTGTCTTATGGATTACATTTATTTACAAATGTATTTACATGTGTATGTGTGTGTTTTTTCTTACATGTGTGAAATATGTCAATCTAATACTTGATTAGCTAGAGTATATGTCATTTGATTCAATCTCCTAGGAACATGGATATACGTAATGTAATCAAAACAACATTCTAAGAGACGTACCCTAAGGAATCGTCTATGTAGATTGGGATCATAAACGCGATAAACCCTGTTTCACTGGAACACAACCAATTGTGCATATAAGTAGACTCGAAGGTAAGAGATACCATGTGACAAGGCGTCACAAAGTAACTCTATTACTGCATTGTATTCGACGTCATTGTTTGTGTTGTCACCTAAATAGATACCTCCAAAAGATAGCAACTGGCCTTGAGGTGTGAAGATCACCTAAGCTCCAGAAGCAAGCCTCCGAGTGTGTCGGCTAGTGCCATCTGTGAACCCAACAAATACCTCTGATTCACTTGACATATGCCACAATGAAAAAGATGACATCAAAATGACACGTCCATAAAACAAAAAGCACAAAACAAAACTATATAAGAACTATACATATATACAAGAATTCACCCAAGGCAACCCACCTACGAGTAATACTTCTTGAGATAGAGCCCATTTCTAGGCTCTGCTAAAGAATTCCCTTCAAAATCAACTAGACGATAAGCACCCTTGTTTAATAAATCCTTCACGATGAATGGTCCGAACCACATGGGTTTGAACTTGCCTTCCCCCAAGGGATCCTTATCTTGGTCATAGACCAAGACAAGGTCACCTTCAGAGAAAATCTGAGGACGAATGGACTGAACATACTAACACTTGACTCTTTGTTTGTGATCCTCATTATCCAAGGCTGCATCACATAATTCCTCATCGAGTTGCTCGAGATATAATAAGAGTTCCTCAAGAGGTGAAGTGTCTAGCAATAACTGTACTACCAATTTAAGAGATGGGATCTGACATTCTATAGGAAAGACTGCTTCCAACCTGTAAACGATTTGAAAAGGTGAGAAACTGGTGGCAATATTTACAGACATTCAGTAGGCCCACAATGCCGATTACAACATCAAATTCCAATTTGACTTGGCCGAATTGATCATTCGTTGTAGAATGGTCTTGAGAGATTTATTCATAGCTTCTACCTGACAATTCGCTTGTGAGTAATAAGGTGATGAGTGTTCTTGCCTCAACCCTAGCTTTGATGTTAAATCATACATCATTTTTTTCTGAAAGTGACTGCCATGGTCAGTGACAATCTCCTTCGGGATGTCGAACCTTGCTATTATCTAATTAAACAAGAAGAGAGTTCTTGTTTCGCCATCATCTTTGAACGTTGGCATAGCTTCGACCCAGTTTGTAAAGTACTCTACTGCTACAATGATATAATGGTGCCCCCTAGCTGAAGTAGGTTGGCATGTGGTATAATCAATCCCCCACTTAGTGAAGGGGCCAACCGTAATGACGGGAAAAATAGGAGTGGGGTGTGCCCTCATCTTCCGAAAGAAGATCTTACATGGGTGGAACTTCTTGACCGACTCAACACAATCCTTGATTAACGTCGGCCAAAAGTAACTGGCTTGTAGAATCTTTTGGGTTGTTTCCAACCCAGAAAAATGACCACCACATGCTCCACTGTGGCAGTCGTTAAGCACAAGTTCTTATTCTTCATGAGTGAGACACCAACGAAGGATGCAATCTACATCTCGATGATACAAAGTGTCCTCGAGTATGAGATTTTTTTGCCTGATGGTGTATATGTCGATGCTCATCAACAGAAGCAGAGGCGAGGAACTTCAAAGTTTGGAGATAGACTAGTATATGTCCATACTAGGGGTCCGAAGATGAAATCAAAAAAATATATCCTTTAATTGATGATTCTTTGGGCGTAACATCACCATCGAATTTTTAGATTTCACGGAAACAAAATCTAAGTCAAATTCATGTAGGATAACAATCCATATACTTATCTTTCCACCAATTACACATTGTGTCAACACATATTGGAATGGATTCACAACAACAATGATGGTGGTCTTGCGAAACATGATATAGTGACAGAACCGATGGACAACATGTATTGTTGCCAATGCAAGTTTCTCAACATGGGAGTAGTTGAGTTCTGGTCCAACTAGGCCTCGGCTCAGGTAATAAATCACATGTTCTTCAAGTAGATCATCCTCTTGAAACAAGACCATATCGATGGTCAACTCTGTCGTGGACAAATACAATAAGAAGTCTTTATTATAATCAGGTGGTCGAAGTAGAGGGGCAAATGTGAGGGCATGTTTTAACACTTCAAATGAGCGTTAAGCGACTTCATCCCAAAGGAAAGGGGCACCCTTCTTCAGTAAACGCATAAACCCTTTAGTGATCTCGGCATAGTTTGCGATAAAACCTTGAAGAAAATTGGATTTTCCCTATAAACTATGAAGCTAGGGAACTATGCACAGGGGAAGGAATTGAATTATTGCCTCATCCTTTAGAGGATCGACCATGATCCCTGTTGTTAAAAATATAAAACCTAAAATATGACCCGACATCATGCAAAAACTGCATTTGTTTGGATTCAAGCAAATCTGATAGTAGCGACATCGCTCAAAGATAAGTCAGAGGTGCATGGGATGATCAGCTCTCTTCTGAGATCATGATGCTAAATCATTAAGATAAGCCTTGACTAGGTGTTTGAGATCATGGAAAGAAAAATACATGGTCCGCTGCAAAGTGGCTCCAACTTTCTTCAGGCCAAAAGGTATCTTCCAATAAGAAAATTTACCCCATGGACAAATAAAAGTTGTTTTATCCTGGTCCTTGGGCTTAATATGTATCTGATTGTATCCCAAAAAACCATCCATGAAAGAGACTACCTCACAACCTGCGCATTCATCGACAATCTGATCAATGAATGGGGTGGGGAAATTATCCTTTGGACATGCCTTGTTCAAATCACGGAAGTCTGTACATACGCAAATTGTTCCCTACTTTTTGTTGACTTGAATGGGATTTGACACCCATTGAGTCAACTGAACGGGGTAGATGAAACCAACTTTGAGTAGTTTCTCTACTTCAGCCTTGATAGCTCCTGCTTTCTGAGGATTAACTGGACTAAGCTTCTACCGGACCGACTTGGCATCAGGGTAAGTCGTTATTTCATGTTCTACAATTCTTGGATCAATGCCTGACATTTCCTCGTAAGACCAGGAAAAAATGTCGTGAAATTCTTTAAATAAATCTGTATAGATTTGAATCTCCTCGGGGGAGCATTCCGCTCCAACGAAGACATTCTCCACAACGCCAGGGGTTCTGTAGATGTCAATAGGTATCGTTTTAGCGATGGTTTCCATACTACCCTGTTGTGGGTGGGAATCCCTCCTACGGACTTATCATTTAAGGACTCTAATCATGCATGCAGAAAATGACCATTTCAAAGGCCTCTACTCTTTCCTATTCTCCCAACACAAAACCCCACATTCATGCAATACAAAGGTGTAAATGAGATTTGATAAATCTACCTTAGGTCCTTCATTTGATGTTGATCCCTTTGCTTTCACTCGCTCTTTGATTGCAAGCCTCCTCCCAAAGTTGACCTGCATTCACACATGAACAAACAAAAAGATGTGAACATGCATTTCATATACTAATTTTTGGTTTAGTTGTGACAATATCATAAAATAAACATTAAACTTGAACGCGTGATATAGCGGGACGGGAAAAGTATTCCTTTTTGTATTAATCTTCACAAAAGTAAGCTTACAATATGTGGTCGACACTGCTTCTCGAAACTAGTCCTGGGATCCTCTTCAACTGTCCTCCAACTACTTTGCTCTATACTTCTCTTTGCACAAGGATGGCTAAAGGTTGGGACAATGGGAATGCTCAATTGGTTATAGTCTCTTTACTATGATTTTCCTCCTTTCAAATGGGACCCCTACCCCTTATTTTATAGGCTAGAAGGAGCTAGGTATTTGGTCAAATGACCGACCATGCATGGTCGAAAGGTTTAGTTAACTTTCCCAAAGCTGTGTGTTCCATCAACAACTTTCATTTTTCTGTGCTTTTGTAGGTACACACAAGCTGTATTGGAGCAGGTAGCATGTACACGCGTGCAGTAATGTTGCAGGGCGCGTGGGACTTTATAAAGGGGGCTTTTAAGAAGAGTTGTTCAGTAGTGTTTTGGAAAAGAAAGAGTCTGAGATGGTTTGATGCCAGGTAAGTATGTCTAGTGCAATTTAGGGTTATAACAGATGCCCCCTAATGTGTGAGGTCATAAGAGCATCTGATGGCCGAAATATATTATCAATCTTCACCAATGTTCCAAACAGGTGAGCCCAAGGACAAGAAATTGAGAGGTGCCATCTGCAAAATAACAATTGTCTCACCGAGTCGGGAATACCCATGCTCGGGATGAAATAAAATCATGGATACCAATCAAATACACTATAGATCCATGTCATATAACTATATAAAGTGTAGCCGAGAGCAATACACAACGGATCTACATCTCAAAATCAAAAAGATATACATGTATAGTATCCATCTTCTAGAAGATGATAAGGCCTAATGGTTGGAGATGAGGTCTTCAGAGCTCAAGCAACAACTTCAAAATCTTCAAAATGCAGGTAGGATTGTAATATGAGTGTACAACTTCACTACCCAGAGGTCTTCGATGGCTCGTCGGTCATGGACTAGAGAATATTGATGATCAAACTGAAGGCTTCATTGATTTCGAGCAAAGACTTGATTGAACTTTCAGGATGGTTGAGCATGAGGGAAAGAAACAAACTTTAGAGGGGCTGACTTAGGCTTGGAAAAACTTCCCTTGGACAATAGCATGACAAATGATGAGACTCAGGCAGCATGGAATTAACATAAGTTCACGAGGCAGGAGGCAATGCAAACTCTCCATATGTCTAGAAGAATAACCAAATAGAAGAGGACACAAATCAATGTAGCGGGAACAAATTCCGAAGGTCATATTAAATCCTAGGGCTTGACGAACAAACGGAAGGATGTGATTTATCCAAGGGTGACTCATTGTGCTGCCAATACAAAGAAAATACTTTTCCCTTCCTCTTTTTGGGGTATATTTGATTTTTTTTTTCTTTTTCAATAACTTTGGAAAAAGAACAAAAGAATGCTACGTTACAAAGGAGGAAGGAGTGTCGCAAACATACGAGATTGAGGCACAAGGAAAAGACTGATGTTCAAAGCAAGGACACTCAGGAAAAATACCTCTTGGTGCCAAAGGTGTCAAGACGTAGAGGTGAAGTGCTACAGGGCTTGTGTATAAGGCATGCTTCAAATGGTTCGGTTGAGAGCAACATGGAGCTGGCATTAGACTAAAGACATGGGTATGCAAATTTGATTAATAAGACACACAATGGTAACGTCCTTCGATGTAAGTTTTACGAGCCCAAAGAAGGTAAGCTCGACGGTTTTTCATATTTAGAGAGTCTAAAAAAAAGGTAAAAGGAGACTCCAATGGGGTACCTTTTTCGAAGGTAGTCTAGTCAGTTCGAAAAAGGGCTAAACTAGCACTGACAAGACGTCTATTCAAAACCATTTTAACGAGTGTGATAAAGGCATGATCACTTGGCAATTTTTTCATTTTTAAGGAGTCTGAAAAAAGATTAACTATCGACTTCATCAGGAATGTTATTCTGGACCATTTTAATGAGTGTGAAAGAATAAGGTCACTCGACGATCTTTACAATTTTAGGGAGTCTGAAAAGAGCTTAACTATGGACTCTGTGGGGGTTCCTTTTTCGTAAATTTAGTCCCTCAGGCCCGAAAAAGGGTTAAAATTATACCTAAGGGTACTCTTCTAGAGATCCAAGGCCTCTAGAGTATACCTTTGTTCGTACAGTTGATCGTTCGGACCGAAAAAGGGGCAAACTACCGTAGGATAGACGTGACTTCAAATTTCAGTTTAACGAGCGTAGAAGGCCACAAGATCGCTCGGCCATCTTTTCATGTTTAGAGGGTCTGAAAAGGGATTAAAAGAAGACCCGTTATATTTTGGGAGTCCCGAGGGTGAGGTCAAGAATGATAAGGAATCATGCAAATGAGGCTCAAACTCGTAATCAGGGAAAATATAAAGAGGACTCCTGAGCCTATAGTCGTTAGTGACAGCATGGACATCATCATGCAACCAGGATCTACCTAGGGCATCCATGTTACGGTAGGCTCTACTACCAAATTACCACACTTCTAAAGTAGTGATGAGGGTTTCGTGTCGCAACTCGGTAGGATTGATCCTATGGAAAAGCAGAAAAGACAACGAGATGTAGAAAGTGGGGGTGGAATCCTGACTTAAATGCAACGAGTTGGGGAAAAAAATGACTTTTTACCAAAGGACCGTCAAAACGTCCAAATCTCAAAAAACTTCCAAATACCCAAATTAATACTTCCCGGGATCATCCAAAGAAAACTCCTGAACCATCTTAAATGCTTTTCAGTTTAGAAATAATAACAAAAGGGTTCAAAAATTGACAAAAAAGGGCCAAAAACCTCTATAAATAGAAGTTGGCATCTCATTATCACCATTGTTAATTCATAAATTCATTAAAAGCCAAAACTGCCCCTTTGTGAAAAGAATTGATTTCGGGAGCTTTGGTGGATGAAACGACCATCTGCTTGGACCAAGTAAGTATAAACTCTCTCCTCTTGCAATTTAAATCTTTCTTTATGCTTTTAGTTTCAAGTTTTTGGGGGGCATCAACCCTCAAAAGGTTGGCCCTAGGTCCACATGGGTTGTCCAATGATAGCCCGTGTGTACTCTCGGGCAGAGGAAAAACTGCATGCGTGTACACACGACTGTCATCATTACAACCCGCGTGGACCCTTTATTTAATGGAAAAAACTTAATAAAGCAAGGTTAACCCTAGTGAACTTGGTTTTTTGCAGGATGTATGTTCACTGGAGGGAACGAGAGCATGAGGATATTAGTGCGTTGGTTAGGAAGGAGCCCAATGTTGTTACTGCCTTAATGCAATGTGGGTTGCTAAAATTATTCCTATGTCCTTTCATGTGTGCAAAACCTAGGCTACTGAATGCCTTGGTTGATTATTGGCATCCCAACGCAGAGGCCTTTATGATGGAGGGGCAGTCGCTGGTGCCAACGATCGAGGACATATACTTTTTGAATGGCCTCTCTCGGTGAGGGGAACCAATCAACTTTTGTACGTTTCCCTCAGGGCCTCACAACATATCGGAGTTGTTGGACTCTATTGTGAGGTGGGTACAGACAGGACGAGCTCACAAGTGTCGATAAGTAAGATATAAGACTTAGCACTGTAGGCAATAATGTTGCTTATTGGGTGTATTACAGGGTCTTCCTCTTTGCATCAGGCTTCCCATGCATAGATGAACTGTGCAGTTAAGTGCTTAAATGCACAGATTTGTGATTGGAGCACCACATTATTGGATTATATGAAGAGATAGCTGACAGACTGTCGGTCACGGACTCAGAGGAACTTTGGGTTTGGAACCATTCTTTTCTCTTTATTCTTTGAAAGAGTGCCCAATTTCAGTCCTCGAGAGGTGGTACGGGGGCATCAGGCTTCTCTTCCTGCGATATCCAGATGGGAAGTGTTGCTGCCACAATAGGGGGGAGGAAGAACCAATCAGTCCTTTGATGACAACTTTTTTTTCTTGGTTGTCACGACAGATCCCATTCATAGAGGATTACCCTGTTGGATTACTGAGAGGGGGGGTGAATCAGTAATAGAGAAATTTAATCACTTTTAACCATATAATCCAAGTGTTATATCAATGAAGGATTATTATCCAATAACTTCAGAGTAAATAAGTAATGAACATATGAACAATCATACAAATACATAGTACACCAGTGTTTTACGTAGAAACCCAAATTGGGAGAAAACCACATAATGATTTTTCTTATATGTCTTGAAGAATTACCATCATTGGAAGCACCAACTTCCTTTGTTTTCCAGCTGCAACTGGAAGGAGTCTCCAACCCCCTAGTTTCTCAGGCTACAACCTGAGGGAAGCTCCAACTCCCTAATTCTCTGGCTACAACCCCCTATGTTCTCTGGCTATAACCACCTGTCCTTGCCCCGTCCTGCCACCCTAAAATAGAAGTAGAATTATGGAACCACTGTCACACTATCACTGTGAGATATACCGTTGTAAACCTGTACCAATAAATCTGAACCATGCATCAACCTGTACCTCAACCTCTAATCAACCTGTACCATAAACAAGTGCATCAACCATGCACCAACCTATAATCAATCTGTACCATAAACATGTGCAACAACCATGCACCAACCTGTAATCAAACTGTACCATAAACAAGTGCATCAACCATGCACCAACCTGTAATCAACCTATACCATAAACAAGTGCATCAACCATGCACCAACCTGTAATCAACCTGTACCATAAACAAGTGCATCCAACCATGTACCAAGTATGTACCAATCATGTGTCAACTACTCATCAATTATGGATCATCAATATGTACCAACATCATCAACTATACACCTCATGTGTGTGCAAACTCATCAACTACTTGTCTCAACCATGTACTCAACATGTACCTCAACCACAATCCCTCATCAATTTCATCATCCAAATCTGATTTGTAGCTCTGTAATAGACCTGATGTATATGATCACATTCCCACAAACCTTCCTTAACTTAAAAAAAAAGATACTAGCATTTTCATCAAACTTTTCTTTAGTCTCACATGCCTAATTTTGGATTAGTCAACAACCGTAACTTGAAGTAATCATAACTTTGAACCTGTAATGTATAAATATCTGAAACTGATACACAATGTTCTTCGGTGTGTTTAATGCAACTACTCCAAGTGTCACTACTTGGAACCTCTCAGAAAAGGAGTTATAGCAAAAATGGCATACCTTGTTGAATTCTGGCTTATTCTAGAGAGTTACCTTGTAGAGCGTTCCCTTAGAAAGCACCATCAAAAGAATTTATCCTTCCTTGCATTTCAGCCTTATTTGCTTCACCTTCACTCAGAATTTTAGTTTATATATCCTTGGTTACCTCATACACATATAGATATTCAATATGCTCAAGTGTTTCAAATGAGAGAGCCTTGCCTCTTATTTATACTCTCCAAGTAGCTTTCTTAAAAACATCTTCTAGGTCACTTGGCCCACTTTCCTTATTTTAGGGTTGGGTCCACTTTTAATTTCTCCATTAAATTTATTATTGAAATAATTTATTTTGTATTCACCTTGAATTATAATAGACTCATCACTTCACTTTATTATTTATTTTTTAAAATCTCTTAAACCACTTTGACTACTTTGACCTTTTGGGGCTTCTAGATGACATATGAGGGTCCTCCAACTTTGTAAGGCCATAAATCTCAAACCGTGAGGAGTTATGTGACATTCTACATACCACCATAAATGGCATGACATTTACTATACATATAGAATAGTATTATCTAAAAATATATCATAACTCATATCGTTACCCATCAAACAAACTTGGGTTCATTACCCAAACCTGGGGTCTCCAACTTCTCATGGCCATAAATCTCTAACCGTGAGGAATTATGTGGCATTCCACATACCACCGGAAATGAAATGACAAGCACTATCCATATAGGATAGTTTCCCTAACAAATTCACTTTCCTTCATCTCATTATTCCACAATTAAGCATGGGTTCTCTTACTCCACAAAACGTATTCCCGTGAGGGATTTCACCATAAGGGGACCACTTTGGAGTTCATCCATATTTACTTCTTATCAACCATGACAAAAAAATAATGAGTCATATTTACATCAAACAATATTGGGTCCATTACCCAAACCTTTATGTTGCGAGGCTTTCTTCAAGAGTTGACATCAATGACAACCAACATTAATCAACAATCTCCCCCTTTGGCATTGATGGAAACACTCTGATGCAATACTGAAATCATATCACTCATGCTCGCCCTAGAACCATGCCTTTGTCCTCTACATCTGATAAATCTTTTCCCCCTAGAACCCTGCCTCTGTCCTCTGCATATGATAAATCTGCTCCCCCTAGAACCATGCCTCTGTCCTCTGCATCTGATAAATATGCTCCTCCTGGAACCATGCCTCTGTCCTCTGCATCTGATAAATATCTCCCCCTTTGTCATCAATGGAAAAGTTATATTTCCATCCGAGGATGCTCCCCCTGAGATACTGTCCTCTTATGGTGCTTCCTCATGTGCATCTAAGACACATAAGATAAGCATTCAAAAAGCATTCATTTTTGGAGTAGAAATAACTCCAAGTCTTTGGCAAAGATATTCAAAGGCTTCCCATGGAAGTGGTTTTATAAATATGTCTGCCACTTGTTCTTTTGTGCCCACATACTCAACTCTGGCGTTCTTTTCTGCAACCTGTTCCCGTAGAATGTGATACTTTATTGCAATGTGTTTAGTCTTGGAGTGCATCACTGGGTTTTTTGAGATACTAATGGCACTTGTATTATCACAATATATTGGAATGGGCTCATCATACTCAACCTGTATATCTGTCAAAGTTTGTTTCATCCAAAGAACCTGTGTACAACATGTTGT
>ML786371.1:74596-92655 GCA_009831015.1 Picea engelmannii | reverse complement strand
CTTGTTTTCTTATCCATACTTTCTTATATCTGATATCAGTATTCTCTTTCATGGAAGTATCGATCATGCTTCTACAATCACTGGCTATGTGTCCATAGTTATGAAATTTGTAACACTCAATGTTACGTGCAACCACATAGGCATGGTCTTCTTGAACATTTCTTTAATAATCTCTGCAATCTGCAACCTTATGTCCAAAGTTAGTACAATAAAAACAATGACCATAAAATAAATTTTCATACTTGGGAGTGAATGATCTTCTTTGTGGCATAGTCCTTATGAATTTTTTCTTTGACTGATCATGATCATGATTAAATCTTTTTTGTGGCTTGAACATGGATGGTATTCTTGAAGATGTATCTTCAATAGATTTCTTCAATTTTGGTTGAACATGATTCCTTCCTTTGAGTACTTCTACATAACTCTTTCTATTTTCTTCATTCTTCTTTTCTATCAATGTAGAGTGTTTCTCTTCATTCTCTACAACTGATGTGGATGTTTCTATCTCTTCAACTTTCTTGTTGAGCTTGTTGATTTTGACTCTTAGTGTGACAACTTCTTCTTCAAGATTCTCAACCTCTTCTTCTTTCTTCATAATCTGAGACTTGATGACCTCTTATGTTCTCTTTGCTTCTTCAAGTTGGATTTTCAATGCAATTATTTCTTCTTCCATTCTTCTCTCTTCTTGACCAAACTCTTCCTCAAGTTGGTTTAAATCATTGGTTCTTTCCTTGAGATGATCCATCAATATATTTTCTCTCTTTTCCGTGTCTTCCTTTTGTGCTGCTATGTTGGCTTCTAAACATTTATTTTGATATTCTAGATTTTCTTCAATTCTTATGGCCTCTTCTAGTTGAGCTCTTAAATTCTTGATGACCTGCTGATCCTTTTTTGAACCTTGAACACTTTGTTTTTGCTTCATCAATTCTTTCTTGGATGACTTGTTTTCTTCTCTTTCTTTCCTTAGATATTTAATTTCACTGATCAATTTTTCTTTGTAATCAACTTCTTCTTCATCATACTCTTCCTCTTCTGAATCTGTCTGACATGATGAACATCTTTCTTCTTGTTCTGTATCTGCATCTTCTTTGGCATTTTCTGAATCTGCGATGGGTGAAGAATATATGTCATGTAACTTATCCCAAAGTTCTTTGGCTGATGACCATTTACCAACCTTTTCTCTTACCGGTTTAGGTAATCCTTCCCAGATTAAATCCATTGCTATTTTGTTATTCTTCTTCAATTCCTTCTTGGTTGCAGTCTTTTCCATTTTTGAATATCATATCTTGTAATAGTTGATAGACAAATATAATGTCCTTGTTCCTGTAAAAATACTTTCATCCTTCTGCTCCACATCTCATACTTAAAACCATTATGACCATTAAACATTGGTACTCCATTCTCAGAATAATCCATGATCTCCTTCCAGTGGTTAAACTATTTCCTGAAGGAACCTTTCTCTGATACCAATTGTTGGATTACTGAGAGGGGGCGTGAATCAGTAATAGAGCAATTTAATCCCTTTTAACCATATAATCCAAGTTTTATATCAATGAAGCATTATTATCTAATAACTTCAGAGTAAATAAGCAATGAAAAAATGAACAATCATACACATACACAGTACACCAATGTTTTACGTGGAAACCCAAATCGGAAGAAAACCACAGAATGATTTTTCTTATATGTCTTGAAGAATTACCATCATTGGAAGCACCAAATTCCTTTGTTTTCCAGCTACAACTCGAAGGAGGCTCCAACCCCCTAGTTTCTCAAGCTACAACCTGAGGGAAACTCCATCTCCCCAATTCTCTGGCTACAACCAGAAGGAGGCTACAACCCCCTATGTTCTCTAGATACAACCACCTGTCCTTTCCCTGTCCTGCCACCCTAAAGTAGAAGTAGAATTATGGAACCACTGTCACACTATCACTGTGAGATATACTGTTGTAAACCTGTACCAATAAATATGAACCATGCATCAACCTGTACCTCAACCTGTAATCAACTTGTACCATAAACAAGTGCATCAACCATGCACCAACCTATAATCAATCTATACTAGAAACATGTGCATCAACCATGCACCAACCTGTAATCAACCTGTACCATAAACAAGTGCATCAACCATGCACCAACCTATAATCAACCTATACCATAAACGAGTGCATCAACCATGCACCAACCTGTAATCAACTTGTACCATACCACCAGTTCTACATACCACCATAAATGGAATGGCATGTACTATACATATAGAATAGTATTATTTGAAAATATATCATAACTCCTATCATTACCCATCAAACAAACTTGGGTCCATTACCCAAACCCGGGGTCTCCAACTTCTCATGGCCATAACTCTCTAACCGTGAGGAATTATGTGGCATTCCACATACCACCAGAAATGAAATGACAAGTACTATCCATCTAGGATAGTTTCCCTAACAAATTCACTTTCCTTCATCTCATTATTCCACAATTAAGCATGGGTTCTCTTACTCCACAAAACGTCTTCCCGTGAGGGCTTTTACCATAAGGGGAGCACTTTGGATTTCATCCATATTTACTTCTTATCAACCATGAAAAAACAATAATGAGTCATATTTACATCAAACAATATTGGGTCCATTACCCAAACCTTTGTGCTACGGGGCTTTCTTCAAGGGTTGACATCAATGACAACCAACCTTAATCAACATACCCTTATGCTAGGATTGACTTCTCGAGAGACCCTGAGATACCGGTACCTCCGGGCGAGGAGCGAGGAGAGATGGGTAAGTTTGCATCATTTTCTTTTTTGTTAAACATATGTAATTTTTATGTTGTTTTTTATATATATCATTTTTTTTATACCATAGCATTTGACAGATATGTGTCTATTATGTGCAGATGTGGGACTAGTGCGACTTGTGGATTATGCAAGGAACATGCAACATCCTCGGCCAGGGGCCACACCCGCCATTGCAGGGGGACCAACAGCAGCAGGAGAGCTTCCAGCTGGTGAGGCTGAGAAGGTTCTGAGATGAGTCGAGCAAAATTTTACCTCGCTCACTCACATAGTCCCCATGGCAAAGATTGAGGATCTGCCACCATCTATGCAACCTCATGGAGTGCGGGAAGAACAGACGTGGGTCTGAATTTTTTGGCATTTGGTTGTTATTGGATAAATTAGTAGGTGAAGACACTAACTGATCTCCCTAGATCCGCCTAGATCTAGAACAAAACACACCAAAACATGACACTTTCCTTAAGTTTTAAATATTGAATTTACTAACTAAAGAGGGATAGGTGAAATATCGTTTAAACGTCGCTTCCTCTCGCCATCGCCATCCTAGCTCCGTTCCAACACTCATACAATGATTATCCTACAAAATAACACAACCAACCAAAGTGATAGTAATAGCATAAACTCAATATAAACCTATGTATGTGATCAAGGAATCATACAATAAAACACAACAAGCTTTATAGGAAAGAATTATATGACTATATCATATTAAATGTGAAAGAGAGATTACAACCGTGGCCTTGATGTCGTAAGGTCCCTTCCAACTATCCTTTGTTCCCCACACACTTCCACTCCAAGAATTCTAAGAGCATAGATCTGATAATATTCACAATCTATCTTGACAAAATGGCTCATCTAGCCAAGATAACAATCTCCAAAGCTCAATCCAATCCAAGCTCATCCCAAAAGCTACAAAGCTAAATTTTTCCATGAGAGATCCTCTCCTTTTATAGGTTGAAGAGGATAAGGTGAGGAGGTTAGGATGATCCCACTAAATCATGAAAGCGAGTAAGATCCAAACCATTTGGATGCCACCTCACCATGGAAGTTTCTCCTTCTAGAAGCATCGAGAAGATGCTCGATTTTCCCACGTATGAGCATTCTCACACCCTGCTTATAGAGAAACCTGTGAACCTCTCGCAGCCCAGATATGGTGCAGTCTACGAGAATCGGGCATTCTCGCACTCTAGCCACAGTGCAGCATGCGAAAATCATCTTTAATAGGGTTTTCATAAAGGAAAATGCAACTTCTTTTCTCAGGAAAAGTTCTTCTTCCTTCTTTCTTTAGGAACTCAGGCCACTGACCCCTCTAAAGACTACAGATAGGTTTACATCATTAATGGTCATAGGGATGACAAAAATCCTGTGTAACATAGAGCCCCCCAAAGTATGAAGTTAGAATAGGGTGATAGCTGAAATACTTTGTCGAGTGTGTGTAGGAAACAAGGAACAGTCGGTCGAAAACTTGCCAACAAACAAGGAAATACAATACAATAATATATCATCACTGAGGTAGGCATTCCCATACTCAAAATACAAATGAATCAAAGCATACATGCTGACATGTGAAGATCCATGTCAAGTAAGACAGGTCATGGCCACCAAACATACACTGTGGATCCATGCCATTATGACTCAAATCTGAACATAGCCACCAAAAATACATTGTGGAACTATGTGTTAAAGACTCAAATTTGAACATAGCCACAAGACATACAATGTGGATATATGCAACAGTACAAACTGAATATACTCCAATGCAACCTGAATCTATGAGAAATTATTCAGGGTCTTCATCTCCACCACTCTATAGTATGAATCTAATCATGTTATTACAGGTGTTGAAGTCGAACATGGTAGAAACCACATGATTACTGGTCATTAGTGTATACCATTAACAAGTGCGAGGGAAATCACCATTAATGTCAATGACTTCGAAGGTACTCTAGTACAATCCAACGAATGTGAATCAATGATCTGAGGTCGAACATTCAATGGAATCTCTCGATCAAGGGTCAATAATGAAAACCCACTGTCGAAAGAGAGGAAACCTGCCATTGAGGCATGCAAGTTCCAAGGTACCAATTAGTTTCTAAGTCTAATTCCTGGATATTGAGTCAAAGTCGATAGGAAAAGACTCGTCATAGGAGGGCGTTAATGTATCCCCCATCAATGACACGAAACGGGTAACAGGATTTGATGTAGATCAGAGTAACAAGTGATTCAGGACTGACTCAGGGATGGCCGACACAATATAAGTCTTAAGGATTGTAGAAATGGCCGACGCAATAGAAGGCTTTCCGGGTTGAACTTATTTTTGAACATATTGATGACACGGCAATTGTCTTGGAAAAATGACTCAACAACAGGGACCACATACCAATTTGTAATCTCATAAAGGAGTCGAGTGTATTTTCCAACCTAGACAAAAAGAAAGTGAAAGGGTATCAGGTTCAAAAATTGACTCTTCCATAGAATACAGGTTTATACACATTTCTTTCCCAATTTTTTCCCCCACCATTTCTGGTGAGTACCTCTTTATTTTTACACAAGATTGAGGAGGATGACATATTCTTGTAATGTAAGCTCATCCTTCAGATGAGTCCTTAGAAGTATATTTAACGAACCCTAGGAAGGAGTGGTTCGGTCCCATATGGGCCTTTCAATGTTTGTTTAACGAGTCCAAGGAAAGAAAACTCAGGGGTTTTTCATGTTTAGAGAGTCTGAAAAACACTTAAAGAGAACTCTCTTAGTTCCTTTTTCGTAAAGTAGGCTGATGAGACCAAAAAAGAGATAAACTATCGCTCAACAAATGTTTTTTTCAAATACTTTTATGGGCGTGAAAATAACAAGATCGATCGGCAATCTTTTCATGTTTAGAGAGTCTGAAAAGAGCTTAAAGGGAACTCTAGTGGATTCATTTTTCGTATAACCTTTACTATTCCGAAAAAGTGATAAAAGTATACTTGGTTACATTCTCACTTATTTATGAGCACAAGAAAGAACAAAGACTAAGCTCAGTAATTTATTCTCATGTATTTACAAGCATGAGAAAGAACAAAGACTAAGCTCAAGATTGTTTTCATTTTTACACAAGCTTTAAAACAAAACAAAACTATGCTTGGACCTAGTTTCATTTTTACACATGTTTGAACCAGAGGAACTATGCTTGAGGTAAGTGGTTTCATTTTTACACAAGCTTGAACCATAGAAAACTATGCTTGGACTTCCCCACGCATAACACAGGTATGGTTGGTACTTAGCCCCCAACTTAAGAAACTAGTGTCTCTAAAATCATCATGAAGTCCAGAGGCTGAGGCAAATGCCCCCCAAGCTTCATTTCATCCAACCGCAAAGGAGAATGAAATGAGGCTTCAAATACTAGACGAAGGACTTGACTCAAATAGAGAGGGGGAAAACTATTTCATTTTAATAACGAGCTTGACACAGAAATAAGAACTATGCTCGTAACCTCTGTTTCATTTTCTAATGAGGTTTCCATAGAGACGAAAAAACTATCCTCGTAAGTGGTTTCATTTTTTAACGAGCTTGAAATTAGAAAACTATGCTCAAAGACCTTTGTTTCATTTTTTAATGAGGTTGCCTCAGAGATTCAAAAACTATCCTCGAAGTCTCTCTTATTGATAATGGATTCCAATAGGACAATGCTTTGGAATGACACCATGTCAAGGGACAAAACTCGGTCATGGCTTCCAGGAGGTCTTGACTGGAAGGAAGAAACACACTATGGAAGGACACCATGTCGAGTGTCACAACAGAGGTAAAGAGATCAGGCTCTAACAACCCTATCAAAGAGATCACCATGTCAACCACCGGATCTAAGTCATCAGAAGTTGAATCCATGGGTGAAAACGCCACATAATTGACCTATGTCAGGGGTGATACCATCTGCATATAAGAACCATTTAGGGAGGCAATCCAGTCAGGGTCAATGAATGATAGTTGATCAACAGTCACAACTCGTCCATCGTGAGGGAAAGATATCACACGAAAAAGAGTAGACACAATAGCTTTCATGGCATAGACATAATCTCGCCCAAGGAGTGAAGCGAAATCCAAGGGGTCTTGGACGACCTTGACATCAATAAAGATAGTTTTCCCTCCCAAAGTTATAGGAAACTGAGGAAGGGTCCCTAAAGGTTGACTGGTTCTTCTGTTAAAAGATAACAAATTCTACGCAACCGAGGAAAGTTGAGGACAACCCAAAGCTTGCCAAGAAAAAGAGGAAAAAATGCTAATGGATTCACCTTCATCTATCAACATCTGAGGAATGTCCCAACCACAAACTTTCACTATAATATGGAAAGGAATGTGAGATGGAAGACGAGGTCTAGTTAGCACACCCCAATTAAAAAGGATGGCCTCATTACTTGGAGGGGGTTCCACAGAAGAAGGAGGAATAACCCCCGGCATGGTAGATTATGTATCAATGAGAAAAACATGGGGAGTATTGAGTTTACTCTCTAGCAGGAGAGTAGGATCGACCGATGGAGATATCAGATCGACCACTTGGGTTTCATTCTCCAATGGGAGAATGGGGTCGACAGGTGGAAACGAATCGACCACTTTGTTAACACTCTCTAAAGGGAGAGTGGGATCGACCAAAGATGGCATGGGATCAACCACTTTTTCAACTGGTTCAATTAAGGACGTGACCAGATTGATGATATGATCAATCGTATTGACCAGCGACAGGTCCAGAGTGATCATTCCATCAACTACAGGGGGGTTGAGAGAAAAATTATGATAAGCAGCTGGAAGTTGAGGCTGTGAAATAGTCATGTATTCCAATAATTTTGAGGCTTTGTCCATACAAGGGAAAAGGTGAGTTAGATGACTCCCTTTGCATAACATACACAGGAACTTGACTCTACTTTTCTTCTTCCCAACGGTATCATGACTAGTTTATGGGAGGTCATCAACATGTTGTTCAGAGGCTGACGACATGGGTTGGTCAGGGTGTGTGGACCATACTTCTATAAGCTTGGGTAGACCAGGGAAATCATTAAGAAGGTGGCTACCCTTACAAAGCCTGCAAGGGTACTTGGGATTACAGGTTGTTTGGGTGATCTTGACATCATCAACACTCCCAGAACGATTAACAGTAACTGGTTGTTTTCCAACATGTTTGACAGTGGTTGGAAGTTTGGATCCTTTCTTAATTTTCTTCTTCTTATTCTTTCTTTTCTTCTTCTTCTTATTCACCAGGTTACTAGCTTCATAACTTTCACTCGACAAAGAAGATGAAACGGAAGGCGACCTTGCAAGTGAAGAAGGTGAAGAATACCTTACTGGTGAAGAAGGTGAAGGATCAACATGAGGTTGATTTTATTGGGGGGAATTGCTTACGACTGAAGCACTTATTTCATTCGAGATTACCTGAGTGGAAAATAAAGACACTGACAATCCAATCATGAGACTTGGAAGGCTCAAAGTAGCGATGTGAGGAGGACCAATGTTTCCATAAGAAGGAAAAACAAAAGGTTTCCCTAGAGCAGGAGTTCCTTCATTGGTCATTTTGGGAATTGACACCATATAAAACAAATCCAACCTAGAGTCTGCTAGGGAAAAAAAATAGCACACGCTAAAAATCTAGGAAGCAAGCAAACAAACAAAACCTTCTCACAATGAGCACACTAGTTGGTGATGAAATCCAACATCGTGGGAACAAAGTAAGAAGGGGCTAAGATAGAGCGGGTGGAAAATTTATGTTGACGACCTACTTAACGGACTTACACCCTAGTGCAAGCTCCCACACATAAGCATGGGTATACCCTCTAAGGAGCCCAAGTGAGTTTGACCAACGTCGATTCCAGGTACTGTGAAGACTTGTCCCTCCACAATCACCTTGTGTAAAGACCCTAAAGAGATGGGCCACTAAGGTTACCAATCACTACATTTATGCCTGGGGAAACAATCGACTATCCGATCCATGCACAAGGGTAGGGTATTTATCCCAAAATGAATTTGAAAGGATTCCACTCATCATTGTGGGTATACCTCTCAAGCGACCCCCATAATACATGTAATATCTACACCAAGACCAACAAAGTAGGGTGAGTAACTCTACCAGTCTCAATGCGACCTCATGATTGACCCTTGTGTTAGAAGGGCTTCCTAGAACAAAATGTAGTAAGTGGATTTAACTCTCCCTATCACAAGATACTATGTTTGTTTGCAGCTTTGGAAAGTTATCTTTCACACCTATTCCAAATCCCTATGACTAATCTAATGTAGTTTTTCTACCAGAAAATATAAAAATGTCTAATCAGTTTTCTATAATCCCTTTATTTTATGGCTATTGTTACTCAATAGGAAAATGGCGTGAACAATAAGGTGTTTTGACTGACTCGAAAGTTATGCAAAGAGATGAAGATGCAATCTTTTCATTTCGATAAAAGCTATCCTACGAGAAGGAGAAAACATTTATCATTCCCAGATGCACAATATCCCAAAATCTTAAAACTCGTCAATATCAATATTCTCAAGAAATGAGAAAATACGATTGTACACCAAATGCAATTCCGCTACTTCAAATGCAAGGATGTCCCCAATCCAATATAAAGCAAGAAATTAAATATTTTTGTTTCAAAAATTTCACTAAAAGAAATAATGAACTTTCTTAAAACAAAGAAACCCAAACTAAAAGTTTTCTTTTAAAGCAAACTATTCAGAAGAAATTTGATCTTTCCCTAAACAATTCTAAATAAAACACAGGCTTTGGAATTAAAAGACTCTCAAAGCAAGAGACTATTTCTTCAAAACCAAACAAAGAAAATATGGCTAAAAGAAACTCAAAGAATGTCAAGTAGAATGTAAACAGATCAATATAGGCTCCAAAAGTTCAATCCAGTGGATAAAAGAAAAACTAGGCATCAAAAGATAGGAAAGTCTAATTCCAAAAAACAATTTCAAATGGGTTCGTAGGCTAGCTATAGGGTGTAGTGCAAAAATCAATGGAGTTCGCAGGCAGGACACAGGTAGGGTGCGAACATGTCACACTAGATTACATAGTAAGGTGTGAAACTGAGGGGTTTTCACAGGCTATAGACTAGTACAGTGCGAGACTACTTGAAAGCAAAGAGAATTTGGAAAAGGACAAAAGATTCTAAGTGAACTTTCAGATCCAAAGAGTCTGGATGGATCTCCCACAGACTTGAAAACCAGAAATCAAACAATCACAGCAAGGGAAACTAGACTAACTAGGAAACAATCTGTTTCCCAGTGGAGTCACCAATTTTGTTATTGGATAAATCGGTAGGTGTGGACACTAACTGATCTCCCTAGATCCACCTAGATCTAGAACAAAACACACCAGAACATGACGCTTTCCTTAATTTTTAAATATTGAATTTACTAACTAAAGAGGGATAGGTGAAATACCATTTAAACGTCACTTCCTCTTGCCATCGCCATCCTAGCTCCGTTCCAACACTCATACAATGATGATCCTGCAAAAGAATGCAACCAACCAAAGTGATTGTAATAGCATAAACTCAATATAAACCTATGTATGTGATCAAGGAATCATACAATAAAACACAACAAGCTTTATAAGAAAGAATTTTATTATTGTATCATATTAAATGTGAAAGAGAGATTACAATCGTGGCCTTGATGTTGTAAGGTCCCTTCCAACTGTCCTTCGTTCCCCACACACTTCCACTCCAAGAATTCTAAGATCATAGATCTGATAATATTCACAATCTATCTTGACAAAATGGCTCATCTAGCCAAGATAACAATCTCCAAAGATCAATCCAATCCAAGCTAATCCCAAAAGCTACAAAGCTAACTCCAGGGATGATTTTAAGGATGAAAATTTATTTTAAAATGTAGAAACCTTAGCGAATCTTACTAATCCTTTATATCTCAACTATAAATGTTTGGCGATATTTTGTAAAAATATTCAAATTTCTAAGGATTTTATATAGTTTTTATAAACTTTCGGCGATTTTTAAGGTAAAATAATTTTATCCTATAGAATTTGGGCGAATCATTTTCAAAATAGCGAATCTCATTTTTGGAAAAACCATGGAAAATTAGCCCATGAACGAAATTTAGCCCCTAAAATCATCCCTGGCTAACTTTCTCCATGAGATCTCCTCTCCTTTTATAGGTTGAAGAGGATAAGGTGAGGAGGTTAGGATGATCCCGTTAAATCATGAAAGTGAGTAAGATCCAAACCATTCAGATGCCACCTCACCATGGAAGTTGCTCCTTCTAGAAGCATCGAGAAGATGCTCGTTTTTCCCACATATGAGCATTCTCGCACCCTGCTTATAGAGCAACATGCAAACCTCTCGCAGCCCAGCTATGGTGCAACCTATGAGAATCAGGAATTCTCACACCCTAGCCATAGTGCAGCATGCGAAAATCATCTTTAATAGGGTTTTCATAAAGGAAAATGCAACTTCTTTTCTCAGGAAAAGTTCTTCTTCCTTCTTTCTTCAGGAACTCAGGCCACTGACCCCTCTGAAGAATACAGATAGGTTTACATCATTAACGGTCATAGGGATGACAAAAATAATGTGTAACATTTTCCAACGTTGTTGATTATTACAACAGTGCCCACAGGCCCTAACCTTAGTTAGTCTGGACTTTTCACGTACCGAGGGAACTACTTGTATATATTTTTTGAGGGTATAAGCCCCATGACTCATTACTGGTCGTATTTTTTAGGCTCTTGCATCCACCTATGTACTTTGATTATTTTGATATTATATATGGATTTTTATGTATTTTTATGTCTTATGGGTCATAGTTTCCTTTAAAAATGTATTTACATGTTTATGTGTATGTCTTTTCTTTATATGTGTGCGCGATGCCAGTCTAAGATTTGATTAGCTAGAGTATTTGTAACTTGGTTTAATCTCCAAGAAACATGAAAATATGTAATATAATCAAAGCTTCAATCTAAGAGACGTACCCTAAGGAATCATCGGTGTAAAGTAGGATCATGAACACGGTAGACTCTATTTAACTGAGACACAACCAGCTGAGCATCTAAATAGACCTGGAGATGAGAGATCCCAAATGATAGGGCGTCATGAAGCAACTCAATAATTGCGCTATATTCGACGACATTATTTGTGGTGTCGCCTAAACATATGCCTCCTGAAGATAATAATTTTCCTTGAGGTGTAAAAATTACCCAAGCTGTGGAGGCAAGCCTCTGAGTCTGCTAGCTAGCGCCATCTGCGTACCCAACAAACATCTCTGATTCACTTGACATCTAACACAGTGACAAAAGATAACATAAAAAATGACACGTCCATAAAACCAAAAGAAGCTAGAAAATGATAGTACAAAGACTATACATATGTTACAAAAAGTTACCCAAGGTGACCTACCTATGAGTAATACTTCTTGAGGTAGAGCCCATTTCTAGGCTCCGCCAAAGCATTTCCCTCAAATTCTACTAGGCGATAAGCACCCTTTTTTAGAATATCTTTTATGATGAAAGGTCTGAACCACATGGGTTTGAATTTTCCTTCCCCCAGGGAGTCCTTATCTTGGTCATAGACCAGGACAAGGTCACCTTCAGAGAAAATCTGAGGACGAATGGACCGATCATACTGACACTTGACCTTTTGTTTGTGAGCCTCGTTGGCCATGGCTGCATCACGACATTGCTCATTGAGCTACTCAAGGTATAATAAATACTCTTCAAGTGGAGAAGTGTCTGGAAGTAACTATACTGCCAACTTTAGGGACATGATCTGACATTCTATAGGCGAGACTGCTTCCAGCCCGTAAATGAATTGAAAAGGTGAGAAACCAGTTGCAATCTTAGCAGATGTTCGGTAAGCCCATAATGCCGAGTATACTATCAAATGCCAATTTGACTTGGCCGAATTGATCATTCGCTGTAGGATGATCTTAAGAGATTTATTTACAGCTTCCACCTGACCATTCTCTTGGGGGTAGTAGGGTGACGAATATTCTTGTCGCAACCCAAGATTTGATGTTAATTCGGTCATCATTTGGTTCTGAAAGTGACTACCATGGTCAGTGACAATCTCTCTCAGGATGTCGAACCTTGCGATTATTTGGTTGAACAAAAAGAGAGTTGCAGTCTCTCCATCATATTTAAAAGTTGGTATATCTTTGACCCACTTTGTGAATTAGTCTACGATTACAATGATATAACGATGCCCCCTTGCTGAAGGAGGGTTGCATGTAGTGTAATCAATCCCCCACTTGGTAAAGGGACCAACTGTGATGACAGGAAACATGGGAGCAGGATGTGCCCTCATCTTCCAAGAGAAGATCTAACACGGGTGGCACTTCTTGATCGATTCGATACAATCTTTGATTAGTGTTGGCCAAAAGTAACTGGCTCGTAAAATCTTTTGGGTTGTTTCCAACCTAGACAAATGACGCCACATGCTCCAGTATGGAAATCATTAAGCACGATTTCCACTTCTTCACGAGTGAGGCATCGAAAAAGAATGCAATCTACACCTCAACGATAGAGAGTGACCTCGAGGATGAGATAATCTTTGGCCTGATGATGTATACGGCGATGTTCATCATGAGAAGTAGAGGCGGGGCACTTCAAAGTCTAGAGATAGACAAGAATATCTCCATACCAGGGGTCTGAAGATGCTATCAGAAACATATCTCCTCGAATAGGTGATTCTTTGAGCAGCACATCACCTGACTCGACCGAAAGTTCCAAAATAAGTTCTGCGAAGACCAATGACATTTTGGATTTCGCCAAAATGAAATCTAAGTCAAATTGTTGGAGGACGACTATCCATCTACTGATCTTTCTGCCAATTACCCGTCATGTCAACACGTATTGAAACATATTCACAACGACAATGATGGTGGTCTTGCGAAAAATAACATAATGACAGAACTGTTGGACAGCATGGACTGTTGCCAACACAATTTTTTCGATATGAGAATAATTGAGATATGGTCCAATGAGGCCTTGGCTCAGGTAATAGATCACATATTATGAGAGCAAATCATCTTCCTGAAATAAGACCATGCTGATGGTTGACTCTGCTGCAGCTAAGTATAATAAGAAATCTTTGTTATAATTGGGTTGCTGAAGCAGAGGGGCAGTCGTGAAGGCATGTTTCAACGCTTCGAAGGAGCATTGAGCGGCATCATCCCAATGAAAATGAACATCTTTCTTCAGTAAGCGCATAAATCCCTTTGTGATATCGACACAGTTGGCGATAAAACGCCTCAAAAAGTTTGCCTTTCCTTGTAGACTCTAAAGTTGAAGGATTGTGTGTGGGGGAGGCAACTGAACTATTGCCTCAACCTTGAGTGGATTGACCATGATCCCTGTTGTTGACACTATGAAACCTAACAAACATCTTGATGTTACGCAAAAGCTGCATTTGTTTGGATTCAAGCAAATCTGGAAGTAGTGACATCGCTCAAAGATAAGTCAGAGGTGTGTGGGATGATTCATTCTCTTGCGAGATCGTGATGCTAAATCATCTAAATAGGCTTCGAATATATGCTTGAGATCATGGAAAGAAAAATAGATGGCCCACTGGAAGGTACCTCCAAAATTTTTGAGACCAAAAGGCATCTTACGATAGGCAAAAGTACCCCATGGACAAATGAATGAAGTTTTGTGTTGGTCTTCGGGTTTGATTTGTATTTGATTATATCCCGAAAAACCATCCATGAAAGAAAAGGCCTCGCAACCTGCACATTCATCAATTAACTGGTCAATGAATGGTGTGGAAAAATTATCTTTTGGACAGGCCTTGTTCAAATCACGGAAGTCCGTACATACGTGTATCATGCCCTGTTTCTTATTGACCGGCATAGGATTTGAAACCCGTTGGTTCAAATGGATAGGATAGATAAAATCGGCTTTGAGCAATTTCTCGACTTCAACCTTAATAGTTGCTACTTTTCTGGGACTAATTGGATGAAGCTTCTGTGGAACTGGCTTGGCATATGTATAATTTGTGGTTTCATGTTCGACTATTTTTGGATCAATGCCTAGCATTTCCTCGTAAGACCAAGAAAAAACATCGCAGAATTATTTAAATAAGTATGTGTAGATTTGAATCTCTTCGGGGGAACAGTCAGCTCCGACGAAAACATTCTCCACGACGCCATGGGTTCTGGAGATATCAATCGATATAGTTTCAGCAATAGATGACATATTACCCTCGGCATAAACCTCATGTGTAGCCAAGGGATTGATAGGACAAGACCTATATCCAGTCATAGTCAAGGTGAATTCCCCTACTTCGATTATGCTTAAATCTAGGAGGAAGTATGATCTATGATGGAGATCATCCCAGGGTTTGTCCAGACTAGTCATTGCTTCAATGATTGCTTCGTCTGAGGGAAAGACTAAGTCTAATGAATCGGTACCAGCGAGGGAACCTTGAGCCCAAATAGGCTCTGGGATTGGAACTAACTCTTGTGCAGGAGTCGGATTGGTGTCGGCTGAAGCTTGCTGGACTAAAGAGTACGCTGCCTCTACTGAGGACAAGGGCATGGAAATACCATGGTGCCTTGTCCCTTCCATCATGGTTGATGGGTAAGAAAGAATCCACAGGTCGTTGAAGTAAGTCGTGTGAAACAACGAAAATTGGAAAATTTCAACCTTATGGTGGTCTGATACGAACTTGGCATTGCCTTGAGGAGGAGGGTAATAGAAAGTACCCATCAAAGGTGGGCACAAACCATCCCCTACATTGGCGATGTTGGACACACCTACCGCACTTAGAGGGGGCGTGAATGGGTGTGGGGCCCTTTTTCCCAAAACTTCCCTCTTCCACAAAACTTATCAATTTGCATTCAACATTTATTCATTACTCATTGTTGTCATTTATAACCAGTTATATGTAGGCACATATCAACAACATATATCAACAACATATATCAACAATATATCATCAACAAGTCATCATCATAATGGACACAAAGAACACAAGATGTATGCACAATTTTCTTTTATTACGGACTACAATCCTTGGGTTTATCAGCAACAACTAAATAGAGTACAACTCTACAAGAGCACCAACTCTATATGCAAGACCCAGCTTACACCCTCAGCATAAACTGAGATGAGGAAACAATCCTCAACATATATCAATCTGTCAACAGGTACGCGACCTGTCAGTAGTGCAGCCCGCGTGTGAACGCACCCTGGCTCACTACAACCCACGTGTGAACGTGGCCAGTGTATAATGCAACAAGCATCTGCTTCCAAGCAACTAGGGTTTTTCTTTTCTTCATATTCTTAGAACCCTTCTGTCTTCCACTGACCCACAACGAGTCACAATACATCCAAGTTCTCTAATAGCTTGCTTATGCTCCACAACAAGTCAATATGAATGTTATCTTAATCATGTATAAACAACAAGTATAAAATAGCAATCATGTCACTACTGAATCACAAGAGTGTTTCTCACTCCATCCATCAAATCAACCAAGTTGAGCCACATCATAGAATACATATCAAGAATTCCCTAAGCATTCACAACATATCAAACAATAGCATCTATCAAGACAATAATGTAACCATACCAGTGTCTTAGTGATAGATCTGAGGCCATAGAATGAAAATATGAAACCTACCTCATCATCCAAGAGCTTGGCACCAACTCAAACACAAATCTCCATGAGGTTATTCAGTCAACGCTCCCTGTACACAGTTAGCCCATGTGTACATGCACCCTATACACAGACAGCCCGCGTGGGCATCAGAAAATAGGGTTTTCTGTGACTCCGAGACTTTTGTCGTCAAGATCTCCGACATTACTGAAACTTTGATGCGTCCATGAGATCCTCCTCTTGCTCTCTTCCTCAGAATAGATCTTCAATCATGCTCAAGAGATCCACACCAATAATATTCTCTCACAAGAAGCTCTCCATCAATACTCCAAAAGATATTACCAAGAAGCTCTCCCTTGATCCACAAAAAGGATTCTTACCAAATGTACACCTTTACACGAGATCCTAGCTTCTTATTTATACTTTCATCTTCTAGGTCACTTAACCCATTTTAGGTTACTTAACCCATTTCTAGGTCACTTTAACCTATTTTCCTTATTTTAGGGTTAACCACTTTCCATGAACAAAAAGTTCTCCAATACTTTATCATTTAAATATTCCTTCTTGATTTTGTCACTTTACTTTATCATTTAAATAATCCATATTGATTTTGTCACTTTACTTTATCATTTAAATAATCCATATTGATTTTTTCACTTTACTTTATCATTTAAATAATCCATATTTATTTTGTCACTTTACTTTATAATGATTTCTTCTTTTCAAGCGTTTTTACTTCTTTGACCTTTTGGGGCTTCAAGCCTTCATATGGGGGTCCTCCAACTTCATAAGACCATAGCTCTCAAACCGTGAGGAGTTATGTGACATTCCACATACCAATGGAAATGGCATGTCAAGCACTATCCTTCTAGGATAGTTTCACCAACAACTTCATTGATCTTCATCTCATTATTCCACATGCAAGCAAGGGTCCTCCAACCGTTCTTCTAGGATAACCCAATCCATAAAGCGTCTTCCCATGAGGGATTTCACCATAAGGGGACCACTTTGGAGGTCATCCATTTGTGCACCTTATCAACCATGATAAGACACTAATGATTCATCTTTGGACATATATTATTCTCATCAAGGGAATCATATCAATCAGTTACTTGACATCAATCAAACCATACCATTTACATATGATCCAACAATCTCCCAAATAATCAAACCATTGGCATCAATGACAACATGATCCAACAATCTCCCCCTTTGGCATTGATGGCAATACCAACATTGATTTCAACTCCAATTACCAATATTGATGTCAACATGTAGACAAGGCATGCTCTACATCAATAGTCAATTTGACTATCTCTCCACATCAATCTCTCCCCATCAATAGACATCAATCACATCAATGTGATTATCTCTCCCCCTTTGACATCAATGGCAAAGAGCCATTATCCTCTTGGGTCTGCTCCCCCTATCTTGTTTCCGCTGTATAATCTCTCCCCTTTTGAACAAGGGATATCAATTTGATGTAATGCTGAAAATACATTGAACATACTCCCCTTGCGACCGTCGCTCCCCCTGGAATTATGCTTCTGTGCTCTTTCTTCAAATATAGATCCTTTTTTTTTTTAGGTATGCATCTGATAAATATCTCCTCCTAGAATCATGGGAAGAAGAATGACTCCCCCTAAGGGTATGTCTCCCCCTATCTTCTCTGCAAGATGAACAATATGCTACCATA
>ML786371.1:47873-68260 GCA_009831015.1 Picea engelmannii | reverse complement strand
TATCTAAATCATGTGCAAATGATATAATTTTGATCACTGTTATCCATATCTTGTCTCTTCCAAATAGATAAAAGACATAACAATTGTTAATTCAGTTTGTGAATGACAGGTTTATCTTCTTCATGAATTGAATTGTTATATATAAGTTTTTGCATAACAGGTTTCCCTTATTGCAGAGATTTATACATCTTATAGTTGTTATGATTTTTTATGTCGTGTTTGTCTTGTAAACACTTCAAAGAGTAGCACAACCTATCGTTTACAAGAAGCTTATGGACTAACCGGTGCGAGTTTCTCTCCTCCGACCAACTTAGAAGTCATCATACACAGGGCAAACTTGGAGCGTTTCCAGGTCAGTTTTTCATTTGTTTGTTTAGATATTAGTTTAGTTAGATTTATAGAATTAATATATTAGATCGTTTAATTTCAGTAGTTTTATTTCTTATTCATAAAATATAAAAATCAAAAAGATTCCTGGCTGTCTTAGGGCAGAAAGCATATGATTTTTACAGGTTTTATTCAAATCTGCTATTTGTGTATATTGTATATTTGTGAATAAGCTGTATTATAACTRGTAGTTAAATAGTTAATTGTTAGAGTTAGAGTTAGAGTAATAGTTATTAGTAGAATAGTTAGTGTAATTTGTATTTAGTTTTAGTTTATATAGTAGTTTGTTTCAATTAGATTAGTGTATTAATTTGTTTTTATTTATTAGTTAGTATAGTTTCTTGTATTTAGTTTTATTTAATTTCTTTTAGTTTGTTTTAGTTAATTTTAGTTTGTTTTATTAGTTTTATTTAGTTTTAGTTGTTTTATTTGTTTTAGTTAGATTAGTTAGTTAGATTAGTTTCTCTTTGGTTTTCTTAGGAGACCTTAGGGCGGCCAACGAAGCTGTTAAACTCATCATGGTGGTTCATTCCAAACGGCTTGGGTTATTTAGACAACCCCAGACCGGTTCCACTCTCTCAATTGACGGACGAACAATTTCGCCCGTCACCAAATGGCACTAGAAGGAGGGCCTGAACTTAATTAATGGCATGAGGTGGTCGCAAGACTCCTCCTCCACCTAATCGCACCCCTATAGTGACTAGAAGCCATTGAAAAGATAATATCCCCCCTCAAACAACAACTACTTCAACCGAAGATCCACAGATCACAATTGAGCCAGCCACCCCTAATCCTACAAGTAGTGATCCCCAAGAGATCGTTCGTCAATCTCTTATTAAAACACATAGTGCCTTAGCCAGTCTTAGACGACCAAACCGCCCGTGGGGTCAACCTTTGGACTTCTCTGATATAAGAGAACAGTTAGGTGATATAGACCTCACTGTGAATCCTACAGATCCAAACACAAATCCTGCTACAGGAGGATTTGAGATACCTCCTTCACCACCTCCCTCATCTCCTTCCTCTTCTGGGGGAGATTCCTCTTCTGACGAAGGCAATCCACCTTCTCAGCCTTCCACACCCAATACCCCAATGGCAAATCAGAACAACCCTGCTAGACCCTGGTTGGACCAGGATGTTGTAGCTGTACCTGGGGCCCAACACCCTTTACCTAAGCACCCAGAGAAATGGCTTCCTAAGTTTGATCCCGATTCAAAACAGATAGCAGAAGATCATATCAAAAAATTTATGTTAGCCATCAGACTCCGTAATGTTGAACATGAAGATGTTGTCTGTAGGTTGTTCCCTTACACCTTTGAGGGTAATGCGTCCACTTGGTACTTTTCCCAACAGCCTCATACTATAGTGTCTTGGGAAAAGTTTGAGTCATGCTTTTTGGAAAAGTTCAGAGATGGAAAACCTCTGGAAGTCTTAGTCATGGATCTTTCGATCTTAAAAATGAACTCAAAAGAAAAAGTTAAAGATTTTAATCAAAGACTCCTAACTCTTAAAAATCGAATCCCTACAGATTCTATGCCTGCTAAGAGTCTTGTAATAGCTTACTGCACTGAAGCTCTACATCAAAGTATAGCTATTTGGGTGAAACGATCTAAAAAGGCCACGTTGTTAGAAGCCTTTGAAGAGGCTACTCAGATTGAAAAAGATATACTTAGTCTTAATGATTCTTCTAGCAACGAAACTGAGACTGTTTCTTCTTCCAAAAAGAAGATTGAAATTCTCCCCAGACCTACACAAAACAAAACACAACCCGAAAACTCTGATTTGGAAAATTTAACCAAAGTTGTACAAAAATTATCTAATCAAGTTACAAATTTAAAAAGGTCAACTGAGGAAGCCTCTTCAAGTAAAGGACCTTACAAACCCCCTTTCCGAAATCCTTTTCCCGCCAACTGGCCTAATCCAAACCCCAAAGGCTTGAACCTAGAAAGTTTGCAATGCGCTCTCTAGACAATTCTAGGAGCCCAAGATGACTTGATGCCTCCTAAAATCCCTCAAGAGGAATTCGAGCAAGAAACAACCCAAGAAGAAGAGTCTTCTCCAAACATCTTTGGACACTTCTCGGATAGTATCTTTCAGTCTAACTTCGAGACTGTTCACCCTTACAACACTAGGAGTAAGACAACAAACAAACCTCCTGCCAAGAATACTACAACTTCACCACCAAAGCCATCTAAATCAGTAGAAATTAAACAAAGTAATGCTAGCCCTAAATTAGATTATGATGTTGTTGAAGATCTTAAAAAATTACGGGCTAACATTTCTATTTATGAGTTGTTGAAGTTTCCTTTTTTGTTACAGAAGATGTTGCAAAATATTTCAGAAAATGGCAAGAATGGTAATTCAAATGGTAACAAGGTTGTGCAAAGCAAAGTTCCGCAGAAGACTTCCACAAAAAGTAATCCTGATCCTCAAGATAAAGGAAGCCTTCCTGTACCATCTGTAAATAATGTAAATAATGTAAATAACGCAAGTAATGTAGATAAAGTAGAATTAGAAACCACAAGCTACTACGCTAAGTACTCGCAAGAATGTACCTCATTTTCTTTTAACTTTTGAAATCTTCAATAGAAATGTGCATAATTGTATGGTTGACTCAGGAGCATTGTCAAATGTGATGCCCTGGTCTGCCTGCCAGAAGATTAACGCCGAAGTAGAACCATGTTCTTTGAAAATCATACAACTTGATTGAACAGATGTTAAAGTTATAGGCGAACTGAAAAATGTATTGATTAGATTATCGTCTAACCCAAAGGTTCATCAGGATATCGATATAATTGTGGTGGATATTCCAGAAGTGTATGGTCTGTTTTTGAGCAGGGACTGGTCGGAGCAGCTACATGGTTACTTCGCGACGGACTGGTCTCACTTATGGCTTCCATAAAATGGTAAGCCCAATAAGATCAGGGTGAATCATGAGCGTTACCTCAAGTTCACGGTAACAGACTTGAATGACCCAAATGAACCCTATACACCTCCGGCTGATTCACCTGAAGTCCAAGGAATGGACACCTTCTTCGGAAATTTCATGGCTGAAGTTTCACCTATCAATAATCCACAACAGCAGTCCGAGATCATAGCATGTATGCAACCAACAGCTTCTATGTAACAATCCCATGAGCCGGATGGAAATCAAATTTGGTCTTTATATTTTGACGGTTCCAAGTCAAAAGAAGGAGCTGGTGCATGCTGCATCATTATCGATCCGGCAGGTAACAAAACATTATTGTCTTGTAGGCTAGAATTTGAATGTACTAACAATATCACAGAATATGAGGCTTTATTACAAGGTCTCAGAAAATCCTTGGACATACACATTCAAAATCTGGTTGTATTCAGCGATTCTGAGATAGTGGTCAGGCAGGTGAGAAATTCTATACATTGTCTTTCCCCGCATCTCAAATGTTACCAGTCTGAGGTATGGAGTTTAATGAACAAATTTTCTGCTTTTAATATAAATTCCATTCCTAGATTAAATAATGCTGAAGCAGATCTACTAGCTAATGTTGCCTCTAAAATTCTCCCTGCAGAAGGCCTATCCCCAAACGCATTCTCCGTGGAGCTATTGTTTTGACCATCTGTTCCTGACAATATCACAAACTGGAGATTATTTGACGATGATCAACAGATCATTAACTTTCTGCACATGGAAGAAACCTTCCAAGGCACTGTGATAGATGAACAAATGCACGATGACAATTTGCATGACTTTACGGTAATACCTAATCTGAAATCTCCTGAGGCTCTATCAGAAATGGTAAATTCCATACCCAAATCTGTTGTTAGACTAGAAAAGTTTTATGATTTTGAAGATAAATTTAAAAAGATGGTCAATTGAAAAACCAATAGTTCCTCATTGTCTTACGAAAAAGTCAATTTAGGTACTAGTGAAAATCCTCAGTGTATCAACTTAGGCTTGGGATGTTCTAGACAAGAAAAAGCTGATTTTGTTAAATTATTCAAAGAATTCAAGGATGTCTTTGCATGGAATTACGATGATCTTAAAACGTTCGATCCTAATATTATACAGCATGTCATCCCGATGAAGCCCCAAACCTTACCCTTCCAACAGAAACTGAGAAAAATGCATCCTAAACTAGAACCGACCGTACAAAAAGAATTGAATAAACTCCTGAGTGCTAAAATAATTTTTCCTGTTAGACACACTCAATGGGTATCCAACCTCGTCCCAGTGCGGAAGAAAAATGGGGAAATTCAACTTTGCGTTGATTTCTGAAACCTTAACAAAGCGTCTGAAAAAGATAATTATCATGTCCCGCCCATGGAACAGATCCTTCAACAAGTATCTGGTTTCGAGAGGCTATCTTTACTAGATGGTTTCTCTGGATACAACCAAGTCTTGATGTCTCCGCCAAACCAATTAAAAACTACCTTCCGTACCCCGTGGGGCACTTATGCTTATCGCAAAATGCCCTTTGGATTGATTAATGCTGGTGCTACCTTTCAGAGAGAAATGGACATTGCTTTCAGAGGCTTAATCAATCACTCCGTAGTAGTCTACTTAGATGATGTGACCGTTTATTCTAAAAACAAAGACGATCATCTAGCTCACTTACGAGTCGTTCTGCTACGATGTCGTAAATATGACATCTCCTTGAACCCCAAGAAGTCCATCTTTGCAGTAGAACAGTGTAAATTACTAGGATTCATTGTGTCTAGTGATGTAATGATTATTGACCCCGAGAGGACCCAAGTCATTGCTAAACTTCCCCCACCTACATCCAAAAAATCCATGTAGTCTTTCCCAGGCCAGATTAATTTCGTGAGAAGATTTGTCCCCAGTTTCTCCGAAATGGTCAGGCCTCTTCAGAACCTGATTAAGAAATACACCCAATATCACTGGACCTACAAAAAACCAAGCTTTCAATTCTATAAAGAAGGCCATAATAGACGCTCCATCTCTCATGAGCCCTGATTTCTCTCAAGACTTTACACTCTATACTTTTTCCTCTAATCATTCCTACGTCGCAGTCCTAACTCAGAAGAACTCCGAGAACAACGAAGTACCTATCGCCTTTATGAGTTCTACTTTCAAAGGTGATGAAATTAACTACCCAGTGGTCGATCGGCAAGCCTACCCTGTCTTCAAGGCAGTTAAGCATTTCCGGTCCTATCTTTTGAAGTCAAGGACGAAGGTCATTGTCCCCTACCCTGTCGCTAGGAACTTGTTAGTGAAAAAGGAGTTAGGAGAGAAAAGAGCCAACTGGGTCACCTCCTTGCAGGAGTATGACTTAGAAATCACCCCAGCACAGATCGTGAGAGGCCAAGGGTTGTGTAAGTTGGTAGTTGATTCAGAAACTAAACAGCAAGAAGATAGTGATATGTCAAACCTAGAACAACGCGATCAAAGTTTGATTTGTTGCGCACAAAACCTCGTAAGTCCTTGGTACGACGATATTAGACACTATCTTCAACATGGATCAGCACCACGTCACCTTGACCCATCCAAAAGAAGAGCGTTGAGACTAAATTCCTCCTCCTTTCATCTAGTTAATGGTATACTGTTTCATCAGAATTTTTATGGCGTACTGATGCGTTGTCTTGAAAAGGACGAAGCAGAGAAAGTCTTGCTTGAGTTGCATGCAGGAGAAGCTGGTGGTCACTTCGGTGGCGACACCACTGCTCATAAGGTTTTAAGAGCTGGTTATTACTGGCCAACGCTTTTTAGAGATGCCCATGCCTTGTGCCATAAATGTATCATTTGTCAGAAAGCATCAGGGCGATTGCAAAAGCCAGCCTTCCCCTTGCAACCCGTTTCAGTCGATTCTCCTTTCCAGCAATGGGGCCTTGATATCATTGGTCCTATTAACCCTCCATCCTCACAAAAACACAAGTATATTTTGATAGCCACTGATTACTTTACTCGATGGTCTGAAGCTGTCGTGCTAAGAACTATTAACACAAGACAGGTGATCACTTTTCTAAACTCTAATATCATCACTCGTTTTGGTATCCCTGATTGTCTAGTCTTTGATAACGCTTCATACTTTTATTCTCTTGAGATGAGTGAGTTCGCCTTAGAGAGGGGAATTAAGCTGAAGTATTCTGCTAGTTATTACCCCCAGGGCAACGGCTTAGCAGAATCAACAAACAAGAACTTGATCAAAATTATCAAGAGAACCGTGGCTGAAAATCACAAGAATTGGCACAATGCACTGCTTAATGCATTGTCGGCTGATAGGGTAACACCCAAAGCTGCTATAGGTAATTCCCCCTTTTTTCTCGTTTATGGCAGAGAAGCCATTCTGCCACCTCACATTCTTCTTCCTTCGCTCCAACTGTCACAAAAAGTTCAAGAAGAAGATTGTCCCCCTTTAGAAAGTCGTATTAACGCTTTGATGAAGTTAGAAGAAGTAAGAACCCAAGCTAAGCATAAACTAGATCAACATCAACAACTGATTAAAAGCTGGTTTGATTCTAATTCTACTAGGAATTTTGAAGTAGGCGATCTCGTCTTAAAGTGGGACAAACCACACGAAGGAAAGGGTGAGCACACCAAGTTTCAAAATTTGTGGCTTGGGCCATTTTTGATTGCTGAAAAGTTGGGTCCTAGTTCCTTTCGATTGCAGAATCTTGAAGGGAAGCTTGAGACCTATCCGGTGAATGGCCAAGCCCTGAAAAGATACTTCGCTTGATTATTACCCTTGTATATTATGTAAATATTTCCTTTTGTTTTTATTTTGCCTTTGTTTTCGTTTTTGGATTTAATTTGATTGATCAGTTTTTTATGTTTTTGAAACATATGCATGCCTGTGCACTGAGCCATTCAGACAAAGACCATAGGAAAATATCTTCGCTGAAATAACTTCTGAAAGGTTGTACGATCATCAGTGATATATTTCTAAAAAATTATATTTATGTTGGAAAATTTTGTTGTTTGAAAGAAGTTTACTAATTTCAATCTCTAAGCAAAGTTTGTCATGATCATCTATTATCATTTTACGCTGTCCCTTTTCCGTAAAGGAATGACTCAAAAAGGATTTCTCCCTGTCATAGTAAGTTGTTTTGTAGATAAAACATTTCTAGAGCTGAATAAAGGACAGTGTCAAAAAATTCTGATGAGGTCTGAAAAAAATATATGATAAAATATCAAGATTTTTCAGCGTCACCCCGCTCAGCTATACACAAAAGAAAAAAAAAAAAAATAAGAGTTGTGGGAAGTGTTTGTAAACTCGTCGGGATACTGAACAGGTCCGCTGGCAACGGGTAAATGAAAGCATGGCGCCAAGACAACTTCGCTGGGGTACTGAACATGCCTGCTACCAGCGAAGCAATGTCGGGTACACAAAAATCTGTAAAAAAATATATAAGAAACCTCTTTTAAGTCCTTTATTCTGATCTAGAACTTCTTGACAGGATACAAATGTTCGAGTGGGTTAAATGGCAACCCTATCGAGGCTATGGACGCCTGCTGGCAGCAGTGGCCATGCCAACAGTATTGAATATTTTATCATTAATATCGTGACTTACTGATCTTAAGACTGTTATTAGGTTGTATCTTTTAAAACATCACTGGAAAAGATAGTAAATGATGATGCTCGTACGATTTTCTGATGGTTGTTTTTGAGTTGAAT
Source organism: Picea engelmannii (assembly GCA_009831015.1). Classification (NCBI taxonomy): domain Eukaryota; kingdom Viridiplantae; phylum Streptophyta; class Pinopsida; order Pinales; family Pinaceae; genus Picea; species Picea engelmannii. The sequence continues at coordinate 60,260 of ML786371.1, read as the reverse complement.
TTTTCTTTGTCGTCCTAATCTGAATTTGTTTCTTTCGACAGAGATAACTACTTCTCCCAGTGTGTCGCCATTGTTGGCAGCCAATTCAATTTTTTCCATTTCCTTAAAAGATGCCTACACCTATGTCTCCTGAACTTCAAATTTTCATTGCATTTTGCAAATAGACGATATTTTCATTTCATGCGACACTTGCAAATTAGTTTCGATTTGTTTTTCACGACTGAAAGCGTGAAAACTCCTCCATCATTTTTTGAACTGTCATGAGCTTCTCATTGATATTTTGATTGGTACTTACCTTTGGTTTATTATTAAGTAGCTAGAATAAATTTTCGAACTATGACCATTTGCCTATTCGTGCTTTGATTGCGCAACTTGATTTTTATTTTGATTGATAAGGTATTGAGCATATAAATTTATGAATTATACTTGATTCTATAAGGGTCATGGTTGATTTGGTTTTTATATGATGTGATCCTTACTATTATAAGCTCTTGGCTTATCGATTTTATGAAATCTCTTATCACAATGTTTTATAAACTTTGATTATACATTATGCAACAAACGCATGGGTAACATATGAGTCTGATTTATAATTGAATGGAAATAGTTTGAAGTTATGCAATGGCGCGTTGGTTAAACATTTGGGTTTTGATTTAATGGTTTGAATTATTACTTGGTGCATGTTTAACTTTGGGTTTGTTTTAACGTTGAACATTCATGGTTTCAAGCAATAGATTGGCGCATTGGTATAACTATCCACCGTTTAATCCTTGGGTTGGCCGAATATTTTGGTTATGATTGATTGAACAACATTGTACTTTTCCATTACTATGCTGCATCGTGGTGGTTAATCCCACCACCCTCACACGCGTACATTAATTTTCATCCCCTTTCATCGTTCTCAGCTATTAGCCCAAACGATTTTGCTCCTGTGTGTTTAATCCGAACCCTACCATGCGCCCGCACCATGGCTCCGGTCGTAAGGGATGAACCCAATGGTAGCCAGGAATTGTTGATGTTCGACGGTTCTTACAGTGACCTTGAGGAATTCGGATGGTTCCCGTTCATACGAAAGTTTGATGTCTATAACCCTAGCGTGGCTCGACAATTTGCATTAACCTTTGATGGCTGCCGAACCAAGGTTGGGGATGTGCAATTGGAAATTGATGAGCAATTTCTCAGTTTAGCTACCGGTCTGCCTGCTGTCAGACAGAAATGGTCAAAAAATTGCAAAGTGGAAGATGTCACGTGGACATTGCTCTTCCAGTCACGAAGAGTGAGCTCCTGTGACAAAGGCTTGCCCGCGAATATGCTCAAGCAACATTGGCATGACTTGCTGATGATAACTAAATAATTTATCACCTGCGAGGGCAGGTATGGTTTCGTTTTCTTGTACCACCTTCGACTACTTATGGTTTTCATGGGCTATGAGCTTGATATGCCTTACTAATTGCATAGGAGTCTGTTTAAATTGTCTAAAAGATACAAACGGAACCAGGCCGATAACAACCTATTTCATTTTGGGTTGATTAAAATGCTTGTGGTTTGTCATTTGGGGTTACACCGAGACTGTTGGAATGATTTTCTTATTCACAATAATTTTGAGCACTCAAGACCACCACAGGTGGACAAACCAGTGGTGAGCGAGAGCAAGTCAGTAACCCCTGTGCCTTACAGTGCTATGTTACCTAAACCCCTACCCAACTCACCTATTGACCTACCCAATTATGTGACCACAGATGTGGAAAATGTTAAACCCATGGCTAAAAGGCCTAAAATCAAACCTAATGCGAATTCTAAAGGTAAGAAGAATTTCTGATTAATCTCTCGCATGGCAAGAAACAAACCGAAGATTCCTGTTGACCCTGATCCTATCATGGTGAGTGAAGATTCTGACTCGGAGGTGGAACGCTACCTGGCAAGTGAGTATCCCTATTCTGAAGGTCTGTGTGACAAACCCTCATACGAGTTTGTCAAAAACCTACCACCTTGCTTGCAAAATGATCCTAATTATCTAGGCATCAAAATGATTTGTGAAACCCCCGGTGACCCGTCAAAACCCCCCTCCTGCTCTAGCCGAACCAGCTGCTCCACCATGTGATCAATGTGGCTCATGGTTAGAAAGGTATTACCTTGATGTGCCAATGCTGTAGTCCAGAATTCATGCTCTGGAGGATCAAGTTGCAAAGCTCACCAGTCAAAAGGCAAATATGCCATCCACTGATAAGAAACAACGAACAACAGGTTCGATTTTGTTTAAGAACGTGGAGTCAGCTACAGCGGTCGTCAATTCAAAATTGGCATAGCTCGAGCAACCTCACTGGTATGATTACCACCTGTTTATATGACAAACTCATAAGCTCTGTGTACAGCGTGGATTTGTTTTGACACATAAGCATGCATTATTGTATATAATTTTGTTTTGATAAATCGAATTTCGTTATTGTTTTAAGTTTCGATTGGATTTGGCTTTGATTCGATTGATCGTGGGATAGATTTGATTGTTTTAATTTAGTTTCAATTGAATACTCTATTTCTTAGTGAAGTTGTTAATATATTTTCTAAACACAAGTCGTTTCTGGTATTCCAATTTTGAACACAGTCAATATCTCATTTCGAATTGGTTATATACGATATGGTTGGCAATTATGGTTAACTGTTGTGATTTTACATTCCATGTCTTTTTGACCAATTCTAATACCATTTTGTTAAGGAATAACCAAATTGCGAATAAATATGAGTCATAACTGTTATACCCAACTAATCGATTCGCATTGTTCGACCGTGTTATTAGCTCGGTTCATATTGCAACAAATATATTGTTAAATTTGATTTGGGAACGAAAGTGATTATGCCCAGGATTACGATTTGTTTCTATATTTGATTATTGCCCAGTTTATGGTTATCATCGTTGTTGATGGTTACAATCATTATGTGATCCTATTTGTTGACTGTGTAAACGCTCAATGATTGAAATCTATGGCGAAGTTTGATGAATGTTTATTTGGCAATAATCGTAACAGTTTTTCCATATTTGATTGAAACAACATGAATTGTATGCACATTGTTACAGCCGTAACAAATCAATCTTGATTATGTTCGATTATGATTGTATTGATTATGATTACATCGTATCTTATACGATATGATTCACCATTAATTTAATTCGATATGAAACAGTCCTGTTATGATTTGACCATATTTTATGGCGACTAAAAAACAGAGCATTCTTAGCCTGTCTCGTTTGCATCCTTTTCGATTTGGTTAAATTTGAATGATAAACTCATTGGAATTATAGTAATTCGTTTTGGATATTTATTTAAAGAAAATTAAATTGGATTTGATTCTTTTAAAAAGATTTCATTTGATTGCTATCTGGTCCTGTGTGCTATTTTAGACTAGCTACAGAATCAGATGATTCTGTAGCTAAGTCTGTAGGATCAAATTTTTGTTATTTTATTACTGAAATATCTCTCTAATTTGATATTTGTCTTCTATTGCAAGTAAATTCGAAATTGCAGTTGGGTTTATGAGCAGTTAGGGGATGTTTCAAAGATTTCACTTGCATTTCATTTTCTTAGTTTAGGTGATTTTGGGATATCTCCCAGATTATGTAAAACAATTTGATATTATCCACAAGGAAGTTTTACCTTGTGAAGAGACCTATATATACTTATGATTTTTGTAATAATCATCATCCTCATTCGTGGGAGAACAAGGATATGGAGTTCTAATACAAATTGAAGAAAAATTTGGTGTTTTGTCATAGATTTAGCTTCTCATTATATCAACATTTTGTTTCATGTTGTGTATATCAATTTGTTTATGGTTTATGACTACTTTAGATATCTAAATCATGTGCAAATGATATAATTTTGATCACTGTTATCCATATCTTGTCTCTTCCAAATAGATAAAATACATAACAATTGTTAATTCAGTTTGTGAATGACAGGTTTATCTTCTTCATGAATTGAATTGTTATATATAAGTTTTTGCATAACAGGTTTCCCTTATTGCAGAGATTTATACATCTTATAGTTGTTATGATTTTTTATGTCTTGTTTGTCTTGTAAACACTTCAAAGAGTAGCACAACCTATCGTTTACGAGAAGCTTATGAACTAACCAGTGCGAGTTTCCCTCCTCCGACCAGCTTAGAAGTCATCATACACAGGGCAAACTTGGAGCGTTTCCAGGTCAGTTTTTCATTTGTTTGTTTAGATATTAGTTTAGTTAGATTTATAGAATTAATATATTAGATCGTTTAATTTCAGTAGTTTTATTTCTTATTCATAAAATATAAAAATAAAAAAGATTCCTGGCTGTCTTAGGGCAGAAAGCATATGATTTTTACAGGTTTTATTCAAATCTGCTATTTGTGTATATTGTATATTTGTGAATAAGTTGTATTATAACTGGTAGTTAAATAGTTAATTGTTAGAGTTAGAGTAATAGTTATTAGTAGAATAGTTAGTGTAATTTGTATTTAGTTTTAGTTTATATAGTAGTTTGTTTCAATTAGATTAGTTTATTAATTTGTTTTTATTTATTAGTTAGTATAGTTTCTTGTACTTAGTTTTATTTAATTTATTTTAGTTTGTTTTAGTTAATTTTAGTTTGTTTTATTAGTTTTATTTAGTTTTAGTTGTTTTATTTGTTTTAGTTAGATTAGTTTCTCTTTGGTTTTCTTAGGAGACCTTAGGGCGGCCAATGGAGCCATTAAACTCGTCAGGGTGGTTCATTCCAAACGGCTTGGGTTATTTAGACAACCCCGGACCGGTTCCACTCTCTCAATTGACGGACGGACAATTTCGCCCGTCAACAACACATATCAGCAACATATATCAGTAATATATCATCAACAAGTCATCATCATAATGGACACAAACAACACAAGATGTATGTACAATTTTCTTTTTATTATGGACTACAATCCTTGGGTTTATCAGGAACAACTGAATAGAGTACAACTCTACAAGAGCACTAGCTCTATATGCAAGACCCAGCTTACACCCTCAGCATCAACTGAGATGAGGCAACAATCCTCAAGAGATATCAATCTGTCAACAGGTACGCGACCTGTCAGTAGTGCAGCTCGTGTGTGAACGTGCCCTGGCTTACTACAGCCCGCATGTGAACATGGCTAGTGTATAATGCAACAAGCATCTACTTCCAAGCAACTAGGTTTTTTCTTTTCTTCATATGCTTAGAACCCTTCTGTCTTCCATTGACCCACAGCCAGTCACAATACATCCAAGTTCTCCAATAGCTTGATTATGGTCCACAACAAGTCAATATGAATGCTATCTTAATCATGTATAAACAACAAGTATACCATAGCAATCATGTCACTACTGAATCACAAGAGTGTTGCTCACTCCATCCATAAAATCAACCAAGTTGAGCCACATCATAGAAGCCATACCAAGAATTCCCTAAGCATTCACAACATATCAAACAATAACATCTATCAAGACAATAATGTAACCATACCAGTGCCTTAGTGATAGATCTGAGGCCATAGAATGCAGATCTAGAACCTGCCTCATCATCCAAGAGCTTGGCACCAGCTCAAACACAAATCTCCATGAGGTTATTCAGTCTATGCTCCCTATACACAGTCAGCCCGCGTGTACACGCACCCTATACACAGACAGCCCACATGGGCATCAGAAAATAGGGTTTTCTGTGACTCCGAGACTTTTGTCATCAAGATCTCCGACATTGCCGAAAATTTGATGTGTCCATGAGATCCTCCTCTCTCTCTCTCTTCCTTAGAATAGATCTTCAATCATGCTCAAGAGATCCACACCAATAAGATTCTCTCACAAGAAGCTCTCCATCAATACTCCAAAATATATTACCAAGAAGCTCTCCATCAATACTCCAAAGGATTCTTAACAAATGTCCACCTTTACAAGAGATCCTAGCTTCTTATTTATACTTTCATATTCTAGGTCACTTAACCCATTTTAGGTTACTTAACCCATTTCTAGGTCGCTTTAACCTATTTTCCTTATTTTAGGGTTAACCACTTTCCATGAATAGAAAGTTCTCCAATACTTTATCATTTAAATATTCCTTCTTGATTTTGTCACTTTACTTTATCATTTAAATAATCCATCTTGATTCTGTCACTTTACTTTATAATGATTTCTTCTTTTCAAGCATTTTTACTTCTTTGACCTTTTGGGGCTTCATGCCTTCATATGGGGGTCCTCCAACTTCATAAGACCATAACTCTCAAACCATGAGGAGTTATGTGACATTCCACATACCACTAGAAATGGCATGTCAAGCACTATCCTTCTAGGATAGTTTTACCAACAACTTCATTTATCTTCATCTCATTATTCCACATGCAAGCAAGGGTCCTCCAACCGTTCTTCTAGGATAACCCAATCCATAAAGCGTCTTCCCATGAGGGCTTTCACCATAAGGGGACCACTTTGGAGTTCATCCATTTGTGCACCTTATCAACCATGATAAGACACTAATGATTCATCTTTGGACATATATTATTCTCATCAAGGGCATCATATCAATCAATTACTTGACATCAATCAAACCATACCATTTACATATGATCCAACAATCTCCCAAATAATCAAACCATTGGCATAAATGACAAACCATTTGCATCAATGACAAACCATTGGCATCAATGAAAACATGATCCAACAGATGATGCCCAGTTGGGGATTGTCAATCATCGGGACCATGGATGCCCCCAATGAAGGGTCAGGTCTGGAGAAGGACAATTGATCAATGGTCATGATCCGACCCTCATGTGGAAACAACAAGAAGACCCAGAAAATTGTAGCAACCACTGCTTGCATGGAATAGGTCCAACTCCTACCTAACAAGAGATTGTAGTCGACGGATGTGTCGACTACTTCCACCTTGACGCACATTGTCTTCCCTCCTAACTGCACGGGGAAAGAGGGGATGATGCCATGTGGTCAGAATGAATGACCGTCGAAAGCAGTAAGAAGAGTAGGTGATGGAGACAAAATAGGCTGGCCAATGGCATTCCAACATGCCAATGACATGACGCATGGTGATGCGCCCTCATCAACCACCATGCGGAAAATGTTCCGAGTAAAAAATTTTGTGGGGTAAGCCACTACTATCTGAAATTCTACATGGTAAGGGAGATGAGGTTTTAAGTTGGTTGTATCTAGCATGATTGTACCCAGATTAAAAGTCTTGACAGATCCTAAAGCGGGTAACAAAGCTTTCCTCTTGGAAGGGCAGCTCTAGAGGACCTCCAAGGAGGACATCGCACAAGGGGTTTGAGATAAATCCTCCACCACAGAATAGTTTTGGGTGGCCCTTGCATTTGGGTTGTGAGAATCTTTCTTGAATGCGCCTTTTGGGATGCATGTCATTGTTTCACCCAAATTCTTCTCGATTTGGAGAGGAAGAGATGGGATTTTAGCTTCTTTTCCTTTCTCAAATGTGCTTGGCTTACTATAGTCATGTTCTCTAGTTGATATAAAAGCATCACCTTTCATCATATACACATTCACAAATGCAGGATTGTTCGAAGACAGAGAGGGTCCTTGACTGCCCCCTTCCGCGTTTGTAGAGGATTGGGTTAGGTTTTTCCCATGTTGGAATGGATTCGTTAACACAACAGGTTGTTGTTGTGACACAAACTTGTGGGCCTCTGCAAGCCAAGGGCACTGGTGGGTCGGGTCATCCTCTATGCACAGGTTACACAGATACTTTGCCTTTCGTTTCTCAGTGTTTCCCCCACCAGCATTATTAGTGGGTTTCTTATCCCCCTTACCCTTCTTACGTTGTTTTTTCTTTCCATCAGGCTGTTGGGTGGCCTTCAGATCTGTCGATTGCACACTATGTACATCCAACGTTTGGGTAGGGGGAGGAGCTGAAACAATAGTTTGGTTGGACATTGTGTGTTGTATAGAAAATTGTTGCATTTGTTTTTTCAGTTGTTCAGTGGGCTTGGTATGTGTTGAACCTACAATACCATTGGCATGTGGTCCAACTCCTTGTCTAGCTTTATCAAGTATGGATCGTGGTGCATCGGAAAAAACCTCGTATAGTAAACCAGACTAAGAATAAATTATCTCAAGCTGTTGAGCTCTCATGATGGCATCTTCTTTGGAAAACATTCTCGATGTTGCAACGTATTTGGATAGATGTGGGACCATAGACTTAAGAAACCGCTCAATCAGGAAAGATGGTGGGACTGGTACCTTAATCAAACTCTTTAGACATCTCCATTCTCGGATGTGGTCAGAGATATGGTCCGCTTTTGTCTATTCGAAATTGCCCAGCAATTCTGTGTCGGCATCGTATCTCACAGGTAATTGGAAATGGTTTAGGAATGTCATTGCCAATTCACCGAAGGAAGAATATCTCGAGCGGTCCAGCTCGATGTACCATTTCATAGCACTCCCAATGAGATTACATTGAAACAATCACAATTGTACGGAGTCGTATTTCAACGAATTAGATGAGCACCAAAGATGGAAGGTGGTCACATGATCCCCTGGATCTTCGTTAGGCTTGGCCTTGAACTTTGGTATGTCCAAAGGAAATTTCATTGCATAGGAGGCCAATGTGGATCGTGACAGATGGGGTCATTCAACAATCTTGTCAAGTCTGGAAAATGTAAGGTTTCCAAGAAAGGTAGCGTTGGTTGGTGTTGCTGATAACCATGGAAAAAGGGGCCTAGAGTTTGACTGGCACCAGGCTGCCAGGAAAAGTTGGGTTGTTGGTCGGGGTTCTGGTAAAAACCATGGCCATGACCAGTGTAAGGATTTTGCATGTGAGGAGACATCATTGGTTGATTCCAAAAATAGGACGTAGATGGTTGGCCGTACATTACATTCAGAGGACTTTGGGAAGGGTTGCCCCATGCCGATCCCATGGGAATAGGCATAGCACCTTGTTTGAGGTTCCATTGGTTGTGAAAACAATTGCCCCAGATCGACATTCCTGACGAGGGAACTGATCCTTGCCAAGAATTCCAAGGTCTTGATGTGGAAGAAGCTCCTGGGTTTGCCTCTTATGCAGGAATAGTACCTTGCCTAGGATTAGGTTGGCCATAACTGGGCTTTCCCCCGGTCAGTGTAATGTTCCTGACTTGGCTATTCTAGGAAATGTTGCTAATGTGTGTGTAGGATCAAAGGTTTACAACATATAAATGATCATACAAATAATAAATGCGACAAAGGACTGCAAATTTTGTATTATGATATCTCTGTGGATTACAAAATGGTAGAATGCAGCTAAATAAACTGACAATACTCGACTAGATCAACAGACAAAGGATCTTAGCCAGAATACAAATAAGCAACTATGGCTGAATAAAATAAAAACACTCGGCTAGATCAAAAGACAAAAGGATCTTAGTCGGAATACAAATAAGCAAGTAAAAGATAATACCCAGAATATGGGAGCACTGTGGAATCAATGAAGAATGATGGAAGACCTGGATGATCTTTCGAGTGACTAGGGTGTGTCTTTCAACACTGAAATCAGCCAACTAGTGTCTTCCTCTTGGAATACACTAAACTATCTCTCCTGAGATGTGCCTCTTCTCCTCAATGACAAGTCATAATATGCATAATGATGAATTAGGTCACTGACCCTTCTTTTATAGCTTTCCAAAACCCTAAATCATGTTGAAACCCTAATTCACCATTGATTTCCAAAACCCTAAATCATGTTGAAACCCTAATTCGTTGTTGACTTCCAAAACCTTAAATCACTTTTGACCCTAATTCACTATTGACTTCTATTTTTAGCTCATAATGACTTAAAAACACTTTTAACCCTTTTTAGCTCAATGTCACTTTTCAAATATAACACATGTGACTGGAGTGACCTCTAGTAACCCTGTTTACCCCTCTTTTTCCCTGGCTATAGTCTAACAGGGCGGTTTACACCATTAAGCCTCCTCTTCTGGAGCTCCTATTTGGAAAGGGACATTACAGTCCTCCCTTCCCAAAATTGCTTGTCCTCAAGGAATACCAATCTAGGGTGCTGCAACACCTGCTCGCTCTCCCAAGTAGCGTCCTCTACTAGAATCCCTCTCCATCTGATAAAACACTCTCTGATGACCCTGCTCCTTAGTTTCTACTCTCGGAACTCCAAAACCTCCTTTGGAACTAATTCCAACTGTCCCTCCTCATCCAATGGGGGAAGCTCCTCTGATGTGTTAATGAATTGTCCCACTTCCTTTTTGAGGCAAGACATGTGGAACACATTATGAATATTGCTCCCCTCTAGAAGATCTAGCTTGTAAGCAACCTCGCCTACTCAGCGCATGATCCTGTAAGGACCATAAAATCTGGGCTTGAGCTTCTCGGCCCCACTCTTCTTCAGAGATGATTTTCAGTAGGGTTGGAGTCTCAAGAAAACCAAATCTCCAACCTCAAAGTTGTGCTCTATCTTGTGCCTGTCTGAACTTATCTTCTGTTAGTTTTGCATCATCTGTATGTTCTCTTTCAACAACTTGAGAATCTCCTAACTCTCTATGATCCAATCATTGGCCTTGGGAGCTTTTCTCTCCCCAAATACCAATTCTACAAAAGTGGGAGAATCATATCCGTATAATGCTCGGAAGGGTGTCATACCAATGGACATGTGGAAGGTGGTGTTGTAGCAATGTTCTCCTAAATGTAATCACTTTACCCACATTCTCTGTTGTCCTCCTACATAGTTCCTCAAATACCCTTCAACCCACTTGTTGACAATATTGGTCTGCCCATCTGTCTGAGGGTGGTAGATGGTGCTAGGTGTCAACTCTGTCCCCACCAACTGAAACAACTCTCTCCAAAATGTCCCTATGAACCGACTGTCCCTGTCACTGACGATGTTCTTCGGCAACCCATTAAGCCTGAAGACCTCCCTGAAAAAAAATCTCGACTACTTGAACTGCATTGTACTCTGTCGGTATGGCATAGAAGTGAGAAAAATTGGTCAATCTGTCGACCACTACATAGATACAGTCCTTACCCTAGACCTTGAGTAGACTGGTGATGAAGTCCATAGATATACTCTCCCATTTCTGCTTCTGAATGGGGAGTGGCTGAAGTAGCCCTACTGGAAGAGCATGCTCTGATTTGTTCTACTGGAAAGTCACACACACACTGACATGTCTCATAACATCTTGTTTGAGGCCCTTCCATGAGAACCTCTCTCTGATCTGTCTGTAGGTTTTGAAAAACCCCTGATGGCCTGCTAGAGGTGAATCATGAACTGCAGTGAGGATCTTCTTCTTAAGCCCTAAATCTGGCACCAAGTAGACTCTATCCTTGTAAAATATGACATCGTCAATGACCCTATACTGGTCATCTTGTATCTTCCCATCCATCACCTCACAAGCGAACTTGTTCTTGGAATATTCCACTAACAAGTGGGATTTCCAATCTGTTGAAATCTCCATCAAAGAACATGTCGCAGGTCTCCTCGATAGTGCTTCAACCATAATTTTCTTCTTCCCCTTGACATACTCTATGTCAAATTCGAATGCCTGTACCTTCGTCACCCATTTCTGTTGGCCCTCACTGAGGTCCTTCTGCTCAAGGAAATACTTCAAACTGTTGTGATCGGTCTTGACCACGAATTTGTTGCCCACCAAATATTGTCTGAACTTGGTCAAGGCATGCATGATTGAAAACATTTCCTTGTCATAAATGGAGTACAACCTCTCAGGTTGAGTAAGCTTTTGAATCTCAAATACAATGGGGTGTTCTTCCTGCATCAAAACTACACCGATCCCTTCGTCGGATGTGTCACACTCTAGTACAAATGGCAAGGTGAAGTCTGGTAGTGCCAACACTGGACAAGTGCCCATGACTTCCTTCATGTGATCAAAGGCTTCCTATGATTTATTGGTTCATATGAAGGCCCCATGCTTAGTAATATATTTCAGTGGTGCTCCAAGCTGAGAAAAACCCTGGATGAACCACCTGTAATAGTTGCACAGCCCGAAGAAGCTCCTTAATTCTGTCACATTCTTAGGCGTCGGCCAATCCAAAATGGCCCTGATCTTCTCTTGGTGCACTTGTACCCCCTTTGCACTGATGATGTGGCCTAATTAAAGCAACTCTATCATACTGAACTCGCACTTGGACTCTTTGGCATATAATGACTATGCATCCATGATGTTCAATACCTCATCCATGTGCCTCATATGCTCTTGCCATGACTGGCTATAGATCAAGATGTCGTTGAAGAAAACCAAGACTAATTTCCTTAAATGATCCCTGAATATATGGTTCATGCAAGACTAGAATGTAGCGGGTGCATTGGTTAGCCCAAATGGCATAACCAGGAACTCGAAGTGTCCAAAATGACATCGAAATGTCGTCTTCTCTATGTCCTGCTCTCGGATGTTGATCTG
>ML786371.1:30563-42361 GCA_009831015.1 Picea engelmannii | reverse complement strand
AACCAGGGAGAAACTGAGTTCTTGCTCAGTTTCAGTTGGTCTTCAAGAATGAAGATGAAGATGAGAAATTTTCCAGGTCCAAGAAGGTTCAGAGTCCAACATATACAACAGCGGTGGAGTTGTTGAGATCAGTCTCCAAGTGGAATATTGTTGGTTGTGGAGCCTGATTATCTTCATGATTTATAGTTCTTACTTTCAGTCATGTTTATACCCCATGAAGTATTTACACCCCAAAAGTATGTACACTCTTCCACGCAGGGGAGTGTAGAGGGGGGGTACCCCCTCTGTGGGGTCCGGGGGGCCTATCCCCCCAGCTTGGGGGTCTGGGGGCAAGTGGGCCCCCAGTGGGGGTTCAGGGGCGAAGCCCTTGAAGCAAAAATTGCCTTATAAAAGTATATTGTAATTTCATTGTAAATCTGGACCGTTCATTATAAGGTCGCAGATCTAACGGTAGAGATTATGTTAGGGTTTTTTCCTCTAGAAGGCAACCCTCTTTTATGAGGGAAATGTATTGTGGCTATGGTTGATGGTGAATATTGTATTCTAAGAGAGGAGACTGTGAGAGAAAGAAGAGGAAGTTACAACAAGTTTTGTTGTAGGTTGTATCCCTTCATTTGCTAGATAATAATAAAGGAAGGACCTGGCAATTTCTCTGGTGGATGTAGCCCACACTGGGTGAACCACGTAAATCTGTGTCTCTCTTGTATTGTGTTTCTTCTGTGTTTTGTTTCTGCATTTGTTTTATTTTATTGCTCCATGGTCCTGTTTTTCTAACAGTTTACCCCTCTTTAGCCCTGGCTATAGTCTAACGGGGTGGTTTAGACCATTAAGCCCCCACTTCTAAAGCTCCTATTTGGAAAGGGACATTACAGTCGGGAAAGCAGCTGACGAGAAAGCGTTGTTACCAAACGCATCGAACAAAGAAAACGGTGTCGACCCTACAGGCATATTATGAGAAGGTGGTCCTTGACTCCCTACTCCAAGTGAACTATGGTGTGTGTTTGACCTGGCAGATTGTTGGTGGGTACCGCTGAGTGAAGGTGACAAAGGAGGTATATGACCTCCCCCATAAGGAAAAGTGTTAAAGGGATATGAAGTGCCCCCCATGGCTCCTTGCAGAGGAGCATTAGATCTCCCTACCCCCAGACCTAAAGTATGCAAAGTGGAGTAGGATAGTACAGGGCTTGTACTTGAGCTAGGCATCCCATATGAGAATAGAGGGCCTATCACACTCTGTGTGAAAGGATCAGTGGTCGTCCCCAAAGATGGGATCGGACCACTTCTCGAGGTAGAGGTAGTCAATACCATGGTGGCTCGGACTAGCGACGATGGGTTAGGAGGTGGAATACCCCCTGTGGTGATAGCCGTAGTGGGAATGGAATAATTCCCAGAAGAAGTGGCAGCATTTGCTTCCATTACTGCCCACTTTAAAGGTGTTGAAAGGCCCTTTAACAGAGGTTGGTCAGGTGTGGTTTCCTGTGACCCGGTCGCTTCAAAAGACCCTTGTTGGTCTAGCTTTCGCCTTAGCGGTGGCGGGGGTGGCTCCAGTGTAACTGGTGGCAGGCCAAGAATCCTTCGTGATTGGTGGAGCTCATGATCCTCCACTGTGTGAGAAGATCAAAGACACACTAGGTATTTCTATTCATTCAAAAACAAAACACACTAGAAAAAATTCCCTACAAGATAAAACAAGAAAACACTAACTAGTTGGAAGAACAGTTACAAAAACCAACACTAGAGCAACTTACCGGTGGAAGTGAAACTTGAACACGGAAGCACCCTCCAGGTATACTCTGCAAAGCATGGCCCAATTTCTATCCTAGGTACCATGGTATACCCCCGCAGTCACCTGTGTATGTCCCTAAAAAAGATAGTCAACTAGGTTGCCAGTGCGTGAACAGTCACCAGGCGGGTACAGTCGATAGTCAGGTAGACCAAAATGAGTAGGGTATCAAGCCCAAAACCTATCAAGGGTATCAAAATAAAGTGGTCTAGAAGGAAACTAAGGACCTCGAATGGATTCGAGACCCACGAAGCTCCGTGGAAAATGCAATCAACGGAATCCCAAGACAAGCCCTCTATATGTGTTCTCCACTACGATTTGTCTAGCTTTGGAGGGGTTATCTCCACTACCTTTCTGCACGCGACCTTGTGTTTATCCCCTATGTTAGAGGCAGGTCCTGGATAACTTTCACAATACTAGACTTTTAGCACTCCCTAGCTCAGACTCTAATGTTTGATTTAATGGCCTTGAAGAGTTTCCTCTCCTACCTGATTCAAGGCCCTAACCCTAAACTAGTTGGTTGACCCTACAAACATAAAAAGTCTAATTGATTTTAGATTTAGCGTTAATTTTTATGGCTTGTCTTAGGTCAAAGGTTATGAAAGTGAAACTAGTGATGTTTGAAAAATAAATAGAAAGATAGAAACAAAATAACTTTTCCTTGACACAATTCTTAATCACCTTTTCAAACTAAATTTTTTTCCAAGATATTTGAACAACAAACTCAACACAAGATTTCATTCGACTACAAGCTACTTATTGTCCTAAGTAAACAACCAAGAACTTATGAAAGCAAAACTTTTCCTGGTTATAAATGCAAACCAATAACTACTTAACCAAACAAAGAAAGAAAATATTTTTTTTTATTTGAATTCTCACAAAGAAAAAAGGAAAAATATCAACAAGTAAAGACCAAGAAAACTTCTGGCCTAAGAGAATATCGCAAAGAGTCACTCTAAAAAGAACACACGAGTAGATTAAAAAGGACTCTCACACTTGTCTAAAAACCCTATAAAAGGAAAATTTTGAGGAAAACTTATTAATGACAAAGAAATCTATTACTGTGATCAAACCTAAGTTACTGACCGCTATGACAGAGACCAAAAAAACTGAGAGGGATAAAATTTGACAAAGAAAATTATGACTGTCTCTCCTTAAACAAAAAATTTCTCAACAAGCACACTGCTGACAGTTCAACAGCCAACGTGTGCATGCGCGTTGTGTAAGGTCAGAGTGTGTGTACATGCGTGCAGACCTTATGCAGGCCATGTGTACTTCTGAAACTCTCAAAAAATGAAAAGACAAACAATCAGGCACTAGAAGAGATTACTAGTATTGAGGACCAGAAACTCTTGAAGACTCAGAAAATCACTTTGACAGAAAAAAGAAAACAATTCAAAGAAAATTTCATAGAAAAAACCAATCTGAGGTGGAACCTAAGCCATAAAATACAAACAACAAATACTAGAATGAGTTCCAGAAAACCCCTGAGAAGGATTACTTCTGACAGGGGAGAGGATGACTGCCTCTCTAAAAGAAATTTTTTGAAATCATACATGTGACTGACACTTCCTCAACTAGCATGTACACATGGGATGAGTGAAGATAGGGCATGGGTACATGCGTGCAGACCTTATAGAGGCCACATGTAACTTTGTGGGTCCCATAAAAAAAAATGCAGTCAAGCAAAGAAACAGAGATAACTAGTATGGAAGACCAGAATCTTTGTTAGCTCATACTTTTCCAGAAACTTTAAAAACAAGGAATGAAACCAGTTTTTAAAAATACCCAAGAAAAAATATTCCCATAAACCCTAGAGATCCCCAGTACTGTCGCCAATTCTATTGTGGGTGGGAATCCCTCCTACGAACTTAGCATTTAAGGGCTCTAATCATGCATGCATAAAATGACCATTTCAAAGGCCTCTACTCTTTCCTATTCTCCCAACACAAAACCCCACATTCATGCAATACAAAGGTGTAAATGAGATTCGGTAACTCTACCTTAAATCCTTCGTTTGATGTCGATCCCTTTGCTTTCACTCGCTCTTTGATTGCAAGCCTCCTCCCAAAGCTAACATGCATTCACACATGAACAAACAAAAAGTTGTGAACATGCATTTCATATACTAATTATTGGGTTAGTTGTGACAATATCATAAAATAAACATTCAACTTGAACACGTGATATGGCGAGACGGGAAAAGTATTCCTTTTTGTATTAATCTTCACAAAAGTAAACTTACAATATGTGGTCGGCACTGCTCCTCGAAACTAGTCCTGGGCTCCTCTTCAACTGTTGTCCAACTGCTTTTCTCTATACTTCTCTTTTCACAAGGATGGCTAAAGGTTGGGACAAGGGGAATGCTCAATTGGGTATAGTCTCTTACTATGATTTTACTCCTTTCAAATGGGACCCCTACCCCTTCTTTTATAGGCTAGAAGGAGCTAGGTATTTGGTCGAATGAATGGCCATGCATGGCCGAAAGGTTTAGTTAACTTGCCAAAAGATGTGTTTCATCAACAACTTTTCCTTTTTCCATGCTTTTGTAGGTACAAACGGGCTGTATTGGAGTAGCTAGCGTGTACACACATGCAGTAATGGAGCAGGGCGCGTGGGACTTTATAAAGGGGGTTTTTAAGAAGAGTTGTTTAGTAGTGTTTTGGAAAAGAAAGAGTCTGAGATGGCCTGATGCCAGGTAAGTATGTCTGGTGAAATTTAGGGTTATAACATACTCTCGGCATAAATTGTGTGCATAGCTAGAGGATTAATAGGACAAGTCCTATCTCCAGTCATAGCCAACATGAATTCACCTGCCTCATTTCTTTCTAACTCCGGGAGAAAATAAGATCTGAAATGGAGATCATCTCAGGGTTTATATGGACTATTGAATGCTTCTATAATCACCTCGTCAAAGGGAAATACCAAGTCTAAGGAATCAATAGTGGTGAGATAACCTTGAGCCTAGGTAGTCTCGAAAACTAGATCTAACTCCTGTGCGGGAGTCGTATCCGGGTCGGTGGAAGCTTGCTGGACTATAAAGTATGCAACCTTTTCCACGGACAAGGGCATGGACATGCCATGATGCCCTGTCCCTTCCATCATCATTGATGGGGAAGGAAGAGTCCACGAATCATTAAAGTAAGTCGTGTGGAATGACCACACTTGAAAGATTTCAGCCTTAAGCTGGTTGGGGACAACCGATATCATCTTGACATTGTCGGAGGGAGGCGAGAAATCAAAAGTTCCCATGAGAGTTGGGCACAAACCAACCCCCATGTTGATGACATTGGGTTGTGGGTTATCAATCATTGAGACCATGGATGCCCCTGATGAAGGGTTAGGCCTGGAGAAGGACAATTGATCAATGGTCACGATTCGACCCTCGTGGGGAAACAACAAGACCTGAAAACTGTAGCAACCACTACATGCATGGCATATGTCCAACTCCTTCCTAACATGAGGTTGTAGTCAAGAGGCACATCGACCAATTCAACTTCGACGCACATTGTCTTCCCTCCTAACTGCACAGGGAAAGAAGTGATGATTCCATGTGGTCTAAAACAATGACCGTTGAAATCCATAAGAAGAGTAGGTGAAGGAGACAAAATGGGTTGGCCAATGGCCTTGCAACATGCCAATGACATCACGCATGTCGAGGCACCCTCATCAACCACCGTATGGAAAATATTCCAAGTAAAATTTTTCGTGGTGTAAACCACTATTATCTAAAACACAATGTGATATGGGAAACGAGGCTTCAAGTCAGTTGTATCAAGCGTGATAGTTCTCGGATTACATGTCTCAGCAGATCCTAAGGTAGCTAGTAGAGCCTTTCTCTATGAAGGGAATCTCTGGAGGACCTCCAAAGCAGACCTCATGCAAGGGGTTTGTGACAAATCCTCCACCACAGAGTAGTTATGGGTGGCCCTCACGTTTGGATTATGTGAAGCCTTATTGAACTCCCCTTTCAGGATGCGTGTCATTGTTTCTCCCATCATTCTCTCGATCTGGAGAGGAACAAATGAGTTTTCGATTTTTTTACCCTTTTCAACAGTACTTGGCATTCCGTAATCGTGTGCCCTAGTAGCTATGTGAGATTCACCTTTCAACATATAAACATTCGAGGTCGAGGGATTACTAGATGATGAAGGGGGTCCCTGAATGCCCCCATCTGCGTTCGCAGAGGATTGATTTAAATTTTTCCCATGTGGAAATGGGTTCATTAACACAATAGGTTGTTGTTGTGCCAGTAACTTTTGGGCCTCTGCGAGCCGAGGGCACAGGCGAGTCAGGTGGCCTTTCATGCAAAGGTTACACAAATACTTCGACTTCTTTCTCTCTATGTTGCCCCCACTAGAATTATTGGTGGGTATCTTATCCCCCTTACCCTTTTTTTGTTGTTTCTTCTTCCCGTCGGCCTGTTGGTTGGCCTTCGGGTTCATCAATTGCACACTATGTACATTTGACGTCTGAGTAGAGGGAGAAGCCAGAATAGAGGTTTGCATGGTTGTTGTCTGCTATATTGACAATTGTTGCAATTGATTTGACAACTGATCAATGGGATTCAATTGTGTTGAACCGACAATGCCATCGGCATGTGGTCCAAACTTCTATCTAGTCTTGTCAAGTATAGACCTCGATGCATCTTGTTAGCAACAATTCTTGTCTTGGGCACACAAATATTCAGGTTTGCAAGTTGCACGAGAAGCACCCAAGCATAGCATGGAAAAATCTCGTTTCAGGCTTCCAAGCAAGTAAACGGGAGAAATTATGTTGTCAACGGCCCAGATTCATCCATAGAAGTAGATCGACGGTCGGCAGGAACTCCCAGTTAGCGGAGTTGTGTCCGGATTAGCACGATGAGAAGCATCTATATTTCATGAAAGAAAGGATATCAGTCATTCATCCAAAGGACGTGTGGCATGAGATCTAGTCACGTCGGCATTTCGGCATTCGGGAGTTTGAAGGGTGAGGGTTTTCACGTCATTCTACATATTGAAACCCCGAACCCCGAAACACCGATAAGCGCCTTTCAAGCTAAGCCTATTGTCCTAGCACCCGGTCACATCAAGCGAGCCTGGTAATGGAGGCAGCCCTCTTCTAACATCAAATACCATCTTGATCATTCCTCTGGAGGACACGCGGCGTACATCCGTGATTTTGCAGTTTGGTCAATCGAGATTTTGAGGAAAATTGCATCATGAACCCCCGGTGCTAGAAATCCTGAAAGAATCAAGACCGTCCATCTGAAGGACACACAACACAAAAAACGAGCCATGAGTGGGGCCCTTCGTGATTTTCATGATGAAATCATCAAGGTCATCTCAGTCGTTCATCCATCAGCGAGGCTCGGGCACATTTAATTTAAAGAGGGCGCAGATCTGGACGGTTGTGATCGAAGCACTCAAATTCAAGAACAAGGTCCAATTCTGCACCCCTTCCGTCATTCTGGCCTTAACAAGAGGGGGGGTTCTATAATTAGAGATAATGTATGAGTGCATCTGGATGGCACAAGTCTCGGCGCTTATATCTACGGTCTGTATTGAATTCCGGACCCCCCCATCGGTTCTACCTTTAATGGAGGGGGGGGGTCCGGAATGGAATTTCACTCTAGCAGGCCCCCCTTCCTGTCATGTCACTGTCTGAGTCATCCTCTCCATTGCCACCTGTTCTCCACCTACCACCACCCTCTTCCCCCGTCATCTGTCCAACTTCCCTCTTTCCATCCACATGGCCCCTCCTCAGCTCATCGCCCTCTCGTCTCCGTGTCCACCTATACCCCCGCACTCCACACACCTTCCTCCTCTTTCCTTTTCAAACCGCGTGGCATTCCTCAGCTTATGTCACAGATATTGTTTCCTCTCCATCGCCTCCACCGTGTTGGCGCCATTGCTCCCATCATACCCTTTTTCACATCTGCCATAGGGGTCCCTCGCAACAGTCCAGCGAAGCAGCATCCAAAGAGAGACTGTTCAGCTAATCCAGGTGGTACCATTAGGAGGCCTCCATGTCCCAGAAGGTAGGGTTGACCGAGGTTGTCCCCAGTCCCAAGAAAGAAATTATTGTAGTTGTTGCTGGTGGTTGAGCATCATCTCCGCCATAAAAAGAAAGTCCAGCAAAGGACTAAAGCTGGTCGATTCATCTGCAGTAGGACAGTCTGAAATCTGATAGCGTCTGTCATAGGTGCATGATCAGCCAGATTCTGCATGCACAGACTGTCAGAAGACATGCAGACGCAATTTTTTTAATGCAGCGCCTTGTTTTTGCTATTGTTGTTGTTTTGAGTATATAAATGCGTTTTCTCCATTTTGGGTGGGGATCGATGGTAGAGCGAAGCTCCCGATTGTAAATTTTTAACAGACACTCTAGTTCTCTGGTTATGCATCTGTATGTAAGATTTCTTGTTTAATGGTAGACAATTTTTCCTACCCCATCTAGTTTTCATCTCATACTGAGGGAGTTCATGATTGACTGATTCACATGAATTATTGCAATTATGTTACGATAAAAGATTTATTGTTGCATTGTTGTATTCTCTAGTTTTCTGTGTTTGAATGTAAGAAGATCTTGTGTTTAGATGTTTTCTCCTACAGTCTGTTAGAAACCTGACGTTTACGATAGACCTTTGCAGTTCTCTTATACAAGTCTTCCCCCTACTCACCCTTACTACAACTCATTGTCTGAAGTTTATCTAAGACCTCACTTGCCCATGCATGCGTGGCCTAGTTTCGGAGTTAGAACAACATTGTTTTGAGTTAACTTCCATTCGATCACCCCTTTTTATAAACAAATCATGACATAAACTGATGGGCATCGGGCTCTACTCCTGTTGCAATCCAGGAGTGACTTCTAACGCTAACATTTATGGCACCATTGTCGGGGACGAAGTTGAATATTTTCCTTGGGCAGAACGACATTGAGCCTCTAATTCTGAAGGTGCATCAGTCATCATATCCCTTCAAGATTTCTACTGTGCACCTGGGGACTCCACTGTGGTGACTCCAAGGTTTCCACATCACTGTTTCAGCTGTGGCTACTGTTAGCACACCTGAAAGTTGACCCTAAGGAGCTTTCTCGAGAAGGTTTCAGCAGCTGCTTTCTCAGCCTGAGAAGCTTCCTAGGGTAACAACAATGTTAGGATCTGGCCTTTGATGGTGAAAAAGTACCAGACACATTCGAAGCTACGCATCTTTCACCTGGCGACTCCATGATTCAAGGATTGATTGGAGACTCCACTGGTTCGATATGGAGAAAATCCTTGCTCGCAGGTTTGCTCCTTTTAATTTTTCTGCTATTCCTGGTTTTCCTAATTTTGTCCCCTCTCCGAATGAATGGGGTGATTATTTGCCCATATTTGGAAAATGTGAAGAGGACAACCCTGCTCATCACCTCAGTGACTTTCATGAACTCATGCGTCAGTGGGAGATACATCATGACAATGTATTGCTGAAGATGTTCATGTTCTCATTAGCAGGGGATGCGCATAAATGGTATCATTATTTACCCCCTGCTGGCATTTCTTCACTCAATGGATTCCATGCAGCCTTCACCACCTATTGTCAGAAGTTGTATCCCTCTGAGTTGATTTTTCATAACTGTTGTGAGGGATACTACAACAAATTTATACAAGATAGAACTGTCTCTTATGTAGGCTATGAGGATGATCCTAATGACCTGGATCAAAAATCAGTCCTTTCGCCTCCCCATTCATCTGGTTCGGGCGGAGTTATGGAACTGGTAAAATCTATCGTTACCAGACTAGACAGGTGGGAAGCTGAGCGATGTGCAGAGGATTTTCCACCCTATGAAGAAGATGATTTTGGTATCTCTACAATGGATAATTATGAAGATCCCAGGGAAGAAGAATATGCTTCGGGCAGAGTTTTGGAACTGATAAAATCTATCACTGCCAGACTTGTCAGGTGGGAATTTGAACAATGTGATGAGGATTTCCCATCCTTTGATGCAGATGCCCTTAGTAGCTCTACTGAGGGTGATTATGAAAAAAGATTTCCCACAGGTCATGTTTATGGTCATTATGAATCTGACCCATGGGAGAGCCAAGAAGAAGAAATCCTCCCAGATATGATTATGTCTGATGGAGGTTGTGATGATGAAGGTTGTAAGGATAGAAGACTGGGGGAAGAAGATGCTCTGAGTGAACTGATAGAGCAGGTGAAATATCTCACTACCCAACATGCAAGGTTGGAATCTGAAGGCAACAGAGAGGGTTTTCCGGTCCTTGAGGCACATGTTCTTAGAAGCTCTTTTGAAGAGATTATTGAAGATTTCTTGGATGCGTTAGCATCTGCCCCTGATGACCTTGTTGTCTCAGATTTAAACGAAGAATACATTGTGGAAGAGGATTGTTATTTCTTCCTTCATGAGATTTCCCATGATGTATTTACATTTGGGATTGAAGAGAAGGATTGGGAGACCGTTCCCTTTTTACAATATGGGAGAGTGCACGAGGAAGAACCAGAAGAGCAGCTAAGCGCACATTTCTTTTCCTATCCAGAGCCAGTCAGTGAACAGCCATCACCTGAGATCAGTGAGCCTACGACAGTTGTCCACTCACCTGTGCTTGTCAGAGATATTCAGCCACATGGGAACAACTGTGTAACAGAGGAGGTTTCCTGTCGCCAACTTTCTGAAATTTTCCACTCATTCTATGACCCTGTCAGCGAATACATGGAGTGGCATGTCCTTTATGCCTTGGAGCCACCCTATTTCATATCAACTTCAGCCTATGAGGAGAAGTTGAAGAGTGTAGCCATTCTGCTGTCACGGTTACACCATTTGCTGGTGATCATCAACAGAAGGGAGGAGCTTCTATCCAGGAAGCTGCTTGAATGGCTATGGTGGAAGTCTGCTTTCACCTAGCCCCATGTAAAATATTTTATTAGCATTAGGACTATATATAAATAAGCTCCTTTGAGCATGTAGCTTTGTTTTCTTTGCTTTACTTTCGGCCTATATTTTCAGAAGCGAGATGTTTTGAGCTTGACTCCATAGCCCAATAGCAAGGCCCTGGGACTACAAAGTGAGTCCTTAGAGCATCACATGGACGACTCTATCCCCCATGGAGCCTAATGTTAGCAACAATTATTGTCTTGGGCATAAGAATATTCAGGTTTGCAAGTTGCACGAGAAGCACCCAAGCACAGCATGGAAAAATCTTGTTTCAGGCTTCCAAGCAAGTAAACGAGCAAAATTATGTTTCAAATGGCCCAGATTCATCCATAGAAGTAGATCGACGGTCGGCAGGAAATCATGGTTATCGGAGTTGCACCGGGATTAGCGCGGTGGGAAGCGTCTATATTGCATGCAAGAAAGGATATCGTTTTTTCATCCAAAGGACGCGTGGCGCGAGATCTAGTCACGTCGGCATTTGGGCATTCAGGAGTTTGAAGGGTGAGGGTTTTCACGCTATTCTACATCTCGAAACCCCGAACCCCGAAACATCGATAAGCGCCTTTGAAGCTAAGCCTATGGTCCTAGCACCCGGTCACGTCAAGCGAGCCTGGTAATGGAGGCAGCCCTCTTCTAACATCAAATACCATCTCGACCGTTCCTCTGGAGGACATGCAGCGTACATCCGTGCTTTCGTGGTTTGGTCAATTGGGATTTTGAGGAAAATTGCATCATGAACCCCCGGTGCCAGAAATCCTGAAAGAATCGGGACTGTCCATCTAAAGGACACATGGTGCAATAGCTGAGCCACGAGTGGGGCCCTTTGGGATTTTCATGATGAATACACCGAAGTCATCTCAGCCATTCATCCATCAGCGAGGCTCGAGCACATTTAATTTAAAGAGGGCGCAGATCTAGACGATCGTGATCCAGGCACTCAAATTCACGGACAAGGTCTAATTCCGCACCCCCTCCGTCATTCTAGCCTTAACGAGAGGGGGGGGTATGGAATCAAAGATAATATATAAGCACATCTGGACAGCCCAAGTCTCGACGCTTAGATCTACGGTCTGTATTGAATTCCGGACCCCCCCCCCCC
>ML786371.1:20177-30445 GCA_009831015.1 Picea engelmannii | reverse complement strand
GAGGGGGGGGTCTGGAATGGAATTTCACTCTAACAGGCCCCCCTTCCTGTCGTGTCACTATCTGAGCCATCCTCCCCGTTGCCACCTATTCTCCACCTACCGCCACCCTCTTCCCCCGTCATCTGTCCAACTTCCCTCTTTCCATCCACATCGCCCCTCCTCAGCTCATCGCCCTCTCATCTCCGTGTCCACCTGTACCCCCGCACTCCACTCACCTTCCTCCTCTTTCCTTTTCAGACCACATGGTATTCCTCAGCTTATGTCAAAGCTCTCGTTTCCTCTCCATCACCTCCACCTTGTTGACACCATCGCTCCCATCATACCCTTTTTCACATCTACCATAGGGGTCCCTCGCAGCAGTCCAGCGAAGCAGCATCCAAAGAGAGACCATTCAGCTGATCCAGGTGGTACCATTAGGAGACCTCCATGTCCTAGAAGGTAGGGTTGACCGAGGTTGTCCCCAATCCCAAGAAAGCAGTTATTGTGGTTGTTGTTGGTGGTTGAGCATCATCTCTGCCATAAAAATAAAGTCAAGCAAAGGACTAAAGCTGGTCGATTCATCTGCAGCAGGACAATCCGAAATTTGATAGAGTCTGTCATAGGTGCACGATCAGCCAGAGTCTTCATGCGCAGACTGTCAGAAGACATGCAGATGCAATGTTTTTAATGCAGTGTCTTGTTTTTGCTGTTGTTGTTGTTTTGAGTATATAAAGGCGTTTTCGCCATTTTGGGTGGGGATCGATGGAAGAGCGAAGCTCCCGATTGTAAAGTTTTAACAGACACTCTAGTTCTCTGGTTATGCATCTGTATGTAAGATTTCTTGTTTAATGACAGACAGTTTTTCCTACCCCATCTAGTTTTCATCTCATACTGAGGGAGTTCATGATTGAATGATTCACATGAATTATTGCAATTATGTTACGATAAAAGATTTATTGTTTCATTGTTGTATTCTCTGGTTTTCTAGGTTTGAATGTAAGAAGATCTTGCATTTAGATGTTTTCTCCTACAGTCTGTTAGAAACCTGACGTTTATGATAGACCTTTGCAGTTCTCTTATACAAGTCTTCCCCCTACTCACCCTTACTACAACTCATTGTCTAAAGTTTATCTAAGACCTCACTTGCCCATGCATGCGTGGCCTAGTTTCGGAGTTAGAACAACATTGTTTTGAGTTAACTTCCATTCGATCACCCCTTTTTATAAACAAATCGTGACATAAACTGATGGGCTTCGAGATCTGCTCCTGCTGCAATCTAGGAGTGACTTCTAACGCTAACACATCTAAAAAAATTTCGTAAAGTAAACCAGACTGAGAGTAAATCAACTCTAGCTGTTGAGATCTCATTAATGCTTCTTCTTCTTAAAATACCCCCGACGTTGCTACGTCTTTGGATAAATGAGGGACTAAAGACTTGATGAACCACTCCAGTAGGAAATCCAATGGGATTGGTACCTTTATCAAACACTTCCAGCGTCTCCATTTTCGGATGTGATCAAAGATATGGTTCACCTTTGTCTGCTCAAAGTTGGCCAACAATTCAGTGTCGGCATCGTATCTCACAGGTAATTGAAAATGGTTTAAGAAAACCATTGCCAATTTGCCAAAAGTGGAGTATCTTTAGTGGTCGATCTCAATATACCATTTCACGGCACTCCCGATGAGAGTGCGTTGAAACAAACAAAATTGTACGGAGTTATCTTTCAATGAGTTGGATGAGCACCATAGGTGAAAGGTAGTTACATGATCACCTGGATCTTCATTAGATTTTCCCTTGAACTTTGGAATGTCCAAGGGTAACTTGGTCCGCATAGGAGGCCAACGTGGATCATGACAGATTAAGTCATTTAATAATCTTGACAAGTATGGAAAATGTAAATTTGATATAAATGGTAGCTTAGGTTGTTGAATATGTATAAGAGGATAGGAGCCTGGGTTTTGGCTGGCACCAAATTGCCAGAAAAAGTTAGGCTGCTAGCCTGGGTTCTGGTAAAAACCATGGCCTAGGCTAGCATTCAGATACTACGCCTGTTGAGACGTCATCGACTAACTCCCATAATAGGAAGTTGAGGTCTAGGAAGGGATTTCTCCTGACATTGTGTTCCAAAGGTTCTAGAAAGGGTTACCCCCTACCAATCCGACAGGCATAGGTACTGAGCCTTTCCCGGGGTTCCATTGACCATGGAAGGGGTTGCCCTTGGTCGACATCCCTGATGAGGGAACTGATCCCTGCCATGGATTCCAAGGTCCTTGAGAAGTGTGTGCCCCCTGTGCAGGAATAGTACCCAGTACAGGATTTTGTGATCCAAAACCAGGGTTGGCCCCGGCTGAGATGACAACTGATGTGAATGCATTGTTACCAAATGCGTTGAACAAAGAGAATGACAAAGAACCCACCGGTGTGGTACTGGAAGAAGGTCCTTGACTACCTGCTCCGAACAAGTTGTAGTTCATGTTCGGCCAGGCTGGTTGCTGAGAAACACCACCGAGCGAGGGGGATAATAGAGGTATATGACCCCCGCCATAAGGGAAAGCATTATAAGGGGTTGTGGCTCCCCCCATGGACCCTTGCAGAGGAGCGTTTGAGCTCCCTGCCCCCAGACCCATGGTCTATAGGGTGGAGTAGGTGAGGACCGAGTTCGTATCAAAACCAGACATCCCATATGAAAACATAGGGCCTGTCACACTCTGCATGAAAGGTGCAGTGATCACTGCCATAGACGGAATAAGACCACTGTCCGAGGTAGAGGCGGTCTATACCATAGTGGACCAAACCTATGAAGGTGAGTTAGGAGGCGGAATGCCCCCAGTGGTAGCAGTCGTAGAGGAAGTATGAGGACTCCCTGATGAAGTAGAAGTATTTGCTTCCATCACTGTTTGCAGGACTATCTGACGCTCATGATGCATTACCCTTGGAGGGGCAAGCTGTATCAAAAGTGGCACTGACAAGTCAGTGATCGAAGGGTTATACAGACTGAGAACTTCCACTCCAAGGTCATAAATAGTTAGTTCCTCTGGATACGAGTGTTCTCCTCTCGGAGTTGGCTCAGGTACAGTTTCTTGTGGCCCAGTTGCTTCAAATGACCTTTCCTAGTCAAGTCTTCACCTTCGCAGTGGCGTTGGTGGCTCCAAGTTAACCGGTTGTAAGCCCAAAAGCCTTTGTGACCAATGAAGCTCTTGATCTTCCACTGTGAGAAAATCAATGACACACAAAGGCTTTTCTAATATTGAAGACCAAAACACACACTAGAAAAGTTCCTATGAGATATGGAAGCAAACCACTATAACTAGTTGGAAGAACAGTTACACTAGCCAACACTAGAGAAACTTACCAATGCAAGTGAAAATCGAACATGGAAGCACCCTCCGGGTATAATCTGGAAAGCATGGCCTGTTGTATGTCCTAGGTACCACAGTATACCCCTAAAGTCACCTCTGTAAGTCCCTAAAAAGAAGGCAACTAGGTTGTCAACTTCTGAATAATTACTAGGCAGGTACAGTCAACAGTCGGGTGGACCACAATAAGCAAGGTATCAAGCCCGAAACCTATCGAGGGTATCGAAAGCAAGTGTTCTGGAAGACAACTAAGGACCTTGAATGGATTCGAGACCCACAAAGCTCTGTGGAAAATGTGATCAACAGAATCCCAAGATAATTCCTATATATCCATTCCCCAATATGCTTGGTCCGACTTTGAAGGGGTTATCTCTGCTACCTTTCCGCACATGACCTCGTGTTTAACCCCTACGTTAGAGGGGGGTCCTGAATAATTTCCATGTTACTAGACTTCTACACTCCCTAGCACAGAATCCTATGTTTGTTTTGCAGCCTTGAAGAGTTTCCTCTCTAACCTAAATCAAGGCTCTAGCCTAGTCTAGTTAATGGACCCTACAAACATAAAGTCTGATTAATTTTAATTAATCGTTAATTTTAAGTGGTTTATATTAAGTCAAAGGAACTGAAATGAGACTTGTGGTGTTTGTAAAGAGACGAAAGAGAAGAACAAATGTTGGAAACAAAATTACTTATTTTTCAAAAGATTTGCAAATTGAAAACTCTTTAACCAGATTTTCTAACTAACTTCCTTTCCAAGATATTTTAAAAGAAACAAGCTAAAATTGAATTTCTCTTGACTACGAGCTACTTTAAGTCCTAATTATTCAGTAAAGAACTTAAGAAAGCACTCTTCTTCCTGAAAACTAACCTAACTACTTAACCAAACAAGAAAATGATTTTTTTTTTTTTATGCTTCAAAATAAGAAACTTGAAAATAAATTATTTTCTTTTCTTCTAAAGAAAGTAAAAGGGAAAAGTGTAGACAAGGCAAGACCAAATAAACTGACTTCTGGTCTATAGCGGATCATAGGGAGTCACTAAAGGAACCACAAAGGTTAAAACAAAAAAGACTCGAAGACTCATCCAAAACCCTTTCAAGGAAAACACGAGCAATCTTGAAAGATAAAGGAACTGACGTCAAACCTAGACTTAAAGAATGTAACTACTGAGACCAATACTAAATCAAGAAACCCCTGAGAAGTCAGAATTCAATCAGGGAAGAGGATGACTACCTCTTCTTAAGAAAAAGGCTTCCTGACACATGCACGCTACTGACACTTAAGAAAATTGCGTATGAATGTGGGATGTCCAAAGGTAGGGCACATATGTACACGTGCAGACCCACTACAGGCTGCGTACACCTCTGTAACTTCTCAAAAAAATAAAACTAACAGTCAAG
This sequence comes from Picea engelmannii, assembly GCA_009831015.1. Classification (NCBI taxonomy): domain Eukaryota; kingdom Viridiplantae; phylum Streptophyta; class Pinopsida; order Pinales; family Pinaceae; genus Picea; species Picea engelmannii. The sequence continues at coordinate 25,710 of ML786371.1, read as the reverse complement.
CTGACCAGGCATGGAGTATTGGTATGGAAGACTAGAATCCCTTGAAGACTCAACAACTTAAAAAGAACTCAAAGAGGTAATTAAACCAATTAAAATACCCAAAAACATCCCCTAAAAACCTAGAGGCTCCCCAATATAGTTGCCAATTATGCTATAGTGGGAAAACCCCCCTATGGAATACACTAGGGTTCAATCGTGAAGGCATAAATAACTGTCTAAAGTCTCCTACTTTTAACAACTATCCCGACAATACCCCACATTCATGCATAAAATACAAATTATAAGGATCCAGTAGTCTTACCTTAAACTCCACGTCCGGTGTCGATCTTTTTGCGTTCAATCACTTCTCGAATGCATGTCTCCTCCCAAGGTTGATCTGCATTCACCAAAAGACAAACAAGAAACTATGAACATGCATATTATATATGAATTAGTGGGTTAGATGTCATAACAAAATGTAAATCAAACATGAAGATTGAACACATCATATGGCGGGATGGAAAAAGTACTTCTTTATATTAATCTCACAAAGTCACCTACAAAATGAGATCGGTGACTGCTCCTCGAACCCGGTCTTGGGCTCCTCTTCACTAAGCTCCAACTACTTCCATGTATCCTTCTTCTGTCACAATTCTCTCTAGAGAATGGGCATAGGCTTATGAATAAGAAAAAAGGAAAGAATAAAGAATTCTGGCTCAAAACTCACAATGTGGCTGCAAATTATTGGGGTAAGGGGGGATAGTGAAATGGGCAGAGTTTCACTGTAGCTATGTTTCTCCTTGGAATGAGACCCTAACACCTCCTTTTATATGACAAAAGGATGGTTATTCAGTTGGGTGGCGGGCTATAGGCGGTGGATTAGCTGGGAAACTACCCAATAGCCCGTAATATCAATGAATCCCTTGCAACTTTTTTATTTTTTGCAACTTTTGTGGGTATACACTGGTTGTAATGGTGCAACTAGCATACGTACATGGGCAGTAATGGTGCAGGGCGCATACATATTCAAAAATAGTTTTTTTAAGAAGAGTTGTTCAGTGTTGGCTTGGAAAAAATAGTAAGTAAGATGGCCTAATGCCAGGTATGCATGTATGGTGCAATTTAGGGTTATAACAGTGATCATCTCATTTATTTTGTCTTGTATGTGGATGATATGTTACTAATAGGAAACAACAAAGAGATTATCCAAGATGTGAAAAATCAGTTGTCCTCTAAATTTTACATGAAGAATATTGGTGTTGCAAACTTCATTTTGGGCATGGAAATTAAAATATATTGGACAAACAAGAAACTTTGGTTAAATCAGTGGAAATATGTCAAGACAATATTGCAAAGGTTTAATATGAAGGAATGTAAACCGGTCAGGGTTCCTATTCCTGTAGATGTAAAGTTATCTACGGATCAATGTACCAAGACACGAGAAGAGGAATAGGACATGTCCCATGTTCCATATTTGAGTGTGGTTGGTAGTTTGATGTATGTAATGGTCTGTACTAGACCAAACATTGCACATGTAGTGGGATTTTTGAGTAGGTATATGTCAAAACCAAGGAAGGAGCATTGGACAACAACAAAGAGAGTTTTCAGGTATTTGAGTGGCACTAATAGTTATGGATTGTGCTACCAAGGAAGACCAATATTAGATAGAGTGTTGGACATACATGGCCTTGTGGATGTAGACTAGGCTAGAGATATGGATTGTAGAAGGTCTACAAGTGGGTATGTGTTTAACCTGTTTAAAGGAACAATCAATTGGATGAGAAAAAGACAGTCTATAGTCGCATTGTCAACTAGAGAAGCTGAATACATGGAAGCAAGGAAGAAATATTGTTACAAAGAATATTTTCAAGTATTGGGTTGTTACAACATGTTGTTAGGATATATTGTGACAGTTAGAGTGTAACCTTCCTGGAAAATAATCCAACTTATCATTGAAAGAAAAAACATATTGATGTTCAATATCACTTTGTGAGAGACATGGTTGAAGACAAGAAGGTGTTGTTGATGAAGGTGGACACTTTGAAAAATGTTTCACATTCATTAACAAAATTTGTGAGAGCTTAGAAGTTCTCTTGGTGAAAAGGATATATGGGCATTGTTTCCCTGAATTGCTGACTATGTAACCTTGTAACCCCTTATATGCAAAGAAAACAACAAGTGGGAGAATGTTGGATATGTGTTATATTATTTGCATGGTTATATCTAGTGTCTGCATTGTGCCGAGTGAGCAGGGGGGTTAGAGGGGGGGGCACTAGCCCCCCCTACCCAAGGGAATCACAGGGGGGCAGAGCCTTTGAATTTTATTTTTTGGTATTTTTTGCATCTAGATTTTGGCGGTTTTTTGACACATGGTTTTTGTCGACGATTTTCTAATTCTGGTTAAGGAATTAGGGTTGTTGACTAATATGGGTCAATGGATTAGGGGTTTGGATGCCGCGGGATCCTATATATATTGTATTGTAAACAATGAAGATGATGAATACAAAGATTAGAGGTGTGACTCTAAACATGTTGTTGGTTTTCTCGGTTTGGGTTTCTAGGGTAAAAATATTCATGGTGTGTGTGTGTGTGTGTGTGTGTGTGTGTGTGCCATTGTATCTTTTATATTTTTACTAAGAATTTGTTTGAAATAAATAATTGTACATGGTTGAAATCTACATATTTCAATAGGCAAAGGAAGATCCACAACCATCGTTTTGCCTATTGGAGATCTTGCTAAAGCATATTTCTCTATCCTGAGAGTCACTTTATCTCTGGGGTGTATTCTCATTCTCTAGATGATGAGCTAAGGTGCCCACACACAATTCACTTGTTTGATGGGGTGTCCCCATATTGCTGGGCATTCAGATTTTTTGCTCAGGCATTTTTCATCTTGTTGGGAATTTAACTTGTTGTTGGGCATATCTTCGAGGAATATGTCCTTCCCATGTCTCATTTACTTTCCACCACTAATTAATTCCACTATTTAAATTTCACACTTCATTCCATAAGTTTGCCACACCATCCCTTGTGTATTTGTTGTCTACACTTCATGCAATCTCACATTAGTAGTTGAGTGCACTATCCAACGTTCCCTTTCTACTCAAATGTATCTACACTCAAATCCTAGTGTACAAGAGTGATGCAGGAGCATCTCTCCACGTCAGCCAGCTAGCCAACCAGCCGTGTCAAGCGCGTGCATTCAAGATGAAGAGAGGTGCAGCCCTCATCTTTTATTTTGTAATTGAATGTAAATTTAATGTAGTAGGTTGTTGAGTTGTGAAGCCGTGCCTTTGTGCAGGCATTAGAGTAGGTAGGCCTTTAATGTTTGTAAGTTTGAGATCTAGATCCAGATGCTGGACTAGACAGCCCATTCAATGTAATTGAATAGGGTAGGTAGATTGGAGGGAAGAGCTCAAAGAGCCTCCTCATGTAAAAGATGAATTGTATCTCTTTAGTAGTTAGTAGAGATAGAAAGAATCTACAAGTAGAGAGCAGAAGATAAGGAGCCAAGACCTTGTTACAGGCCGTTCTCAGGAACACCTTTGTAAAGAGGCATTTTTATTAATATAAACAGAAGCAGTTTTTCCTGCATGTATTTCTGTATTTTGTGGATGCCTTGGTGTGTTCTATTTTATGATGTGAATTCATGCTGTAGATGTATGCTAGGCATTTGTAGGTTGTTTTGATTTCAAACTTGGGGTTCTTTGTGGTTTCATGCTAGGAGGGCGTGACAGAGTACTGCGGTCTCTGAATACCAGTGCATTGAAGCACTTCTGAACTCTGCGGATTTAGACAAAGATGTGCCAGGTGGGCACAGAAGTTGAAATCAACAACTCAGGAGAAAGACCTCAAGGTTGTTGAATACCTTGGAGGCTAGGCTGTGGGAGAAGAACACAGTTGCAGACAGAATCTCTGAGGATTCTGAGAGCTCTTCCAAGTGGGCATTGAGCAGGCGCATAAGGTGCACAGGAGAGAAGACACTTTGCTAGGTGGGCATTGAGACATTGTGCAGACAGGCACATAAGAGAAGAGAACTCTTTGAGTTCTGGAATTTAAAGGAAGAGTCCACTGAGGGACCTTCACAAGGTTGTTGAACACCCTGTAGACTTAGCAATAGGCTGCTTGAGCAGAAGAATAGCCAGGAGGGCATTAAATTATCCATCAGCAGAAGAAGGAGAAAGATTTATTTCCTTGGAGGCCTAAGTATTTGGAGAAGCTCAGGAGGGACAGTGCTTCGGGGCACAGAGTCGTGGCTGCAAGGAGTGCAGGGGTTGAAGAACTCTTAGGAGGAATTCAGAGTTTATAAATCTCAGGATAGGCAAGCGTTTTCATACGTGAAGGCGAGAACTCAAAGTAAAGGAGTTCACAGAGGAGAAAGAAGGCAAAGGTCGAGGCCTTTGGAAGCTTGGAATTCTTCCAAGTGTAGGAAGAAACTGCCAAAGCTCGGGAGGAACAACATCGGCCATTGGATCAGCCGATAGATTCTGGACCATTGAAGATTTCACGTCTCGGAGAGAGTAGGAAGAGTGAACAGAAGAGGAGATCATCAGTCGTCAGATCTCACTCAGATACCTGCCAGCCGTTGGATCGGGTGAAGATGCATGGAGTTTAGTCTCCAGAGTGTGTGTAGAAGAACAGATCTAGACCATTCAATCTTGATCCAAGTACCCGACAGTCGTCAAATCTGTCGAGAGATGCACGGGGTTAAAGCTTCGTGAACAAGAGGGTGAAAGTCCGGAAAGGATTGACTTATCAGGATATCGACATTCGGGATATCGGAGTTCTCGAGGTCGAGAAATTCGGGACATTTCAAGTCTTGAAATAGCGAGAGTGAATCTGAGTCATCTGTTTGTGGAGACACGTGGTGGAGATCTATACTATTGGAGAAAGTCCTGATAGAAAAGTCAACTTGGTGTATCAGGGTTCAGCATTTCGCGGATCCAGAGGAAAAGACTTTCGGAGCATTAGAAGTCCCGAAATCATGAGATTGGATCAGGGCCATCCATCTTGAGGGGAGGCATGGCGAAGATCTAAGATCTCGGGAAAAGTCCTGAAAAGGAAGACTCCATCGGAGTTTCGGAACTTGGAAAATCGGGAGTTCCGTTGTTAAGGTCCTAACCCGCACATAGGTAGATCAATGTATTCGGATGTAATAAAGGTCAATATTAATAAGACCTTTCAATAAAATAGAACAAGGCGGATGTAAGAAGACCTAATAGAAGCTTCTGCTTCTAGAAGGATCTTCCTCTAGATGCTTCTTTTTAGTATAAATAGGAGTCGAGGGTATCAGAACCCTAGCTTGGATATTATTGTAACAGAGCGCTGCTCGACTGGAGGTTGCCCCCTCGAAGAGGCCTGTGAACATTGCTATCTGATTCAAGTGCTATTTCTGTTGCTATTTCGTATACCATTTCTGTGTATTGTGAAGATTATGCTGGATATTTTACTATTATTCTGTCATTTCTAGCATTTCATTTCTGTTCTGCATATTTTATATATCTGGTATCTTGCAAGTGGTATCAAAGCACTTTCCTTGGCAGAAATTGTGGGT
>ML786371.1:0-10194 GCA_009831015.1 Picea engelmannii | reverse complement strand
AAGAAAATTAAGGTATTATAAAGATGTAATCAACCCTAATCTAGAAGATCAAAATTATCTATCTGTTTTGCCAAGTGTAAAGAAAAAAATAAGCATTGCTAAGATAAGAACAAATTCTCATGAGTTCCATAGTGAAACTGGGCATTGATCAATTCCTAAAATGCCATAGGATAAAAGAGTGTGTCACCTTTGTGACACTAAGAAGGTTGAAGATGAAATGCACTTTTTCTTAGATTGTCCAGCCTATACCCATATTAGATCTCATTTTCAAAATATTGATCACACTACCAACCTTCCTAACCTCTTAGCTCAACAAAAGTATGGTGATCTTGGAAAGCTTCTCTTAATGCTTTTCGAGCATAGAAACAAAATTCTAAAGAATCACAAGTAATCACTTACCCTCTTAAGGTCCGATAGACCAATTAGGTCTTAGTGGACGTTAATCATCATCATCATCATCAATAAACACTAAAGATAATATTATTAATTAATGTAATGTAAGTGACTTTTCTGAAAGAATAAGTAGACTCATAGAAAAACTATTTTAATTGATATTGATGAAATAATAACAATAATGGTTGAGCAAATAGTGAAAGTAAATATTTATAACAAAAATAAACATCATTCCATATATAGTTATGTTTGAGTGAAATATATAAATGTGGGTACTTATATGCAAGTGTCTTTGACAAAATATTTCATATAAATATCTTAAACTATGATAAATATTTAATTTGCCTACAATCCAATAAACCAATCATGATAAAGTTTTAATTTACATCACATCGTAGGGAAGTTTCCTTCCATGCAATACATTGCACCAATTCAAAATTCCTATCATTGTGACAAAGAAAAAACTGTGACTTCTGTGAAAGAATAGGTAGACTCACAAAAAATCTATTTTAATTGATATTGATGAAACACCAAATATAATGGTTGAGGAAATAGTGAATGTGAATCTTCATAGCAACAATAAACTTCATTGCATATATAGTCATATTTGAGTGAAATATATAAACATGGATACTTTATGAAAGTGTCTTTCACAAAATATTTCATATAAATATCTTAAATCTATGATAAAAAAAATTTTTACCTCTAATCCAATAAATTATGATCAAGTTTTAATTTACATCACATCGTAGGGAAGTTTCCTTCCATGTGATATTTTGCATCAATTGAAAATTCCTATCTTCGTAATAAAGGAAAAACTTCGTTAGATTTTTTTTCAAAAACATGTGGCCAAAACTTCCATTTCACAATATGTACTCAACATTGCACTATGAGCAACATAACCAGATGTTGCAATGTGATGAAATTCGACATCGCAATGTGATGACCATAACTTGACATCACAATGTAACATATTCCTATGTCACATTCAAACATAACCTTTCACCAACATCACATTATGATGCGATTTACATAACCCAATGTCGCAATGTGACACACAAAACCTGAAGTTGCAATGTGACATACAAATCCATACGTCACATTGTGACAAACATAGCCCAATGTCGCAATGATATGCACCTAACCTGATGTAACACCCATGTTTCCCCCAACTTGTAAATATAATTATATTCCTGCTAGAAGACTATGGACATATCTATTATGTGTGGATTTTGGGGAAATACTGAACCTTTGCTAAATAAGGTACCGTGAATATTTCTGTTAGTAATGTAAAAAAGAAAACGTGAATAATCGTTGAAGGTGTTTCCTATACAGATTATGATGTCATGAGAGGGAATGGTGAGGGGAACCATGACTGGTTGAGATGATGATTGCCATGCAATATTTTGCTGGATTTAGAAATACTCAAACCCATAACAGTCCTCTGTCCTAGATGATTTAATTACTAGTAAACATGGTGGTTGGGAAGTCCTCCTGATAAATCAATGAGAGTATGGGAATAGTACCCATCTGAAAGTTTATGATTTGACCCACGAATTGGGGGATTTGACCCACAAAATATTGTTGTAGAAGGAAAGAAAAAGGAGGAAAATCATGGCTAGGGAGAGAGGATAGACACAGTTGAGTCTGAGGAAGGAAATATGAGTGGAGAGGAGTATGGGAAACTCCTATGCTTTTAAGAGAATAGAGAGAGGATAGATACAATTGAGTCTGGGGACCAATTCTGAGTGGAGAGAGTGTGAGAAAATACTTTGGTTCTTAGCAGAATAGGGAGAAGTGAAGAAACACATTTTCTGGGTGCAGGAATCATCAACAACTGTCTTCAAATCAGACTGATAAATGGGGCTATGAAATTTTAGTGATTTCCTGATAAATCACGAAGGAACTAAGAGGGGATGGACATGAGGGACTGCTAGGCAGTGAAAGGCCACCCCTGTGCTATGTATGAAAGCTGCTCAATCTCGTTGTGGAAAGAGAAACCCCTTTATTGGTGGATTGAATACTTGGATTGTTGAGTTCCTATAGGTGAAGGAGAGCAAGTACACAATCTTCATTCTAGCCATTGTCACCTATGTCAAGCTTCAATAAAGTAATGGAACTGAATAATTCTAGCAGGTTTAATGTTGCGCAAGCGCATAGTAAGTCTAATAAGAGTTATGCTAAAAGTGAATCTAATCACACGCTTTAATATTTGAGGACTGTCAATAAAGACTTTGACAAAACCAAAGATGATCTCTTCCAGGTGTTGCTCAGATTAAAGGATAAGTGCTTAGATTACTTCATAACGAACGCTTGATTGTCCAAGCTAGCATTGATCCAACATATATTGTTGGTTTCCAGAGTAAAGTAGATAAAAACAAACTCACTACCGAGACACAAGATATGATAACTCTCACAGTTATGCATGAGTTACCTGGAGCAGTGGACCCTATTGTTTATAATATTTTTCACAAAGATCCTGAGAATGTGAGTTAAATTCCTACTGCAAGTTTAAGTATATTCAATTTTTACTATGTTCAATGTCCAAAATATGGTTATGTCACATAATTTTAGTACTGGTGGAATATCTCCACCAATCGAGTGGTAAATGGGACAATTGGTCATTGGATTGGTGATGGATTGTTTCTTTATTTCATGAATAATAGAAATGGAATAAACATATAAAATCTAGAAAATCTTGGGCATCAAGTCCTTGTAAAAGAGGCACTCTTTTTCAAAACTACGTGGAAGAATTGTATCCATTTATCGAAGTCTTAGAGATATATCCTTAATCCTATTATTTACATAAGAGACATGACTGTAAATCACATGATTACAACTTTAGTCAAATGATGTACGGGGAGGAGGAAGAGAGATAACAAAGGTTGTTTCTTGGTCGGAGGCTAAGACGGAAAAATAGATGACATATATAGGATAGAAACATGTAAAAGATCTTGACGGGAAAAACACAAGGAAGCGACCTTGAACAAAATGGATTTACTTCTTTATATGATTGTATGACTAAAAGCAAGAAAATACAACATCCTCACAAAAGATAATTCCCGGCCCCAAGGCCAGCTCCTCCTCAATGAATTAAACTTTGACGTAATCGATAAATTTATAGAAATTAAATTCATATTTATCATAATATTTACTCGTTGATAATGAGAATGCACGAGAATTAGACTGGACTGCTGACATTGGTGGCACACTTAGCCAAAATGTGTTGATAATCTCAAGAGTATGTAACCAGAACGAGCAGACAAAAGGCACACTATTGTTGTTCTCTTACGAGGTTAATATACAATATTGGAGATTCCTGTTATTAACAACCTTTGACAGAAAATCGACAAGTGTATATGCGTTTTCTTAACAATCTTATTATATAAAAAAAAATCCCAAGCGGTTTTAGTTTGGTGGCGCTCCAGTTCTATAACTTCCCCAACGTTTGAAATTACTCATCAAACAATTATAAAATAAGCATACAACCAACATTTTGAAGGAGGAATAAATCACGAGAGGTATGCTAGCAGCATGAGAGAGAATATATTTTAATCTTTTCATCATCCATACCTTACATATCTTCTCTTTAGGATTTGACGGCCTGTGGATAGCAGGTGTGGCTTGCAGAGTATCAAGAGGAACTTGGAAAAGGAGTTGATAGCTTCTTTGAGGTAACTTGTGCATTTGTTTGAATTTTCTGTAGTTTGTTTATGTTTTCATGGTTGAACAATTTTTCTCATGTGCAGATGATTACCTTGAATCTTCGTTGATCATTTTTCAAGCATGCCTATCTTCTTTGTTAATTTTTCTTGTACTTGGCTATTTTTGTATGAGTGAAGAAACCATATTAGGTAGTTAGAGTTTCACTCAGGGTCCAGACCTTCGCATAGGTTTAAAAGATCCAAGAAGTTTGAGAAATATGTGAGGGTTTTATTAATAAAGATTACTTTGAACTCTTGATATTGTATCCATTTTATTTCTTGTTATTTCATGACACTTTTAACAAATAAAAAACAATCTTTTAAGTTCCATTTCACTTAATGTATAATCTTCTCTTTATTTGCATTTGCAATCTTTTGGCTATTTATTTGCATTTACAATATTTTTATTTCTTTAATAAGAATATTCTAAAGATAAATGAATAAACTAAGCTAATTTCAAATTGTTTTTTCATTATTTACAGTTATGTTACTTCATTTATCTTTAGTTTGTTTTCATCATAGTTGCACATTATTTATCACTGACGTGTTATAACAATTATCACAATTTTGTTACTTAACTGTATCCCTTGTTTTTTTTATTAGTTTGTTAAATAATAACATTTCCTTTATCTTTTATTTAATTACTCACTTTGTTATGCAACAAACTAATATTTATTTGTTAGCATTAACATTTCTTTAAACTTATCTTGTAAATATTTTATTTTTGTAATAATTATTTTCTAAATTTATTTGAAAAAAGCAATAAACATTATAAAAGTTAAAAATTTATAAAAATCATAAAACACATAAAATTAAACATTGAAAAGTACAAAGAAAAAAGAATTCATGCTTGGGCTTTAGGTTATAAGAGACTTAGCCTAGGGTCTAATGTGTTTTTTTATGTCGGGGCTCTAAACCCAGGGTCATAATCCCATCTCTTCCCGCTTAGCCCCATGGGAGGTCGAGTTGTTGGTTTTCAGAACTTCCCAGTTCCAACATCAACATTGAGCAATCTTCCAAATTTGTAGAGATCCAAATTGAAGACGAAAGACTAAATGTGATGGATGAGTCTACTTGGGTCGCCAATAAAGAGCTCATAAACTTCAGGCCTACAATGCATGATGAGTATGTCCAGATGCAACAACTTGATTCTATTGTTGACACTAAATGGACTGCACTGTTGGATACTAAGACAATGGATCCCAATGTGACCTCCACCCAGGGTTTTGTTGCAGGAGCCTCGATCTTAGCAAGAAAATAGCAGGACCGTGTGGAGCTCTCTGAAAACTTCCACCAACAGGCCCTAACAATTGTGCCTTAGTTGGGCCCTACGTTTTCAGAAGGCCATGGGAAGGAAGTGAAAGGTTGACTTGAGACGAGTCAAAGGTTGTGGTCAGGGCTTGTTGGGCCCTCCATTTTGAGAAGTGTCCATTTTTGTGGAAATGATAAAGTTTTGTTGAAAGTACAACATGTCAACGAAAGACTTGAAGTGGAAAAAAATAGTTAGATGAGTGGGAAGCTAACTGAAAAGTGTAACAAAAATGAAAACAAATAAAATCATTAGGCACTAGATGGACAAGCAGTGGAGAAAGAAAAAGAGATTTGAGCGCATGCAAGAAAACAACCAGAAAGATAGCGAAATCAAGAATTCAAGAAGTGCTCAAGGGAAAACTATAAATATGGAGCTATGTAATGGAAAAAGGGTTACCACGGCTTACTAGGGGTTACTACTATCAATACTTTTATTGAGTCAGTCTATAGAAGTTATTGTAAAGGGTTTTGAATGTCATTGTGCTTGCGCAAAATCTTATAGTATGTAATGGGTATCTGGGAATATATTCCACTGCATAAGCAATTGTATGAGAGATATACTCATTGTATGCAAATTTTGAGGTGTTGATAATATAATGAATTGTTCGGGCCCTAAAATTTTGTTAGGTTGTGTATGAATCTATGGTTGCTATGCTGCCTAGTTACTTTTGTCATGTATATTTTGCATTTAATTATTGTTTATGAATGTCTTTTTGCATATCGATGTATGAAGCTAAACATGGAAATGTTAAACCTGATGATGCATTCTCTTTGATTCACTTCATCTCACACATCTTGGTTTCACTTTGGGTGAGACCTCCTTCCTTTGCAAAAGGTTGAATATGCCAACACTCCTAGACGACAATGATACCCTTTGTTGGAAACCTTCAAGAACCTTGGTCTTGATTTTACGCCAACATTGATTACATGACTATGGTTGAACATGTTGACTATGAATGTGGTCAACCATAGTGGACCATGGTTGATCTTATTGACTACATGCCTAGGATCGACCGTGTTTACTATGTATGACCATGCAAATTGTGCATGATTATGTTGACTATGTATGACCATGCAAACTGTGCTTGACCATGTTGACTATGGATGACCATTGTTGACCATGTTAACTCTTGTTGACCATGGTTGATGAGGATGACTCTAGTTGACCATGGTCAACTGTAGTTACCATGGAAGACCATGGTCAACCGTATTAAACCACAATCAACAGTAGTCACCATGGATAACTATGGTCATCCATATTCGACCACAATTAACATGGTTAACCATGGTCAGCCATAGTTAACCATGGTTAACATGGATTACCAAGGTCAACATGGTTTACCAAGGTCAACCATAGTTAACATGGTTGACCATGGTCAACCATAACCAACATGGTTAACCATGCTCAACTATAGTCAATTATAGCCTTTCATAGGAAACCATAGTTAATCATGGTCAAACATAGTCATGCATAGTCTACATGTTCAAACATGGTCAACCATAGTGAAACTTGGTCAACCATAGATAATCATGGTCACCCATGGTCAACCATGGTAATACATAGTCAACGATCGTCAACCATAGCCACCTATGGTCAACATGGTCTTCCATAAATAACCATGGTCTACCTTGGTAACCATATTCCACCGTAGTCAATAATAGTCAACCATAGGCACCCATGGAAAACAATATTCAACCATGGTCAACATGCACAACATGGTCACCATTGTCAAATGTTGTCAACCATGGTCAACTATAGCCTTTCATGGGCAACTGTGGTCGAACTTGGTCATAAATAGTCTACATGGTCTAAAGGGGTCAACTATAGTCAACATGGTCAAGCATGTTCAACCATATTGACCCATACTCATCCATATCTCAACCATAGTAAACCTAATTCAACTATAAGTTGACCATCTTTAACCATAGTCAACTAGTCTTAGGGATCTAACCTCTCTAACCCCTCAAATACGTAGAATAATATGTTTTCTATGTAATAAAGGCTGACATTAGTAAATAAGTCCTATATAACAATGTGAACAAGTCAAATGTAAGAAGATTTAATAGAAGCTTCTGGTTCTAGAAAGATATTCCTCTAGAATGTTCTTTAGAAGATAGAATTAGTATAAATAGAACTAGAAGGCATGGGAAAGTTTTGTTTTAAGGATTATTGTAATAGAGATATTCTCTACTCGAGGTTTCCCCCTTGAAGAGGCAAGTAAACTTGGCTTTCTATCAATAAATATGTCATTTTGTTGTGGTGGTTCTCTATCTTTTGTTTTTATGTTGGTATTTGCTGCACTATTTTTTTTTCTTCTTATTATAATACATCTGGTATCCAACAAGTGGTATTAGATCACTTTCCTCTACATAAATTGTGGGAAATGTTTTTCCAAGGTAGAGATGTGTACTATCGGTGTCTTAAAATCATAAGGATTTTTCCTTCAATGAGTGAAACTGTGACTGGGGAAGAATACATGCAGAAAATATAGATGATTTCATGGGGTTACACGAAACAAATGTTTCACTTTGTTGGAAACCTCTATAACCCCTGTTGGTACCCCTTCGAGTAGTACAACACCAAAAAAAAATTGTACACGACCATCACTCCCACGTATCTTCGGGTATATCAAGAGTCACCTAGGTCTTATGAAACCAACTATAGATCAACCGATGGACTGCCTGACTACTATAATGACATTGAGAACAAAACTCAAGAATACACTCTCTAGTACCTAGGTAATCAGGTAGTATGACTAAGGGTATGGTCAAGCTTCCTTAGTTGGTGCCTTGATATATTGGGTCGAGTACTAGTGTTCAAATATACACGTATAGCATAGGGAAAACCCTTGTTTGTAGGAACCCTGAAAACCCTAACCCTTGGGAAAGGAACAAAACAAAAAAGGAACATAAGAGATATATTGTCGCGCAACCCTGCCTCCTACATTCTGATTGCAAAATTCCTACACAATTTTTCCTGTTAACAATTTGGGCAATTCATCATTGCAGTATTCTTTAGGCTGAAGTATGACTATGCAGTGGTAAAAAAAATTAAAAAAGAGTATAGTGGTCCTGTTGGAACCCTTATTCAGGACCTATTCCATTGGATTCCTTTCTTCACCCTTATTGTCATGGTACCTATCATTTTTAAGTATTTTTTTTCTTTAACGCATGGACCTGACCCCCTTCTCAACACCCTTATTTGAGACCTATCCCATTAGATTCCCATTTTCACCTTGATCACCATGGTACCTATCACTTGTAATCATTTTTTTGTGGTCCTACCCACCCTTCTAGACACCCTTAATTTCCACCTATCTCATTCAATTTCTCTCTTTTCCCCATCCGCTATGCTACCCCTGCCCTGTCGCCTTTTTTTTTCTATGCGTACCCACCTTCCCATTTTTTCCTCTACTCAAATGGAAAACACCCACAACCAAGAACTCAATGCCTTGATTTCCAACAACATCCAGAACAAGGAGGACATCAAGATCGTCAATTCCAACATTAGCAAGCTGAATTCCTTTGTTCAGACCCTCCAGGACCAATGTGCCACCCACAAAGATATCAAAGAAATCAAAGACACACTCGACCAATTGGTGAGTCACACCCTTAACCCTACCTCTTCTAAACAAAATTCCTATCATGGAGACACCAAATTTTCCCATTTCCTAGGCCCTCATTCTAATCCCCTTCATTGTGATCCATGCCTTCCCATGGTCCCATGGCCCCAGTCACTCAAATTGAACATTATTTCTCCTTGCATGTAATTATTGATGAGTTGGAAAAACTTCATTACGGTATCCTCTATCTGGATCTGAAACGTTGGCAATGGTGTAGAAATGCACACCAAGGGTATGTTGCTTGGACATATTTTTTTGCAGAGATTTATGAATGCTTTGAAACCGACACCCACCATTTAGGCCATTCGACCAGTTGAAATAGTCTAGCACAATGGAAGACTTTATTGTTTCATTTTATCACTTGGATTTCATAATGGAGGGCATGTCAGATGCCTTCTTCCGGGAATGCTTTATAAGTGGCCTAAAGGATGAAATTTGTGCCCATGTCCTAATGGATCGCCCGTAGAATTGGTTGGAAGTTACTCAACAAGCAAATGAAGCATAACATATTATCTCCTCCGAAACCAGAAAACCCTCTTCCTCACCCTAAACCCACCAATCCCACCCCTCCTACCACTCCCTTCAAGGTCTAGAAATTAACCTAGGCAAAAATGGTTGAACACCAAGTTAAGGATCTTTGCTATAATTTTCATGAAAGATATTTTCCAAGGCAGTAATGTAAAGAACAAAAACAATTGGAGGCAGATGTTTCCCCTACAGAAGAGATACCCCAACCAATTGATTTAACTCTGCCCTATAATCCATTATAAGTTGAACTGATGATTTCACTGAATTCCCTCACTGACTTCTCTACTCCCCAAACCCTTAAGTTAATTGGTTACATTAAGAATCATAAAGTCATCATCTTCACTGATAGTAGCGACACCCATAATTTTATTCATCACCGCACTACCCAATAATTCAATTTCTATATTCGTGTAGTCAATAATTTTCAAATCATGATTGCCAATGGCGGTTCCATGAAATGCAAGGGATGTTGTGAAAATGTGTGCCTCCAAATTGGTGAGTACCACCTGAATTCTCATATGTTTTATATTGACATGGGTGGTTGTGACATTGTGCTCAGTGAAAAATGGTTATGTACTGTCATCCCCATTCTCATGTATTTTAAGGAATTAACCATGAAATTCCAATAGGAGGGA
>ML786370.1:523346-569692 GCA_009831015.1 Picea engelmannii | reverse complement strand
TATGGGCTAAATCATAGTGAATGATAGTGTTTTTGATGCCATATTAACATAACCGATTATTCTTGAATAAGTGAAACTAGTTTTTTCCTTCATATTCATAACTATATGAAGTTGTTGATTAGAGATTATTTTGTAACCAGTATAGATGTCTAATATTGATGTAAGTGCTTATATTTGATCATTCATTGGTATTAGCATCAAGACTTAATGGTGTCCACCCTTTGGAGGTTTTGACATGGGTTGTTTACCTAGAAGGTAAATACATTGATAGATTGATGATCCTTACCTTTATTTAGTGTATATGGGTTTAGATGTATTAGCCTTGTTCCTTAGGATTGTCATGTTTAAAAGTGAAGATACCTTTCATCCACGGTGTTGTAGATGTCAGGTAAGAGGAATTTGTCTTAGGGATACTATGAATGAGTTTGATTGATGTTAAACCAATAATATTTGGTGGTATATTTGTATTTTTAACAAGACTTAGTTGTAACCACCCTTGAGTGTCATGTATGCATTGAATGAGTAGACCTCTTATTTATGCAGAGTGAAGTTATTATTCATGAATAGGATTGTATATGTCCATTAATTTGAATGCATGTATATTGATATGAATACATGGATGTGTTTAATTGTTGAACATGAAATTGTACTTGTTATGCTTTGGATAATACCATTTTTAACTAGTTGTCTTCATCTTGAAGGTTATGCTATGTTGTTTACTTTGAATGATAGTTTTGAGTGGGTTGTATGCAACTCTTCATAATGAGCAGGTATGAAATGATCATAAAGAAAGTGTGCAATAGTGTTATGTATGACATGGTATAATACATATTTTCTCTTGTTGTTAGCTACGATATGAAAGAGAGAAACATATTTTAACTATGCCTTTGAAACTTATCATGTGAATGATTATGAGCTTTCATATAATAGACTAGTCTTAAGTCTATTATGGTAATATTTTTTGTTTTTACACAAGAAAGGGGTTCATATATTAAAACCAGTGGTATAACCACTGTAGAGAAAACTTACATAATTCAGCCCTGCAATCGTGTGGGAGCTTCGAGATTACAAAAGGGGTTGCCATGTTATAAAGTCCTAGAATTCCCATAACAGTTGAGAGTCCAAAATATAACTAAACTCAGAATAAGAACCAGCTTACAATGCAATTGTATGAGTTGAATAAGGGCCTATAATCCAACTTACAAAGAAGAGAACCAGAGATCCAAAAAGAACTAATTCCATGAAAGAGGAATTCAAGATTAAACCTTCTGACCCAGGATGGAAGATCTTGCACTCGTGGTCGCCTCCCCCCCTGCACCTGTCTGGCGGCTCTGTCCTGTAGCTTGAATTTCCAGCTTTTCAATTCTTGGTTCCAAATCAACAATTTTTTTGTTAGCTTGTTGAGTTGTGTAGGTGAGAGCTTCTACCGCTTCCTCCCTTAGCTGGATTAGATCTTCCTCCATCATTTCGAACCTCCAACCTCCTTCCCCATCAAGATGGAGCAGGAATCCTCTCTGTGTGCTAAGTGTGTGTTTCATCCTATGAATTTTGAGTTCCAGGGAGGGCAAGGGATTGGGGGGGTGGTTGAGTTGGAACTGGACTCCATTGCGAGAGTGGTGGACAAAGACCAGGAGGGAGGCCTGGCTGAGGAAAATGGGTAGAGACTAACCAAGGGAAAGATTGGGAGCTCAAGCTAGGCAAGAAAACAAACAGAATTGGGAAGGCAAGATGAGCAGGAACAATTCACCACCTTCCTGAATTTAATGGTATCTCATTCGTGCGCCGCCATGGGAGGAGGGGGGGCTCGCGCGAATGTCATGTGGGAGGGATAAGAGATCTGTGCATAGGTGCAAGAGGGATGTGAGGTGAAGGATAGGGAGGGAGAGGGGAGGGGACGCGAACAGTGCAGATAAGTACCATCACACGGGAGAAGGGACAGACAAGGGATGTGGAGGAGGGTTGCCACGAGTATGGTGTCGAGAGGGAACGAAGGACACTTGCCCCAGGAGGCCCAACTGAGTGCTTGTCGGGTGTCGCTAAGGGAGAGGGATGAAAACCAAAGTTCCATTTAGGGAGAGTTGACCCCTGCTCAAGTGGGTGGTGGCTTTGGTAGCTTGGTCAGCTTCAGCATTGAGATGATGGAGCACATGAAAGAATTCAATTTTTTGGAAGGAACATGAGAGCTGCATGATTTTCTTGAGAATGTGGCATAGATTCATTTGAGTAGGCAAGGTGTTGGTGACCATAGCTTGGATTAAAATTCGAGAGTCACCTATCACCATTATTTATTTGATTTCTAGCTTTTGGGATTAGATAAGTCCTTGCCAAAGGCTTAGAGCTTCTGCTATATTATTGGATTCGACTCCAAGCCCCCAAGAGTAGTCTAATTCTCATATTTCACCATATTTTTTGATACTTAGTGAGAGGAGGGGGGGCTTTGAGGTCTAGAGTGAGGTTATGGATCCAATCTTTATCAGGGGAGTTGAGAGAAAGGGATTTGGTGCAAGGCCAAAGGTAGGAGTGGCAGGCTCCCAGTAGGGCTTTGGCTTTGGAAAAAACGATGTCGGGAGAAGCAGTCAGATTTCTGAAGATTCTGGAGTTTCTTTCGAGCCAAATTTTCCAAAGGATGAATTTAGGGAGGGACATCCAACAACACTTGATTTGAGGGTTGGCCTTGAGAGGGAAAGGATAGAGGGTGACCCGGGTTTTTATCAGAGTGGGTATGTCAGGAGGGAGTTGGTCAAAAGGGATCCCTCCTAGCAGGGCATGCCGCCAGACTTCTTTTGCAAAGGGGAAATTGAGGAGCAGATGATCAACAAATTCTTCATGATTTGACAGAGAGGGCATCAGATTCTAGGTTTAGCGGCTCAGATCAGTCCTAGTGCTTCGACTTCATTAATTGTCTATTAAATTATTAGTAATGGAGCACATATCAATTAAAAAATCATTATGGTAATATTAATATTAAAATGGTAATATTAATATTAATATCAAAATTGCAGCCTAAAATAATTTTTTATTTTTTTTAAATAAACATTGGTCATCGCAATTGCGATGAAAATCTTAATTGTTGCGATAGTTTTGTTGTATAAACAACAAAAATATGTCGTCGCCTGTGCGATGACAAATTCAATTGTTGCAATAGTTGTGCTATATAAAAACGAAAATTTGCCGTCGCCTATGCGACGACAACTTCAATTGTTGTGATAGTTGTGTTATATAAAAACGAAACATTTTCGTCGCACGTGCGATGACAACTTCAATTGTTGCGACATTTTTGTTGTATAAAAACAAAAAGTTCTTGTCTCACGTGCGACGACAACTTCAATTGTTGTGACAATTTTTCTATATAAAAATGAAAAGTTGTCATCGCACGTGCGACGACAACTTCAATTGATGCAACGGTTTTGTTATATAAACAACGAATAGTTGGTGTCAGACACGCGATGACAAATTCAATTGATGTGACGATTTTTCTATGAAAACAACGAAAAGTTTTTGTCACTAGTGCGACGACCGATTAAATTATTGTGACAGTTTTTCTATATAAACCACGAAAGTTGTTGTCGCAATGGGTGTTGCAATTGAGATGAAATGTTGGTTTCACATAGTTTGCCTATATTGTCGTATTGGCGAAGATATTTATTTTTTTGTCGTAATTTCCTATGTTGTCACTCTTGTAATGTTTGTTCAAGTTCATCACAATTTCCATGTGACATAAAATGACATTTCAAAGACTCCAGATTCGTCGCAAGAGCATCAAAATAGTCATCGCAAAATGACCCAAATATGCTAGTGATGGCCTTGCAAGTTGACTTGATGGGTATGAAGTGAGCATCCTTGCTCATTTTTTCCATAACTACCATGATGGCTTCGTTCAGTTTGGTTGATCTTGGTAATCCTATGATGAAATCCATGGAGATGGTTTCCCATTTCCATTCGAGAATTGGTAGGGGTTGCAACAACCATGTTGGGTGTCGGTGCTCTGCCTTGACTTTCTAACATTATAGACACTTAGCTAAGTAATAATATATGTCCTTTTTCATTCTGGGCCAATAGAATAGTTTCCTAGTGGCCATGATCATTTTATGATAACCAACATGGCCAATATATGGTCTTTTGTTTAGTTCATCCATTATGAACCTCTTCAATTCATCACAATTTGGAATATATAATATTCCCTTATAAGTCAGTAGGTCATCCTTAATCATCTAATAACCTTTGTACTTCATCCCTGTGGGTTGTTGCTTTAGGTATGATGTCGCAGTCTTAAAAACTGCATATGTTTTTTGTGTAGTTTTGACCCTCTCTTTGATGCTTGATTCACTGGCACTTACAGCTGCCAAGTGAAATAATTTGATACTTCTACTAATGGAATCAACCACCCTATTCCCCTTTCCTTTGATATGTTTGATTTAAAAATCAAACTCACTAAGGAGATACATTCACCTAGCTTATCTCACATTGAGTTTTAGTTGGTCAAACAAATACCTCAACCCACTATGGTATGTCATAAGTACAAATCTTCTAACTAAGAGGTAATGCCTCCACATTTTTAAAAAATGCACTATGGAATCCAATTCCATATCATGGGTCACATAATTGACTTCATTCTCATTCAATATTATGGATTCGTAGAAAATTACATGTCCTTCTTGCATAAGGATTCCTCCGAGCCCTTTCTTGCAGGAATATGTACACACGAGTTTGGGTCTACAATCTTCAACACAGGCACATTGGTTAGAAGGTATTTTAGCTCTTGAAATATTTCTCAACATTATGATGTCCAAATGAATTTAACCCCTTGTTTCTGAAGGGAGGTGATTGGGCAACCAATCTTGGAGAATCTGTTTATGAATCTCCTATAGTATCCTACCAAACCCATAAAGGATCTGATATCAGATACATCCTTTGGTGTAGGCCAATCCATTATGGATTTTATATTTCCAGGATCAACTACCACTCCTTCATCAGAAATAACATGGCCTAAGTAATGGACTTGTTTCTGGAAAAAGTCACATTTACTAAGCTTAGCATAGATTTGATATTCTCTTAGCAGTTGGAGTACTAGCTTGAGATGTTCTTCACGCTCTTTCCTATTCTTGGAATAGATTAGGATATCATCAATGAAAAACAACACAAATCTATCCAAGAACTTTCTGAATATGTTATTCATTAAGCACATAAAAGTGGATGGTACATTGGTAATCCCAAATGGCACCACCACAAATTCATAGTGACCATATGTTGTCCTAAAGGTTGTCTTGTGGATGTCTTGATATTTAGTTCAAACTTGATAGTATCTAGACCTCAAGTCAATCTTGGAGAAGATGGTAGCACCCCTTAATTGGTCAAAAAAGTCATCGATCCTTGGCAAGGGGTACTTATTCTTGATTGTCATCTTATTGAGTTGTCTATAATCTATGCACAATCTGAGTGTGCCATATTTATTTTTCACAAACAAGGATGGTGCTCCTCATGGAGACACACTAGGCCAAATGTAGCCTTTGTCCCACATCTCCTTCAGCTGTAGTTTGAGCTCAACTAGCTCTAGTGTACTCATTCTATAGGGTGTTCTAGACATCGGCATTGCTCCTAGTACAAGTTCTATTGAAAATTCAATATCCCTTCTTGGAGGTAGACCCAGTAACTCTTCTGGGAATACATATTTATATTCTCTTAATATGGGATGGTTCTCTAGGATGGGTTTTTCATTCTCAATAGAGTTTAGTACTTGTATTACATACAAGGTACATCCCTTTCTGCAATACTTATTCACTTGGAGGGATGATATTTGTCTCACTGATGCATTCTTTTGACTCCCTTGTAGGGTTACCCTTCTTCCTTATTCATTTTCACACTCCAAAGTTTTATTATAACAATCCAACTTGGTTTTGTGGGAATCCAACCAGTCTATGCCAATCAGAAGGTCATAAGATCTTAGAGGAACTATGTTTAGGTTCACTTGGGTGGGCAACCCACTCATAACAAATTGGCATGCTGGTATGACCTTTGTTACTTTTCTTTTGGTTCCAGTGGCTAGTTGTACCAGCCATGATTTAACATGTTTAACTTGTTGCAATTTACATTTCTTAATAGTTTGAGGGGAAAGATAACTCAAATTAGAACCATGGTCAATTAAAATGGAAACAGGATGGTTGGAAATCATACCTTCCATCACCACCATTAAATCTTGGTGGTCATCTTATCTATTATCCAAGGCTGCATAAATTTATGGCATGATCCTCGCCACATCATTGACTGTGGTATCCTCTTGGATGTTGTATATCCTCCCATTCTTTTGTTTCCTATGTGGACAGTCCCTTAGAAGATGTTCCTCTCCACAACCCCAACATTTCAAGGTTTCTCTCTTCATTTTATCAGTCTTACTTGGATCTGCTCTGAATGGTTTATTTCCACTATGGGATGGAAAAATTCCTCACCAGTTGTGAGTTTCCTCACCAGAGGAATCTTCCATTGAATGTCTCTTGGCTCCATGTTGGGCCTTCTTTGAGGTGCTCCTCCTGGTGTGGCCACTTTCAGGACCATGCTTTTGTATATCAAGTGGGCTTGAATTTTTCTTAGTATGATGCATGTCCACATGACTAGTAGTTGGACAATGTTGTATTTTCCTTTGTATATCTAATAGAATTTGCAATAGGGCTGCATTAATTTCAGTCTTCTTTTCCTGGTCCTTGATTAGCCTTTCATTGTTATCCTTATAACTCTTTAATTATGCCATGAGGCTTCTTACAGTTTCATCCGAATTTGGAGGGGTTTCCACCACCCTCCTTTCATCATATTATTCCTCTCTATTATGGGAGCTCTCCCCCAACTCCTGATGTGTCACCATCCTTTACATTGTAGTCCTCATGTTGTTCACTAAATTCTTGAGTATTGATAGAACATTTTATGTTAGTTATTAATCTACCAATTTATGACCAACATACATCATTGCAAAGTGAATTCAACTTCTTTATTTTGAAACATTATCAACATATAGTGCAGACTTCCAAAACATCTATGAACAGTGGAAGTTTTTGTTCCTCTCTTCAATATAGGTTCAGACAAGTTTTTCTTATAGAAGGGGGGTAAGGTAGGGTGTAATTACCCCATACGTTCTCTAATAATAATTTTTTTTATGCAACTCGTGCATGATCCCAGGAAGGTCAAGTGTTTTTGTTATGCTTTGATACCAATTTCTAACACACCCAACCCCTAAATACCCTTTCTAGGGATGGGGCATCAGTTTTTCACTTTTCCTTGGTTCATTTTCGGTCCCTTACTAAGAAAAACCATCTTTTTTTTTCTTCCTCGAAGTTTGCATCTCCCACTACACACTTAAACCATATAGCGGGGTCCTCCTCGTGACCTCGAGCTCAAAATCAGGAGTTAAGAGTCTGTTTAGCAAAGGTTTTGACACTTCGGAACTCTCGGACTTCAAAAGTTCTAACGTTGTTGTCGAATTCCCATATCATCGAATAGCGGAGGAAATCAATGGTCCACATCCTCCGTCGAGATCCTCTAGTTAAAAAGGGTCTTCATAATTCAGTGTGGAACACTCTTTTTTCCTAATCCTCGAAGTCTCAAAATACTGCCACATGGCCTTAGCCTTTCGACAATCTGCGTTCGACGTTTAGCATTGAACGTCCTATGTTTCAGTGTTCCAGCAGTCAGTGGTAATTGTTGGACCTTCCTTTATCAACCTACCCTCAAATAATTTGAATTCCCACCATGTGTATTTGGCCCTTCGATGATCAACGTTCGATGGTTTACATTGAGCGTCCCTATATTTCACCCCGCCATAAATATTTCGAACCCCAGAAGTTATCCAAACCCCTGGAGTCTGGAATATGTCACCAACCACGTTGGTCAGGAAAGCATGAACCATACTCTAACATGTGGTGAGGGTCGAGGGGTGACATGTGTCCTCATTAGGGTGTGACACATGTCATTCTCTAATAGGCATAAGGGGTCAGTGAATCATCCAAATATGGTTGACACATGGCACCTTAATTACGTGTCCATGTCACTCGGGATGAAGTCAGTGAGCCATGTCAACCCCCATCATATGGTTTTGATTTATCCACATGGATCCATAGATCCACGGTCCTCATTACTTCATGACTTCGAGCTTAGGAGGTTACTGAATCCTCTCGACACAAATCCCCCGAAGAGCCAAGTCTTCGGACTCTCAGATATGGCACCACATGTCCTCTTCCTACCAACAACCAAGATTTATTTCAGCATTTGTGACTTTGGAAGTTTTCAAACTTTGTAGACTCTTGTCCAGGTTCCTCTGGAGTATGAAGTCTCCAGACTATGGGATCGATTGCCACGTACCCACTCATCCAATGGTCCTAGTTCAAGGGACAATCGTTGAAATTGGACGAGTGGGACCACGTGTCGCTCCATGACACTTTCTTGATTGGTTGTTTACTCGAGGGTAGTTCTTTAGATCGATGGATGAAAGGGATACCAAAGGATCCAAAGATAGATGGTCCACATCACTTCAGTAGTTCGACATTCATGTGTTCGGCATGTATATTTTGGATTTCCCTCTAGACCATGCTGGATATACCACCATGTGTACCTAGAATCTATGGCCAGGATTTAATCTAGCTTATAGAGCTCCAGGGAAACTCACACATCCCTATATCATCGAATACCCAGACCCTCAGAAAACCATTGATATGTGGACATGTGTCCCTCCATTTTCAATGGTTCTAATTTACTCCTCGACTCTGGAATTTGAGTGTTTTCGGTGGTAGACCATTCATATTCTCCCGAGGTGGTAATTCACCGAAGAACTTAATGCTTCTTCTCATAAGTCTAATCTAACGGATGAGAGGGATCTACACTAGATCCCCAAATCAATGGCCCTCGTCGATTTGTAACTTCATCCTTCGACTATTTTTGAGGTTTGTTGAATCATAAGTTCCAAAGTTCCAAAGTCGAAAGAGCTAGCCCATTTTGGACTAGCACAGGGTTCCAAGAGTTGGTCACATGGGTCTCTTGGAAAATATTATGGGCTAGGCACAAATCCTTTTGCAGCAAGTGGGTTAAGGACACGGGCATGATCCCTCGGTCAAATGGGTGGTTAGTCTAAAGGGAAACGCCCTTCTCCCATAGAGATGAAATTGATATTCCTGCTAAAGCAAATTCAAAGGATCGGTGTTGGCCCTTGACCAAGTTTTGAGGATTCTTGGTCAAGTTGGAAATATTTTTGGGACTTTGACAGGATGTTGAAGGAGGAAGCAAAGATCATGGGATCTTGGCCCCCTTTTTAGGGATTTTTGGGATTT
This sequence comes from Picea engelmannii, assembly GCA_009831015.1. NCBI lineage: Eukaryota > Viridiplantae > Streptophyta > Pinopsida > Pinales > Pinaceae > Picea > Picea engelmannii. The sequence continues at coordinate 560,387 of ML786370.1, read as the reverse complement.
TTGATTATGTAATGGGTTTGGGGATGTCGGCCCATGGGTTTACCCATGTTTAGGCCCAATTTTGTAATGTATAAATAGATGTTAGGCGATGTAGTGAGTATGAATGGCTAAGTGTGAATGAAAATTCAGTTGTAAGTGGTGTTGAGTGCAAGTAACAGTTGTAAGTGCCTTGTGCATGTTGTGTGAGAATTGCAAGGCTGAGTGCAAGTGGTTGTAAGCGATTGTATGTAGGCTTTGTGATGTAACCTAGCTTGGGGAAGGAGGATATAGCAAACAATGCGCAGATCTCCCGTCCTCTGCGAAGTTGATCTGAAGGCTTCGTGCATGTAAGAAGATTGAATAAAGTTAATAAAGAAGATGAAGAGTTGGTGGATGTAGCCCCACGGTGGCGGTGAACCACGTACATCTTGTGTTGTGAACGTTTTTTTGCAATGTATTGATGTATTTATGTATTTACTTGCTTAGTGCTTTGATATAGATGAATGATAGGTAGATATGTTGTTGCTTTGTGCTTAATAATGAGAGTAAATGTTGGATCTAACCTGTGTGAATGTGCTTAGTGCTTGAATCTGCTAGATCTGATCTGTTTCGTCGTGCTAAGTGATGCTAGATGTTAGATCTGGTTGAATATTGCGATGCTCTGTAATTAGGGTTTTACCTGCGAAGTAGATACTGGTTAAACATTGATGAACTATATTGCTAAGTGCTTTTTCAAGGTGTTACAATCACATATTTGTGTCCCAGCTAAGGTTGCAGACACTGGATTCCTGCAACCACCCCTACCTCTACCTTGGGTGAGACTTCATCTTCTTCGCAGGTGTTACCGAAAGGGCCGGTACTTAGGGTTTTGTTGGTGTGTTGTTGTAGCATTGAACCCTGGGTCTACCCCTGTGCCAACAAATGGTTCTATTTCCGGGACTGAAACTATGATTGTTGGGAACTAAGGAAAGAGATGCTTTGTGCAAAGATCTAACGTGAAATTGTGAAAGCTCAATCTGTGAAGCTCTGTGCTAAGAAAATAAGTCTGATCTGAAGAAAATAGGTAATATCTGAACGTTGTGTGCCCTGATAGAGGTAAGAATAGTGAAATTTTTTAGATCTGGAAGCTTTTTGCTCTGATGAAAGTAAGATTAGTGGAAATTTTTGTTTCAAAAGTATGGATCTAGGTATATTTCATCAATTATGTCTTAGCCTGAAAACTAGGGCATAGTTAGAAGAAAAGAGGTTTGATATGAGTAGATCTGATAGAAATAATGAAAGATATGTTATACCTATGCATAGAAAGAATGTTTGGACTATCAAATGGATGCAGGATCCTAGAAAGAATTTTTTGCAGGTTAGCTACTATGATTCTAGTGCGCAGTACAGGAAGGGTTGGGCATCATTTAAAAGAAAGAGAGGGTTAACTCTTTGTTATAGTTGCAGAAGACCAAGACATCTTTCTAAGGAATGCCCTGGTAGAAGACCTAGTTGTCTTTGTTGTAAAGTTGTGGATCATGAAGTGTTGGATTGCCCTAGAATGATTGCTAAGGTTGAAAGAATGAATATGAGCCAAGAAGACCCTAAGCAAGGTCAAGACACTAGGATCATGGAAGAACCCCAGAAAGAATCAAATATTGTACTATTACAAATGAAAGAAACCTTGAATGACCATCGAAATATCAACTTATCAGAGATATTCAAAGAAAAAGAGTGCATAGAAGCAAGAATAGGAGACTTCGACATTGACTGTGTTCTGGAGAAACACAAGTGAATATTATGACAGAAAGAACTTGGGAAACCTTAGGAAAGCCTGCTATGATTCCTTCATTGGGGGGAATAGGATATTTAGAGGAAAGTTAATAAACCTATGTGGAAATCTCACCCAGATATCTATGAGTGCGCATGGAACTTCGATAGAGGAAGATTTTGAGGTTGTTAAATTTATTGAGAATAGCACCCCATTTGCTATATTACTAGGAAAACCTTGGATTAAGAGGGATCGGGCCAAAAGGAAAGAAGAAGAAGTCCTAGAGCAGAAAAAACAAGAATTAAAATATTTCATGACCAGGAAGATCGCATACTTGATTGTAGAATAGGAGAACATATCGAAGCTATTTAAAACTGGAGAATTGGATGTCGAAATTGGAAGAACACAAGAAGATTCACAAAAGACTGAAGCACCTACCCCAGAAGAAGTATTTCCCTTGAATCCTAGGAAAGAATCTCAATAGCATGAAGTTGCTATGCCAAGAGGAGATAAGAATCAGAATGGAAAGAGGAATACTGAGATGAAGCTCACTGGAAAGAAGGTTAGAAAAATAAGCAAGAAGAGATCAAAGATCGAAAAGGTACAGAAGGTTCTAGAGGGAACTTCACAGAAGGAAAATTTACAAAACTGGCACTTCGTCGAGATATCAAAACAACGTCACATGGCACTTTTCCATGGCAAATAAATATAGTCGTTGGGAACAGTATAACCATTAGACCGATACCCAAAATGGATAGAAAGGCATTTATGGTCATAAGGCTTGCCACTAGACTGTTGGGACCGTGTCATAACGGACAGAACTGAATTAATGAAGGCTTCTCACTTGTTGGAGAGATTTGTTGCCTAGTTATCTACTTATTCCATCAAACCTTGCACCAAGAACACTTTTTCCAACCGTGATTATCTGAACTCACTGATTTGTTGATTTCATGCAGTGGTCATCAAGCTATCACTATCCATCTCATTGTATTGAGTAGTTATTCTTCAAACCCGAGATAGGAAACCACGAACGTGTATGTCCGAAGAACTTAGTGCAGTCGAAGAGTCTGTGAAGGAGGTACTCATCAACCTCATGATTGAAATAGTAATGTCTGAGGGTATTCAAGTGTCATCAATGAGAGGATTGCAAGTCTCTCCATCGACCGCTCGCAGATCCGGGCCATCCTGAGTCATCACAGAAAAAAGAACCAAGCACCGAGATGACCTAGAAAATGAAAAGATGATCCCGACCATACTGTCTGACTACATCCCACCTCTAGCCGATGTGGTGAGTCATGATAGTGTGCCGAGAGATTTTGAGTACACCATGGTTACTGCATACGTCCCGAAGGGGATAGGCGCAGCTCGAGCGCAGCAGGACAATATTGCAGCATTGAAGTTCAACGACTTCAACCTAGGAGACTGCAAGAACCATAGTATGCTCGCCCCATATAAATACTTGACCAAGAAAATGGGCAAGAACTCTAAAATAATCCCCCAGCCATGGATGATGAACCTCGCGCAGTCCACCCTGTTGAACGTAATGAAAATCCCACACTTTAGAAGGCGCCAGGAAGTTAATGCCTGTGTCAAGCTCCTACTTTCATGTTACCATGGAGGCTACTTATGGCTAGACCATTGTATCATAGTCGATCCGATGTTGATCCATAGGATCACTAGATTGAGTATGCAAGGACCCAACGTACATGATTTCTGTCTAGGGAAAGCCATAGATCACGCGTTAGCATAGAAGATCAAGGATACATATGCGATGTTGATAAAGGGATGCGAGGCTACAAGGTATCCTCCATCCAGAATGGTGCAGTGCCCCTAGCATGTCAGTTAATTGCAGGGAATCTAGTAAGAAAGAACATACCCACGAGGTCATAGGATTTTTCATTGACCTCGTAGGGAAATGCGTGGAAGGTATACAGATGAACTGGGTGAAGTACCTAGTTAATCAGTTAGAATTAGACTGTTGCGAAGCACAGGATCAAGGCTACAAGTTCCACTTTAGCTGGCTCTTGATCCTCCTCGCGTTTGTTTCTTGGAAGATGCCAGAACGTTCGACCTTCCTGGACATTGAACCGTTCGAGCCGCTTGCTACGAAGTTCACCACGCCCTGTTACTAGAGAGATATGGGGAAACAATGGTAGTCGAACATTGTCTTTCACACATACTACCTCCAATTGAAGAGGGCCATCGACGTTGAACCTCGCATGACGTCGAACACCCTACAGTGCTTCCAACCCCTCATGAAGTTCCACACAGATCGACACTTCATCTATATTACTGCATGAGAAAATGAACATAAGGAGGAGCTTCATTCATACTACAAGCTCACCAAAGAGGACCTCGAGGAGATAACTAAGGAATGGTCAGTCAACTTCCTTATCCCCGCTGACCCTGCAGAGATGTTTGATCTTAAAATTTAAAGCCCGGAGGCCGCTCACATAGAACATGACACACTCAGAACCAGCAGAAGGAAGAAAATCGAAGAATCCCAAGACTTAAGTAGCGCTTCAGAAAAGACTGTTTCAACATCACCTGGCCGAGGGGCTAATGACGAGGTAGAAGAGATCAATGGAAAATAAGATGAGAAAAAGAAAGGTGAAGTAACACCACCTAGAGATGAGGCTGATCCTTTTAAGAAGAGGAAGGTTTCTCCCCAAAAACCCTCTTCCCGAAAGAAATCTAGAGCCATCGTGACTAAGATGAAGACTGTGCTCACTGTCGATTATTTTGACTTCATCATCGCAGTTGTAAATGATGCCTTGTAGGAAATCTTGTATAAAAAAGAAGCCAAGTAGGAGGAGATGTATGACAGAATCGAGGTCGAACTTCGAGGGGTATAGCAGGGCCTTCATTCCAGTCACACAGTGTCCACTGCGCCCTTGCCATCAGGAGAACCAGAGTTGGGAGATGAGCCAACCCAAATCCGTCGACTAGTTGATGCGAACGAAGCTTACCTTTGTCACACACAAGAAGAAACTGAACAAGCCACCCAGGACTTGAAACAAGTGAAATAATTACTCATAGAACAATGTCGACTTGCAGAGAAGGAGAAGGTTTCTCTCTAGATGAAGTTTGAAAAGGAGAAAGCACAGATTCAACAAGAAAAGGAACAGTTGCTCACAGAGCAGCTCGAAGTGAAAGAAGAAGTCCATAAAGCACTTTGCTCTGTGAAAGGCTTAGAGCTAAAGGTAGCAGACCAAGTCACGCATCAAGTAGACCATCTCATAGAATCTATCCAGTAGCTACAACAAAGAATATAAGACTTAGATCTTTGTGCAGTGCTCGACACCTCGCAGGATGTGAGAGATCAAAGAGATGCAACTGCTCGAATCAAAGTTGAGAGAATAAAGGCCCTTGCCATGGAATGCAAGCAATTGAGCAATATGAGCGACTCATTGAGAAACCTGAACTAAAGACACTAGAGTCACAGCTCCAAGAGGCGAAGAATCAAGCAGAAACAATACAGGTGCAGTTGAAGCCCCTGTTAGTTGTTGAAAGAATGAAGCGATCCCAAGAGCAGCGCAGTGCTCAACAACAGGTCCACACCATTCAAAGAAAAGTCATGGAAGTGACTCAGAGTCTCCAACCTATATAGGATGAGGCTTGAAAAATGTTCATAGAGATCGAAGGATGAGGAGAAGAACTAGAACAAGTCATCATTGTAGCAGAACAACGCTTAGAGGGACCTGTCAACGAAGGTGTTATCCAAGAGTTCACTGAACAGGAGGTCACGGCACAACAACAAGTCAAAGTAACTAGAGCCAAGCTCAAGGATTTTGAGGCAGAATTATCTAGATCAGAGTGACTCGGGATGAGTCACATGTGAGTGTTGGCGGCCTGTTGGCCCTTAAATAAGTTTTGAGGATTCTTGGTCAAGTTTGACCTATTTTTGGGAATTCGACGGGCTGTCAAAGGAGGAACGTAAGATGAAGCAGAGATCATGGGATCTCGACCCCTGTTTTAGGGATTTTTGGGATTTTGGATTATGTAATGGGTATGGGGACATTGGCCCATGGGTTTACCCATGTTTAGGCCCGATTTTGTAATGTATAAATAGATGCTAGGCAATGTAGTGAGTATGAATGGCTAAGTGTGAATGACAAGTCAGTTGTAAGTGGTGTTGAGTGCAAGTAACAGTTGTAAGTGCTTTGTGCATGCTGTGTGAGAATTTCAAGGTTGAGTGTAAGTGGTTGTAAGGGACTGTATGTAGGCTTTGTGTTGTAACCTATCTTGGGGAAGGAGGATCTAGCGAAGAGTGCACAGATCTCCTGTCCTCTACGAAGTTGATCTGAAGGCTCTGTGCATGTAAGAAGATTGAAGAAAGCTAATAAAGAAGATGAAGAGTTGGTGGGCGTAGCCCCAGGGTGGGGGTGAACCACGTACATCATGTTTTGTGAATTATTTGTGCAATGTATTGATGTATTTATGTATTTACTTGCTTAGTGCTTTGATATAGATGAATGATAGGTAGATCTGTTGTTGCTTTGTGCTTAATACTGAGAGTAAATGTTGGATCTGACCTATGTAAATGTGCTTAGTGCTTGAATATGCTAGATCTGATCTATTATGTCATGCTAAGTGTTGCTAGATGCTAGATATGGTTGAATACTGTGATGCTCTGTAATTAGGGTTTTACCTGTGAAGTAGATACTGGTTAAACATTGATGAACTATATTGCTAAGTGCTTTGTCAAGGTGTTACAATCACATATTTGTGTCCCAGCTAAGGTTGCAGACACTGGAGTCCTGTAACCACCCCTGCCTCTACCTCGAGTGAGACTTCATTTGCTTCGGAGGTGTTGTTGAAAGGGTCGGTAGTTATAGTTTTGTTGGTGCGTTGTTGTAGAATTGAACCCTGGGTCTGCGCCTGTGCCAACAATCGGCAAGACTTATGTGTTTCATTTACTCCTATCCTGACTCTCCTGTAGACTCACATCCCATGACCCTCTAACAACTAAACTAATATGAATCAAATATCATATAGATATAAAAATTTGCAGAAACCAAATAACATTTATAATAACTGTTTAAATACTGAAAGACTTAATCATAAACATAGACATTTCATCCAGTATATTACATAGAGTATGAAAATACTTATCAGAACTAGAAAATGTGAAGAAATTGCTGAAAGGGGTGCATGTTTTCTCCCAACCATAGGCACATCCACTCCTGACGGATTTACCATTGGCCACCCCCGAGCTATACCATGATGCTCTAAGAGATATTCCTTCTCTTTGATCATGACAATCAAAGATGAAGGTTACTCTCCTCCTCCCACGGGAAATTGGCAATTGGTTTTCTTTACTCCAAGCAAGGAGGTATGCACGAGTACTTCCTCAATCACTCATCAGCCTAGTTTATCATCTTGTATCCAAACCCTGTCCATGGCTTCCTTCAGCCAAAATGATCTTATAACCACTCAATTTTTCCTCTCAACTCTAGAGTCGAAGTATCCTTTCTTTTCTCTTATTGGGAGAGTGTTTTCTCTCCTCTACTATCTTGCAGATCTGTCACTGTCCTCAAATTACCTCCTATCTTGCCTTCCTTAGCAAGGTTTCGCGGGTATCAATCCCAATTTGTGGTCATGCCTGGAAGCCTTCCATATCGGTACCCTACCCCATATCCTCATTAACTCTTGAGGATGGCCTTCCAACTACCAGCCTAATTGGTTATTCATTTCTGGGTCAGAGGATTGTTGAGCAATTACACCCAGTAGGTACTAGTCTGGTGAGGGTCATATCAACCATTCTTGGTTTCCCTCACCATCCCTCTCATAGCATCCATGGTCTATCTTGGAAAATTTCCCTCGTTCAGCAGTTGTGCAACACATATCAAATTTCTATTAACAACAGAAAATTCATACATTGACCCTTTTATACAAAGGTTCATCAAATCAAACATTCACACATATTTAGTCTGCCATAATCTCTTGGCCAGTTATAGTTATATTTACAAATTGGAGAAAACATGGGTATTACATATAATAGCAAAAATAATATTATGTAATAGAGAAATAGATCTAGATGTACACTTCTCACACATCTATATCACCATTATTGAGTCCAAATAGTTGTTAAGCAATGAATTACTAAGATGAGAAAAATCAAATTTCTATATGCATAAGGCCATAATATGGGGCATTACATACACCCACTCTTCAAAAACATTAGTCCCGAAGTTATAGTCATTCACAATTTAAGGAATATCATGATTCAATTTATTTTTGTGTTCCTAGATACTAGACCCTGAGATATATTGGTCCGAGTGGACCTTCACTAATTAAAAACATCTTGAGGCTATTAATATATTGATTGCACTACCCCTATTTAGCAAACACCTTATTTTGTCTTGACTCTATGCTATTACCACTTATAACTTAATTAATGCAACGACACAATTATTTTATAGATTTATTCATCCTAAGTTCCATATAGGATCCCCATATATAAAGCATAGTCTACTAGTTTGATACCCAGTTAGAACCTTCACTCATCATAGATTGTCTAGTTAAGTGCAAGGATGATTTTAGGGGCTACATTTCTCTCATGGGCTAATTTCCATGGTTTTTCCAAAAACGAGATTCGCTATTTTAAAAATGATTCGCCCATATTCTATAGGATAAAATTATTTTACCTTAAAAATCGCCAAAAATTTATAAAAACTATATAAAATCCTTAGAAATTTGAATATTTTTACAAAAATATCGCCAATCATTTATAGTTGGCATATGAATGATTAGTAAGATTCGCCAAGGTTTATACATTTTAAAATAAATTTCCGTCCTTAAAATCATCCCTGGTTAAGTGAATCTTATATTGAGTTCGATATAAATTTCATCATGTCATAGATACAATCCCACTTTGGATACCTTGATAATTATAAACAATCATTATTGACTTTGATTTACTACTCTATCTTTACAATACATATGCCATCACTCATGAGTTTGGTACAGAAAGAGTTTCCATGGTTAAGAACATGGACTAAGGTACTGCTATTTGATTGTTATATGATGTCATCACTTTAAGGTTTGTTTGGTCATTTTTCTCAATATCACTTTCCTATGAAGTCATATAAATTACATCTTGACCAAGTCAAATGTTGAATATAGGATTCTCTTCATCGTAGTCAAGGAAAATCATGTTTTCTATTAACAAATCACTATTATAAATGTGTCTATATGTAAAGAGAACCATGTTGACACGTGGGTTAGCAAACATTTTTAGATCAAGAATAAATTTACAATAACGATTCATTCCAAAATATTTAGTCACTTGTCCTTAAGGTCGTCCTTTCTCACAATTTACTTTGTATATCTCAAAATTATACTCTCTATACCTACATGATACTTATAAACTCTGGCCTCTAGCTCCTTTCTTCTCCCTCTCTACAATTTTCAAGTTATTTCCCCCTACTATGAAAGAAGTTTAACAATGGGAAGCACGTTTCTATCATTCCTCATCTTTCTCTTTTTTTTTCTTTTTCTTTTTTTGAACAAATTTTCTTCATAGGACAAAAAAAATCCTTCTTAGTGAGAAATTAGTTTCTATAGTTATTAATGCATTTCAAGATGTGAGATCTCATTTAGATAGCTCACCCCTCTTATAAGGGACTCATGCATAATAAACCATCACAATCCATTGGAATCACTASTACCAAATACATTTATGGGYGAAAGTGTTGCTCATTCCCCAAGGAATACCCCCTTGTCACAAAGAGATCTCTCTAAATCACTTTAGCTCCTTCCATGGGCACTCTTTTCATTCCATGTTCTTATTCARCTAGGGACAACTWATGTACTTATCACCCCTCTTACTAGAGTTACCAATCCTTCACAAGGTATATGTGAACTCCACTACTTTGGTATGATTAATTCAATGCAACAATTAAACATGAGTTGACTCAACATCATGTTGGCTGATAGAAATTTGTTAATATACCCCATTACATATTATGATATAAATAAACATATGGTCACGATATTTCACTTATCGTTCTAAACTTAAGTTCTAGGTTCACAACATGGGCCCACTTACAGTATCCCTTGAATGTTTATAGGAATGTGGAACTAGCATAAGCACATGTTAGAATGCTACATTGTTAATGTCACCATTCTAACCTAAATAAAGATTGAATATAATCCACAATTTTTGAAATGGCAATCTCGACACTACACCCTTTTTAGGGTCAAGACTCGTTTCCACCCACACTTAACTACAAAAGTGTCTAGAGTGCATAAGCTATACTCCTAAGCTAGCTAAACATCGATATATTGCACCACATATCAATTTCTTCCAAATTTCAGTCGTGTTTCCTTTAATTGACCAATAGTCATCTAACCTACTCTCTCGGGAGAACAAATGGTGTTGAACTAAAAAAAACACATATCTTCTCATCCACAACACATAACACATAAAAGTTATGTGGGGGAACCATCATTGGTCTCCACTCGTAAAAAAGAACACCATGATATCCTACAACTCATTGACCTCCTCGCGAAGTTGACCCTTTCATAAATCACGAGTAGTGTCCCTCTTACAATATCCAAAACAAATAATAAAATCTATATATATTTTTACTACTCTTGTTAAATGATATCACTTTTATCAAATTTGAAGATACTTAAAGAATAAAAGATCTCAATATTGTCGCCTAACCCTTTTATTTTGTTTTCCTATGATTGATGTTTCATATTAAGAACTTCAATGAATTATATGTATGTGTGTGATAGACACCCACTCCACTTAATTTTAATAAATGATATTTTTCTTTTGAAAGCTTCACTTAAACATTTCAAAACATAATAAAAATTGATATGGAAAGACATCTAATACAATGAAACAAAATAATATGACGAGATAACATCTTAACATGGTCACATAAACATTGTATTCCTTTTTCTTGTATAAGTTTCCCTTTTCATTGTGACTTATCCACATAATATTTGTCACTTGTCATGACACAATTTATAATTTATTTACTTAAACTTTTATAATGTAATTACTTAAGATTTATTGAATTTGTATCAAGGTGGTAACATTTATTTTTATTTCAATTTTTTTAATAATAATATTTAAAATTAAAATAACAATTATATATTTTTAAATATTTTTAAAAATATTTAAATTTTATAATTTTATATTAATTTCTTTACCCTTTTTTTTGCTAGTTTGTTCATGACGGGATTAACCTAGGATTAGCCTGTGGCAGCAGGTCGGCTGAGCCACATGGCTAGATTTTTTGTCCCGACAAATTTGGAACGGATGACTTTAACATCAAGAAGTTTAACACCACACTTTGTCACCAACTCTCTTACACCCTCACGGACAAAATCAATATTTTTTTAAAGTGAAAAAACAAATTTCATTATTTTACCATAAGTAAAAATCAAATTATACTATAATATAAATACCAATTAATCATTCTTTAAAAAGTCAACTTAACTCAATTAACAATGTAGATTTCTATTAAATTATAAAAATAATATAAAAACTATATAACCTTATCTCAATTAAACCACATAGTAGAATATTATAAAAAATAAAAAAATTGTATACACATAATTATTTTAATATGTTATATATACAAACCGTGTAAAGAAATCTGATAGTTCACCATATGTAGTCAATTTTAAGTTTTCGTATGTAATTCTCAACATTCAAAAAATCAACTACTTGTTGGAATAAAAATACAACATCCTACGATGCGAGGTCAAGGGCTCTCTGCCAGATACTAACAGTGCATAATGGAAGTCCACACATAAACTCCTTTCAACAAATTAAAAACCCTGGAATTTGAATGAACCCTTGAAAAAATGAACAATCATACACATACACAGTACACAGTACACCAATGTTTTACGTGGAAACCCAAAGAGGAAGAAAACCACGGAATGATTTTTCTTATATGTATTAAAGAATTACATTCATTGGAAGCACCAACTTCCTTTGTTTTTCAGCTGCAACTAGAAGGAAGCTCCAACCCCCTAGTTTCTTAAGCTACAACATGAGGGAAGCTCCAACTCCCCAATTCTCTGGCTACAACCAGAAGGAGGCTACAACCCCCTAAGTTCTCCAGCTACAACAAGAACGCGACCTGTAATGTTGCAACATGCATATGTACGTGTCCTATCTATTATGTAGCCTGCGTATGTACGCGATCAAAATGTTATGCAACTTGTGTATGCCTTCTGAAAACTAGGGTTTTCTTTCTCTTGAAAACTTCTGACCCTCTGTAACTTTTTCACATAGATCTGTAACTTGTCACTGTATCCAGAGTGTAACTGTACCCTGTATATGCATCCTCATACATAACCTTTACCCAAATCATATATATCTATCTCTAGTCATGTGCCATATAGGTGTGTGTAGTCATGAACAAATATAATAACCCTCACATGATCTAGTCATCAAACCCTCTCTAATATTCAGCCTCTCAATACATCAACCACTTCACAGTTACAAGCTCTCAACCATGTACCACAAAAAACCCTTAGCCATATGCCAAGAAATACAAGATGTGCCTCAACAAGAAGTATCAATGATAAATATATCATCATTGTATTTCTTTAGATCTGACTTATGCAGAAGATCCCATGCAACCACTAGTCTCTCTAGGGAGAATTCTCAAATCTCCATAACCATTTATCATGCATACATCAAAATCCAACTATTCATAGAAATAAGACATACCTTTTGAGCCAATGGATATATCTGATGTATTTGAGCACTGCAGACCTTCCTGGGAGCTTGATCTCAGAATATAGAACCTTTTCATCTTCATCTCTTCAAGTTTCCATGGATTTACCAACATGTACACACCATAATACACTGTCAGTCCTCGTACGTACGCACCCTAATACACTGTCATCCCGCGTACTGTATTCACCCTAATACACTGTCAGCCCGCGTACACCTCAGAAACTAGGGTTTTTAGTATTCTATGTAATTCTGAAACTTTTTTCGTCAACCCTTCGTACTACCTCATACTTTCACAACTTCAAATGCATCAATGAGTACTTGCAATAAGCCTTACACAACAAAAGATATTCAATGTGTTCAAATGTGATTAAATGAGAGAGTCTTGCCTCTTATTTATACTTTCATGTAGCATCCCACTTTCCTTATTTTAGATATTTCTCCATTAACTTAATTATTTAAATAATTTCTGTTGCAAACACTTTGACTTTTTGGGGCTTCTAGATGACTCTTGAGGGTCCTTCAACTTCACATGGCCATAAATCTCTAACCGTGTGTTATGTGACATTCCACATACCATCAGAAATGGAATGACAAACACTATCCATCTAGGATAGTTTCACTGACCTTCATCTCATTATTCCACAATTAAGCATGGGTTCTCTAACCATACTTCTAGGATAACTCAATCCGCAAAGTGTCTTCTCGTGAGGGCTTTCACCATAAGGGGACCACTTTGGAGTTCATCCATTTGTACTTATTATCAACCATGACAAGACAATAATGAGTCATCTTTACATCAAACAAACTTGGGCCCATTACCCAAACCTTTGTGCTATCGGACTTTCTTCAAGGGTTGACATCAATGACAACCAACCTTAATCAACAATATCCCCCTTTAGCATTGATGGCAACACTCTGATGCAATACTGAAATCATGTCATGCAATACTGAAGTCATATCACTCATGCTCCCCCTGGAACTATGCATCTGTCCTCTACATCTATGTGACCATTTCTCCCCATGGAACCATGCCTCTGTCCTCTACATCTAATAACTGATAAATCTCTCCCCCTTTGTCATCAATGGCAAAGGTATCTTTCCATCCAAGGTTTCTCCCCCCAACTGAACTGTCCTCTTTATGGTGCTTCCTCGTGTACATCTAAGACATATAAGATAAGAATTCAAAAGCATTCATTTTTTAGTAGAAATAACTCTGAGTATCTAGCGAAGATACTCAAATGATTCCCATGGAAGTGGTTTTGTAAAGATGTCTGCCACTTTTTCTTTTGTGCCCACATACTCAACTCTAATGTTCTTTTCTGCAACATGTTCCCATAGAAAGTGATACTTGATTGGAATGTGCTTCGTCTCGGAGTGCATCACCGGTTTCTTTGAGATATTGATAGCACTTGTATTATAAAAATAGATTGGAATGGGCTCATCATACTCATACTCAACATGTATATCTGTTAGAGTTTATTTCATCCAAAGAACCTGTGTACAACATGTTGTTTATGTAATATACTCTGACTCGACTGTAGATAAAGATATTGATGATTGTTTCTTGCTTAGCCATGATACTAAATACTCACCCAAGTAGAAAATTTCTCCACTGGTGCTTCGTTGGTCATCAATAAAACCTTCCCAATCTGCATCTGTGTAGGAAATAAGTGATATATCATTTCCTTTTGGATACCATAATCCAAAATATTTTGTTCCTTTGATATATCTAAAAATCCTCTTCACTACTAATACATGTGATTCATTTGGTGCTGCTTAAAATTATGCCACCTGTCCAACTGCCTACATTACATATAGTCTGAATGTTGTCACATATAGTAGGATACCAATCATTGGCATGTATTGCCTTTGATCTGTAGACTTTGAATCATCATATCTGCTCAACTTGCAACTGGTTTGCATGGGAGTGATAACTGGTTTGCAATCTTCCATTCCAAACCTCTTTAGCATTTCTCTGGTATACTTGGTTTGAGAAATAAAAATTATTTGGTTTCTTTGACATATCTGAAGTCCCAGAAAGAAAGATAGTTCTCCAAGTAATGACATTTCAAATTCTTCTGCATATCTTTTGCAAATTTATGTCTTAACCTGTCACCATCACTACCAAAAATAATATCATCAACATAAACTTCAATTAATAAAATACTATCTTGACTTACCTTGATGTAGAGGTTGTTGTATGCACTTTCTTTTCTGAACCCTTCCTGTTGTAGATATTTATTCAGACTAGAGTACCATGCTCTAGGAGTCTGTTTTAGACCATACAAGGTCTTCTTTAATTTACACAAATAATTTGTGTTCTCTAACAACTAAAATCCTTATGGTTGCTCAATCTAGACTTGTTCTTCAATTTCCCCATTCAAAAAAGATGATTTTACGTACATATGATACACTTTACTATTTTTGGAGCAAGCATAAGCTAAAATCAATCAGATTGTTTCCATTCTGGCAATTGGGGAAAATATCTCTTCAAAGTTGATTCCTTTAACTTTTTCATATCATTTACATACCAATCTAGCTTTGTTCCTTGTAACTTGTCCATCTTCATTCAATTTATTCTTGTATACCTACTTTGTGTCGATCACATTCTTATCCTTTGGTCTTGGAACCAATTTCCAAGTGTCATTTTTCTCTATTTGATCCAATTCTTCATCCATGGCCTTATTCCAAAATTCATCCTTGTTGGCCTCTCCAAAACAGGTTGGTTCAATCATAGATGTGAGTGCTAGCTGGTGCATTTGTTCTAGTGAACACATTCTTCTTCTAGTCTCAACTCCTGCATCTTTGTTTCCAATAATCTAATCTGAAGGATGATTCTTTTGTATTCATCTGTTAGGCGTCTTTGGATTCACTTGTTGAACTTGCTCTTCTGCTTCTGTCGGATCATCTTCGTCTTCCCCTTATTTTTCATCTTTTGTTTCTTCTTCGTAATGTTGTTCCATTGATTCATTTTCTTCTTCCTTTAATTCTTGTCTACCTGTTTCATCAATTGTTACATTGATGTTTTCCACCACTTTGTTCAATCCCAGGTTGAAACACTTGTATGCTTTCATAGTACTTGAGTAACCAACAAGTACTCATTTGTCCACACGAGATTCAAACTTTCCCATTCTGCCATATTCTCTTTTGATGTAGCATTTGCTTCCAAAAACTCTGAAGTTCTTCACATTTGTTGGTCTTCATTTCCATAGCTCGTAGGGAGTTTTGTCAGTGTTGTTTTTTAGAATTACTCTATTTTGAATGTGAAATGTTGTATGCAATGTCTGTGTCCAAAAAATATCCATCAATTTGGAATCTATTATCATTGTTCGAGCCATTTCCTGTAATGTCTTGTTCTTTCTTTCAACAACTCCATTTTGTTGAGGTGTCCTAGCAACGGAGAATTGCCTTTTTATTCCATGACTGCTACAGTAGTCCATAAATTCTTTTAAAGTGAACTCTCCTCCATTATCAGATCTCAAGCATTTGATTTTTGAATCCATTTCATTTTCAGCCATTTCCTCATAGATCTTGAAGTTTTCAAAAGCTTATGACTTATTCTTGAGAAAGCAAATTGCATTCATTCTTATATAATCATCAACTAATAACATAAAGTATTTCTCACATTTTAACCCCTTTCTTGTAGTTAGTCCAACTAGATCAGTATGCACAATTTCCAGTGGTCTTATCGTTGAATATTCATTTGATTTAAACATGGGTCTTTGTTTGCTTTCCTTGTTGACAATGCTTGCATAAAGTGTTGGTTGGTTTCATGATCTGGGGCATTTCTCTGACTGCTTCTCTTTTGTTGACTTTGACAAGGTTATCCAAATGTATGTGACCCATTCTTCTGTGCCATAGCCAACTCTCATCTTCCTTTCCTAGACAACATTTTTCATTTCCAATTTCACTTAACATATATATGTTACTTGAAGTTCTCGCAGCTGTAGCAATCAATTTTCCTGAACCTTCTTTTCTTATCTCGCAATTTTTGTGAATTGAAAGTAACTTTATGACCATGGTCACATATTTGACTCACACTTAGAAGATTATGTTTCATATCTTCTACTAGTAGAACATTTTCTTCCTTTGTATTCTTGTGCCCAATTCTGACTGTGCCTTTTCCAATGATTTTAGCTGAATCATCATTTCTGAAGGACACTGATCCATCTCTTTCCTTTATTAAAGTAAGAAACTTTTCTTTATCACCTATCATGTCTTTTGAACAACCATTGTCAACATACCAACCACGTTTATTCTACTTGTCTTGTAGAGCGAGTGTGCATTATTCATTGTTGTATTGATTATGCGTTATTATCCATGTCCTTTTTTGAGGTTCATGTCTATGATTGTTGTTGTTATGTTGTGTTTCTCTAGGAGGGATTGTCGTTCTACAATCTTTGGCCATGTGTCCAAAGTTGTTACACTTGTAGCATTCCACTTCAGTGCTCAATGATTCAAACATGTTGTAACTTCTTCTCTGTGTTTCACTAGGCCTTCTTGGATAACCCTTTTGTGTATGAATTTCAAAGTTGTTTATGTTCATGTTGTTAGCTCTCCAATTTACAGCTTTATGTCCAAAATTATTACATGCATAGCATAAACCAAAAAAGATAGTTTGATACCTGGGAGTTGAAGATCTTCTGAAAGTAAGTGCTCTTATGAATCCTTCTTCTTCCTGAGACCTATATGTTTCTGTCTGTCGTTGATTCTGAAATATGAATCTTCTCGTTGGAGGAGTGTCCCTATAATTTTCTCTGTAGAACTTCCCATCCTCTTTGATTGTTTCTGCATAGATTTTTGGATATGTTTCTTGTTTTGTTGTTTTCGATCTTGATCCATTTTCTGACTGATTGTATCCAAGTTTGGACTTGTCATGATTAGGCCTTTGATTGCTAATAATGTCATTCAAAACTTTTGAGTTGTTCTGCATATTTTTATTTTGAAGATCCTTTCTTAATGTGACACTTTATGCTTCCAAATTTTCAATGATCTTGTCTCTTTCTTCAATTATTTTATCTTCTTCAATTCGAACCTTCAAATTTGTGATCATTTGTTCTTATTCCTGATTGTCTTCTTTCTTATCTAGTTTCACTTGTAGCTTCTTGTTTTTCCTCTTTTCTCTTCTGATAACTGTTATAGCACTCATCAATTCCTCTCGGTAGTCAATTTCTGCCTCTTCAATTTCTTCTTCGGCTTCTTGATATTCTACTTCGGAGTCTTATTTATTAGATTCTTCTACTACCATGAATAGAACTCCTTATGTCTCACTGTCACTGACTTCATCTTCATCTGATGATGAGATGTCTTCTTTGGTGCATAAGATTTTCTTGAAAATTTTCTTTGTGGTTCTTTTGCCTTTATATGTTTGTTTGTTTTTTTAGTCACCTTCATCATTTCTCTTTTTCTTATGAGGACATTTGTTAGCAAAATGACCAATACCATCACAATTAAAAAAAATTAAAAGAAGCTTACCTCTATACCTATCGTTGCTTCCCTTGTTCGGTCGTCTAACAAAGTTGGCAACTTCTTCATCATTTTCCAAGATGTCACTATTGTTTCTATGTTCTTTTTCTTGTTTCTTTCCCTTTTGCTTTGATATTTTGGATGCTTTGAAAGTTGTTTCTTTTACATCTGGATTTTCCTGTTCAGTTCTCATTTTATATGATGTGAATATTCCATGTAGTTCATCTATGCTTATTGATTTTAGATCTGATCTTTCTTCTAGTGTTGATATCTTAGGTTCAAATATCATAGGAACAGATCTTAGTACCTTTTGAGAAATTACAGATTCTTTGATTTCTTCTCCCGATCCCATGATTTCATTTACTGTTTCATCGAATCATAAGAAGTAAGCTGCAATATTCTCATATTCCTTCATCTTTAGCTGTTCGAACTAACCTCTGTAAGTTTGAAGCTTTGTTGCTTTGACTTTTGAATCTCCTTCATAAATATTTTGAAGTTTGTCCCAAATCTCTTTAGCGGATTTACAATGTGCAACTTTGGTGAATATCGTTTCACCAAGACCATTCAGAAGTGCATTTGTGGCTTTGGAATTATTCTAACCAAGTTTCACCACGTTGTCATTTATTGGCGGAACTGTTGGTACTGTATATCAATCTAAAATTGATTGCCAAATTTCAAATCCATGTTCCTGTATATATGTCTTCATCCTTATGCTCCAAAATGCATACTTTTGTCCATCAAACTGTGTTATTCCATTTTTATACAAGTTGCCGCTCTCCATGATCTACCTTTCAGTGGTTAAACTAATTTTTGAAGGAACCTGCTCTGATACCAATTGTTGGATTCCTGAGAGGGGGGGTGAATAAGTAATAGAGAAATATAATCATTTTTAACCATATAATCTAAGTGGTATATCAATGTAGCATTATCATCTAGTAACTGTACAGTAAATAAGTAATGAACAAATGAACAATCATACACATACATAGTACACCAGTGTTTTACGTGGAAACCCAAAGCGGGATAAAACCACGAAATGTTTTTTATTATATGTATTGAAGAATTACATTCATTGGAAGAACCAACTTCATTTGTTTTCCAGCTGCAACTGGAAGGAGGCTCCAACCCCCTAGTTTCTCAAGCTACAACCTGAGGGAAGCTCCAACTCCCCAATTCTCTGGCTATAATAAGAAGGAGTCTACAACCCCCTAATCTCTTCAGCTACAACCAGAAGGTGGCTACAACCACCTATCCTTACCCCATCCAATCTCCCTAACATAGATGTAGAAGAATGACACCATTGTCACACTATCATTGTGAGATATACCATTGTACAACTGTATCAATCTGTACCACTGACCTACATCCACCCTATACAAATTCCCTGTAATCAATTCGTACCTGAACTGAACATGTATCAACAAAATACAATAGGTACATGACCTGTAGTGTTGCAGCACGCGTATGTATGCTCCCTATATGTTATAAAACCCACGCATTTATGCGATCAAACTGTTATGCAGCCTGCATATGCCTTCTGAAAACTTGTGACCCTCTGTAACTTTTTCACATAGATCTGTAACTTGTCACTGTATCCAAACTGTAATTGTACCCTGTACATGAATCCTCATGGATGATGCTCGTATACCTGTAGACATCGACATGACTCTTTCAGTCATGAGGTCGATCAAAACTTCCTCAACAACTTTTTCTGCAGTGCTCAACTTGTCTGATATACACGCTCGGGGTTAACAATCTCAAGTTCGGGGGGTAGCTTAGACACAGTAATGAGATAGAGAGAAGAAGCATGATGATCACTGTATAAACTCAACTTATTCTACGGGATCAAATTCTCAATTGGCAAAAGTGTTATCAATGCGTGGCATGATGGGATAAATAGGTAACTCGACAATGGGTCGCTTGCAACGGGTATGAGGCCTTCATTAACTCGGTTATGTCTGTTATGGCGTGATCCCAATAGTCGGATGGTGATTTGGCTGGCCAAAAATGGATTTATATTCATTCAGAGCATTGATATAATGGTTATAATGTTCCCAACGGCTATATTGCTTCATCATGGTGAAGTGCCATGTGTCATTGTTTTGATATACTGGCGAAGCTCCGATTTTGCAATTTTTCCTTCTGCGAGGTTCCTTCTGGAGCCTTCTGCAACTTATCAATCTTGGATCTCTTCTTACTTAAATTTATAGCCTTCTTCCCAATGAGCTTCGTCTCGGTACTCCTTTTTCCATTCTGATTTTTGTCTTCTTTTGACCTAGTCACTTCACGTTGTTGAGATTCTTCCCTAGGGTTCCCAGATAATACTTATTCTTTGTATGGGATAGGTACTTCAATATTCTGTGGATCCTCTATTGTTCTTTCAACTTTGACATATGGGTCTCTAGTGTTAAATAGTTTCGATCTATTATGTTGTTCTTCAATCAAGTGTGTGATCCTTCTAGTCATGAAATCTTTTAATTCTTGTTTCTTTTGCTTCAAAACTTATTTTTCTTCTTTTCATCTGGCTCAATCTCTATCAATCCAAGGTTTTCCTAATAACATGGGAAATGGGGTGTTGTCCTTGATAAATTTAATAATCTCAAAATCTTCTTCTATCGAAGTTCCATTGACAATCATAGGTATTTGAGTGAGCCTTCCACATAAGGTTATCAACTTTCCTTTGAATAACCTTATTCCTCCTAATGAAGCAATCATAGCAGGCTTCCCTATAGCTTCCCATGTTCTCTCGGTCATGACATTTACCTGTGTTTCCTCATCTAGAACGCAGTCAATGTCGAAGCCTCCTATTCTTGCTTCAAGGCATTCTTTTTCTTTGAAGATCTCTGATAATCTGACATGTCAGTGGTCATTCAGGGTTTCATTTATTTGTAGCAATACTTTCTCTGATTCTTTCTGGGGTTCTGCTATTTATGGATCTACCTTAGGGTTTTCTTATTCAAATTCATTCCTTCCAGCTTAGCAATCATTCTAGGGCAATCCAACACTTCATGGTCCATGGCTTTACAACAAAGACAACTAGGTATTTTCCCAGGCATTCCTTAGCAAGATGTCTCGGTCTTCTGCAACTATAATAGAGGGTTAATCCTCTCTTTCGTTTAAGTGATCCCCAGCCTTTCCTATACTATGTGCTAGGTTCATAGGAGTTAACCTGCAAAAAATTCTTTCTAGGATCCTGCATCCATTTGTTAGTCCAAACATTCTTTCTATGCATAGGTATAACATATATTTCACTATTCATATCAGGTCTATTCATATCAAATCTTCTTTCATCTACTAATACCCTAGTTTTCAAGCTAGGATAGACTCTATCAAGCATACCTAGATTCATACTTTTGAAACAAAAATTTCCACTAATCTTACTTCTACAAAGCACAAAGCCTTCATATCTATAACTTTTCACTATTCTTACCTGTATCAGAGCACAAAGATTACAGATCTTACCTCTTTTCTTTAGATATGACCTATTTTCTTGGTACAGAGCTCCTTAGGTCAAGTAGAATGTTGTGTATCGGGACAACAGATCTATGCATGGAGCTTTCAGAATCTTAGGTCGAATCTTTGCACAAAGCTTCTTCTTTCTCAGATCCCAGCAATCACAAATTTAGGTCTTGATACTGCGCACTTTAGCAGTAGATCTAAGCACAAAGATTCTCTTTTCTTTACTTCAGTTCCCAGCGATCACAGTTTAAGTCCTGGCAATGGAACCATTTGTTGGCACAGGGGCAGACCCATGGTTCAATGCTACAACAGTGCACCAATAAAACCCTAACTATTGGCCCTTTCGGCTACACCTGCGAAGTAGATGAAGTCTCACTCGAGGTAGAGGCAGGGGTGGTTGCAGGAATCAAGACTCTGCAACCTTAGTTGGGACACAGATCTGTGATTGCAATACTTAATATATCACTTAACACTATTATTTCATCATTATTTACCCAATGTCTACTTCGCAGATGAAACAAAGCATCACATCATTCACCTCGATCTAAAGTGATTAAGCACTTAGCATAAATAAATAGATCAGATCTAGTAGGTTCAAGCACTAATCACATCCATTTATGTTAGATCTAACATCCATATTCATCATAAGCACCAAGCATCAACAGATCTATCTATCTATCTTTATCCAACACTTAGAAAATAACACATAAATACATCAGAACATTGGACATAGCATAATAACACAGTAATTACGTGGTTCACCCCCCACCCTGGGGCTACGTCCACTAACTCTTCTTCTTTATTAGCTTCTTTAATGGGTTACATGCACAGAGCCTCAAAAACCCTTCTCCGCATAGGACAGAAGATATGCGCAGCTCGTTAGATCCTTCTTCCTTGCATTCCAGCACAAAGCCTTCCACAATCTTGCTACAATGAATTTCACTTAGCTCTACAAGTCTCACACAGTATGCATGAAGCCTTACAATCCTTGATCACACAGATCCAACTCTTGGCACTTAACCAAATTTCACATACACACACCTACTACTTCTTACATTGCCTATCCTTCTATTTATACATACAAAATAGGCCTAATCATGGGTAAACCCACAGGCCGACATCCCATACCCATTACATATTCCCAAATCCCAAAAAGGGGTCGAGATCCCGCGATCTCTGCTTCGTTTTACACTTCATCCTCGACAGGTTATCGAAATTTGAAAATAGGTCAAACTTGACCATATCCTTCAAAACTTGGTCAAGGGCCAACACATATCAACTAAGCTTCCCCATCAAAAAACCAATAGTCTCCATCACATGTCTAGGGGAGAGTGATTTCATAAAACCCTCCCAAAAACTCTAGGTTTTGAAGGATAAACGGTGGAAATACCTCCACCCCTCCTCATAGAACTACGTTCAACACCCTACATCAAGCCATATTGTGCAACTATTGTTCTTAGAGTTACTTCATCAAACAACCACTCTAGGCAAGTTATGCATCCTGTCAAAACCACACTTACTACATATCATAACAATATTTGAAATCATAAATTAAATCATGAGTACAACTTATCGCATACATTATCTCTTTGATGTCTATGAAATCCAAGTTACCTCGGAACTACATTCATTTGGTTATTACATAGCTTGTTGACCTGTAGGTTAGTTCACCAAAACTCATATCCATGCATATACATCACAAATTTCACACGATCCTCCATATTTGTATTGACATTAAATTAGGAAATGTATGATTATTTACAACATGCCTCACATCTATTATATATCCACAAGATAATTTTGAACTAGTATTCATTGTACTAAAATTCCACATTTAAATTTGCACGTTTAACCAAATCACTTAACGATCATCATCATGAACATATAACAGTAAAAATAATATTATGTAATAGATAAATAGGTCCATATGTACACTTCTCACACGTCTATATCAGCATTATATCATACGCTATAAGAATCAAGCAGAAACAATACAGGCTCAGTTGAAGCCCCTGTCAGTTGTTGAAAGAATGAAGCGATCCCAAGAGCAGTGCAGTACTCAACAACAGGTCCACACCATTTAGAGAAAAGTCATGGAAGTGACTCAAAGGATCCAACCTATATAGGATGAGGCTTGAAAAATGTTCATAGAGATCGAAGGCTGAGGACCAGAACTAGAAAAAGTCATCATTGCAGCAGAACAACACTTAGAGGGACCTACCAACGAAGGTGTTATCCAAGAGTTCACTGAACAGGAGGTCGCGGCACAACAACAAGTTGAAGTAGCTCGAGCCAAACTCAATGCTTTTGAGGCAGAATTACCCAAATCAGAGTGACTCGAGATGAGTCACATGTGAGTGTTGGTGGCCTATTGGCCCTTGACTAAGTTTTGAGGATTCTTGGTCAAGTTTGAACTATTTTTGGGACTTCGACAGGCTGTCAAAGGCAGAGATCATGGGATCTCGACCCCTGTTTTAGGGATTTCTGGGATTTGGGATTATGTAACGGGTATGGGGATGTCGATCCATGGGTTTACCCATGTTTAGGCCCGATTTTGTAATTATAAATAGATGCTAGGCGATGTAGTGAGTATGAATGGCTAAGTGTGAATGACAAGTCAGTTGTAAGTGGTATTGAGTGCAAGTAATAGTTGTAAGTGCTTTGTGCATGATGTGTGAGAATTGCAATGTTGAGTGTAAGTGGTTGTAAGGGACTGTATGTAGGCTTTGTGTTGTAACCTAGCTTGGGGAAGGAGGATCTAGTGAAGAGTGCACGGATCTCATGTCCTCTGCGAAGTTGATCTGAAGGCTCTGTGCATGTAAGAAGATTGAAGAAAGCTAATAAAGAAGATGAAGAGTTGGTGGGCGTAGCCCCAGGGTGGGGGTGAACCACGTACATCATGTTTTGTGAATTCTTTGTGCAATGTATTGATGTATTTACTTTCTTAGTGCTTTGATATAGTTGAATGATAGGTAGATCTGTTGTTTCTTTGTGCTTAATACTGAGAGTAAATGTTGGATCTGACCTGTGTGAATGTGCTTAGTGCTTGAATCTGCTAGATATAATATGTTATGTCATGCTAAGTGCTTCTAGATGCTAGATCTATTTGAATACTGTGATGCTTTGTAATTAGGGTTTTACCTACGAAGTAGATACTGGTTAAACATTGATGAACTATATTGCTAAGTGCTTTGTCAAGGTGTTACAATCACATATATGTGTCCCAGCGAAGGTTGCAGACACTGGAGTCTTGCAACCACCCCTGCCTCTACCTTGGGTGAGACTTCATCTGCTTCACAAGTGTTGCCAAAAGGGCCGGTAGTTATGGTTTTATTGGTGCGTTGTTATATCGTTGAACCCTGGGTCTGTGCCTGTGCCAACAATCGACAAGACTTAGGTGTTTCAGTTACTCCTATCCTGACTCTCCTGCGGACTCACATCCCATGACCCTCTAACAACTAAACTGATATGAATCAAATATAATATAGATATAACAGTTTGCAGAAACCAAATAACATTTCTAATAACTGTTCAAATACTAAAAGACTTAATCATAAACATAGACATTTCATCCAGTATATTACACAGAGTATGAAAATACATATCAGAACTAGAAAATGTGAAGCAATTGCTGAAAGGTGTGCATGTTTCCTCCCAACCATAGGCACATCCACTCTTGATGGATTTACCATTGGCCACCCCCAAGCTATACCATGATGCTGTAAGAGATATTCCTTCTCTTTGATCCATGACAGTCAGGGATGAAGGTTACTCTCCTCCTCCCACAGGAAATTGGCAATTGGTTTTCTTTACTGCAAGCAAGGAGGTCTACACGAGTACTTCCTCAATCACTCGTCAGCCTAGTTTATCATCTTGTATCCAAACCCTGTCCATGGATTCCTTTAGCCAAAACAAGATTACCGCTCAACTTTTCCTCTCAACTCCAGAGTCGAAGCATCCTTAATTTTCTCTTATCGGGAGAGTGTTTTCTCTCCTCTACTATCTTGCAGATCTGTCTATGTCCTCGAATTACCTCCTTTATTTCCTTCCTCAGCAAGGTTTCGTAGGTATGAATCCCAAATTGTGGTCAGGCCTGGAAGCCTTCCAGATGGGTACCCTGCCCCATCTCCTCATTAACTCTTCAGGATGGCCTTCCAACTACCAGCTTGGTTGGTTATTCATTTCTAGGTCAGAGGATTGTTGAGCAATTACACCCAGTAGGTACTAGTCTGGTGAGGGTCATATCAACCATTCTTGGTTTCCCTCACCATCCCTCTCATAGAATCCATGGTATATCTTGGAAAATTTCCCCCTTTCAACAATTGTGCAACACATATCAAATTTCTATTAACAACAAAAAATTCATACATTGACCCTTTTATACAAAGGTTCATCAAATCAAACATTCACAAATATTTAGTCTGCCATAATCTCTTGGCCAGTTATAGTTATATTTACAAATTGAGGAAAACAGGGGTATTACATATAATAGTAAAAATAATATTATGTAATAGAGAAATAGATCTAGATGTACACTTACCACACATCTATATTAGCATTATTGAGTCCAAATAGTTATTAAGCAATGAATTACTAAGATGAGAAAAATCAAATTTCTATCTACATAAGGCCATAATATGGGGCATTACATACACCCACTCTTCAAAAACATTAGTCCCGAAGTTATAGTCATTCACAATTTAAGGAATATCATGATTCAATTTATTTGTGTGTTCCTAGATACTAGACCCTGAGATATATTGGTCCCAGTGGACCTTCACTAATTAAAAACATGTTGAGGCTATTGATATATTGATTGCACTACCCCTATTTAGCAAACACCTTATTGTGTCTTGACTCTATGCTATTACCACTTATAAATTAATTAATGCAACGACACAATTATTTTATAGATTTATTCATCCTAAGTCCCATATAGGATCCCCATATATAAATTATAGTCTACTAGTTTGATCGCCAGTTAGAATCTTCGCTCATCATAGATTGTCTAGTTAAGTGCAGGGATGATTTTAGGGGCTAAATTTCTCTCATGGGCTAATTTTCCATGGTTTTTCCAAAAACGAGATTTGTTATTTTAAAAATGATTCACCCATATTCTATAGGATAAAATTATTTTACCTTAAAAATTGCCAAAAATTTATAAAAACTATATAAAATCCTTAGAAATTTGAATATTTTTACAAAAATATCGCCAATCATTTATAGTTGGCATATGAAGGATTAGTAAGATTCGCCAAGGTTTATACATTTTAAAATAAATTTCCATCATTAAAATCATCCCTGGTTAAGTGAATCTTATATTGAGTTCGATATAAATTTCATCATGTCATAGATACAATCCCACTTTGGATACCTTGATAATTGTAAACAATCATTATTGACTTTGATTTACTACTCTATCTTTACAATACATATGCCATCACTCATGAGTTTGGCACAGAAAGAGTTTCCATGGTTACGAACATGGACT
The DNA here is from genome assembly GCA_009831015.1 of Picea engelmannii. Lineage (NCBI taxonomy): Eukaryota > Viridiplantae > Streptophyta > Pinopsida > Pinales > Pinaceae > Picea > Picea engelmannii. The sequence goes on along the minus strand of ML786370.1, from coordinate 533,525 downwards.
AAGGTACTGCTATTTGATTGTTATATGATGTCATCACTTTAAGATTTGTTTGGTCATTTTTCTCAATCTCACTTTCCTATGAAGTCATATAAATTACATCTTGACCAAGTCAAATGTTGAATATAGGATTCTCTTCATCGTAGTCAAGGAAAATCATGTTTTCTATTAACAAATCACTATTATAAATGTGTATATATGTAAAGAGAACCACGTTGACACATGGTTTAGCAAACATTTTTAGATCAAGAATAAATTTACAATAACGATTTATTCCAAAATATTTAGTCACTTGTCCTTAAGGTCATCAATTCTCACAATTTACTTTGTATGTCTCAAAATTATACTCTCTATACCTACATGATACTTATAAACTCTGACCTCTAGCTCCTTTCTTCTCCCTCTCTACAATTTTCAAGTTATTTCCCCCTACTATGAAAGAAGTTTAACAATGGGAAGCACATTGCTATCATTCCTCATCTTTCTCTTCTTCTTCTTTTTTTTTCTTTTTTTGAACAAATTTTCTTCATCGGACAAAAAAAATCCTAATTAGTGAGAAATTAGTTTCTATAGTTATTAATGCATTTCAAGATGTGAGATCTCATTTAGATAGCTCACCCCTCTTATAAGGGACTCATGCATAATAAACCATCACAATCCATTGGAATCACTACTAACAAATACATTTATGGGCGAAAGTGTTGCTCATTCCCCAAGGGATACCCCCTTGTCACAAAGAGATCTCTCTAAATCACTTTAGCTCCTTCCATGGGCACTCTTTTCATTCCGTGTTCTTATTCAACCAGGAACAACTAATGTACTTATCACCCCTCTTACTAGAGTTACCAATCCTTCACAAGGTATATTTGAACTCCACTACTTTGGTATGATTAATTCAATGCAACAATTAAACATGAGTTGACTCAACATCATGTTGGCTGATAGAAATTTGTTAATATACCCCATTACATATTATGATATAAATAAACATATGGTCACGATATTTCACTTATCATTCTAAACTTAAGTTCTAGGTTCAAAACATGGGCCCACTTACAGTATTCCTTGAATGTTTATAGGAATGTGGAACTAGCATAAGCACATGTTAGAATGTTACATTGTTAATGTTACCATTCTAACCTAAATAATGATTGAATATAATCCACAATTTTTGAAATGGCAATCTCGGCACTACACCCTTTTTAGGGTCAAGACTCTTTTCCACCCACACTTAACTACAAAAGCATCTAGAGTGCATAAGCTATACTCCTAAGCTAGCTAAACATCAATATATTCCACCACATATCAATTTATTCCAAATTTCAGTAGTGTTTCCTTTAATTGACCAATAGTCATCTAACCTACTCTCTCAGGAGAACAAATGGTGTTGAACTAAAAAAAAACACATATCTTCTCATCCACAACACATAACACATAAGAGTTATGTGGGGGAACCATCATTGGTCTCCACTCGTAAAAAAGAACACCAAGATATCCTACAACTCATTGACCTCCTCACAAAGTTGACCCTTTCATAAATCACAAGTAGTGTCCCTCTTACAATATCCAAAACAAATAATAAAATCTATATATTTTTTTACTACTCTCGTTAAATGATATCACTTTTATCAAATTTGAAGATACTTAAAGAATAAAATATCTCAATATTGTCGCCTAACCCTTTTATTTTGTTTTCCTATGATTGATGTTTCATATTGAGAACTTCAAAGAATTATATGTATGTGTGTGATAGACACCCACTCCACTTAATTTTCATAAATGCTATTTTTCTTTTGGAAGCTTCACTTAAACATTTCAAAACATAATAAAAATTGATATGAAAAGACATCTAATACAATGAAACAAAATAATATGATGAGACAACATCTTAACATGGTCACATAAACATTGTATTCATTTTTCTTGTATAAGTTTCCCTTTTCATTGTGACTTATCCACATAAGATCTGTCACTTGTCATGACACAATTTATAATTTAATTACTTAAACTTTTATAATGTAATTACTTAAGCTTTATTGAATTTGTATCAAGGTGGTAACATTTATTTATTTATTTCAATTTTTTTAATTATAAGATTTAAAATTAAAATAACAATTATACTTTTTTTTAATAATTTCAAAAATATTTAAATTTTATAATTTTATATTAATTTCTTTAACATTTCTTTTGCTAATTTGTTCGTGACGGAATTAGCCTATGTCAGATTTGTAACGGATGACTTTAATATCAAGGAGTTTAACACCACACTTTGTCACCAACTCTCCTACGCCCTCACTTAGAGAATCAATGTTTTTTTAAAGTGAAAAGACAAATTGTATTATTTTACCCTAAGTAAAAATCAAATTATATAAATAAAAATCAAATTATATTAAACTTCCCATATATAATGTTTTTAAAACTTAGTATATATACAATAATATATATCTAACCGATTATATATAAAGAAATATATGTTTGAAATCGAAGTACAAATTGAATTTTTTTATTTTTGTTTTTATTTTATTTTATGTTTGTTGGTATGTACTTTACAAAGTAGACTAGGTTGGACAATGCACAATGTGCGGAATTTCTCTTGCAACGGGTGGGAGGCCCTAGGTTTAAAGTTTTGTAACATCGCTCTTATACCAAATGTAATACTCATCCATGATGCTAGGAAATTAATCACTCATTAAATACATATGCAATAAGAACTTTGTTTAACATAATTTCATTGATTTTTATTTCCACAATTCTTTTACATTTGGTCAATGATAACTATAAATAACATGATGAATTAAATAATATGTTAGCTTTAAGATTTAAAACTCAAAACAGAAGCATAACAAAATACCACTGAAAAATACCTCCTCCATGGTTTGTTGAAGTTCATCGGTTGCAATGTAGTCCTACTAGTAGTAGAAGAGCATTTCCAAGCATTCTTTTCCCAATTCTTTTCCCACTTTTCCAGAGGGAAACAAAGAAATCCTCCCAACCAACTAGGAGCATAGCCGGCTTCCTAGCTCTAAGAAACCTTTCAATTTCTTGCCCCTTCGCGCACATGACTCCAAGAACAACAAAGCACATATGCTCTAATAATACTATCACAAGAATTATCCAACCTCTCATCATGCTCGAACCTCTCAACATGTTCATCATCACAACTTCCTCTTTGTGTTTATCAAGTTTCCATACCTCGTTCCCCGAGTCTCCTCAACCACCCTCATTACTAGCCATCAACTTCTCTTATCTAGATTTTTGGGAAAAGTTTAAAATAAAACTAAAATACAAATGACCCTCATAAAACAACAATAAATAAAATGCAAAGTCTTTCTTTTCATGCTAGCTAATAAATGAAATATGGAAATTTTCCCCAAAATGTACATGACAACCCACCATCCTCATTTAATTCATCATACCAACCACCAATCATAGTCAAATAAGGTATTTAATGCTTCTAGATATTTTTGTATGAAATATAATTTATGTTGGATTTCTGAGAGGGGGGGTGAATCAGTAATAGAGCAATCTAATCATTTTTAACCATATAATCCAAGTGTTATATCAATGTAGCATTATCATCTAGTAACTGTAGAATAAATAAGCAATGAACAAATGAACAATCATACACATACACAGTACACCAGTGGTTTACGTGGAAACCCAAAGAGGGAGAAAACCACAGAATGATTTTTCTTATATGTATTGAAGAATTACAATCATTGGAAGCACCAACTTCCTTTGTTTTTCAGCTTCAACTGGAAGGAGGCTCCAACCCCCTAGTTTCTCAGTCTACAACATGAGGGAAGCTCCAACTCCCCAATTCTCTGGCTACAACCAGAAGGAGGCTACAACCCCCTAAGTTCTCTGACTACAACAGGTACGCGACCTGTAATGCTGCAACACGCGTATGTACGTGCCCTATCTATTATGTAGCCCACTTATGTATGCAATCAAACTGTTATGCAGCCTATGTATGCCTTCTGAAAAATAGGGTTTTCTTTCTCTTGAAAACTTCTGACCCTCTGTAACTTTTTCACATAGATCTGTAACTTGCCATTGTATCTAGGGTGTAATTGTACCCTGTACATGCATCCTCATACATAACCTTTACTCAAAGCATATATATATATCTCTATTCATGTGCCATATAGGTGTGTGTAATCATGAACAATTATAATAAACCTCACATGATCTAGTCATCAAACCCTCTCTAATATTCAGCCTCTCAATACATCAACCACTTCACAATTACAAGCTCTCAACCATGTACCACAAAAAACCCTTAGCCATATGCCAAGAAATACAAGATGTGCCTCAACAAGAAGTATCAATGATAAATATACCATCACTGTATTTCTTTAGATTTGACTTATGCAGAAGATCCCATGCAACCACTAGTCTCTCTAGGGAGAATTCTCAAATCTCCATAACCATTTATCATGCATACATCAAAATCCAACTATTCATAGAAACAAGACATACCTTTTGAGCCAATGGATAGATCTGATGTATTTGAGCACTGTAGACCTTCTTGGGAGCTCGATATCAGAATATAGAACCTTTGCATCTTCATCTCTTCAAGTTTTCATGGATTTACAAACATGTACGCACCATAATACACTGTCACTCCACGTACGTACGCACCCTAATACACTGTCATCCCGTGTACTGTATTCACCCTAATACATTGTCAGCCCGCGTACGCCTCAAAAACTAGGGTTTTTAGTATTCGATGTAATTCTGAAACTTTTTTCATCAACCCTTCGTACTACCTCAGAATTTCACAACTTCAAATGCATCAATGAGTACTTGCAATAAGCCTTACACAACAAAAGATATTCAATGTGTTCAAATGTGATTAAATGAGAGAGTTTTGTCTCTTATTTATACTTTCATGTAGCATACCACTTTCCTTATTTTAGATATTTCTCCATTAACTTAATTATTTAAATAATTTCTTTTGCAAACACTTTGAATTTTTGGGGCTTCTAGATTACTCTTGAGGGTCCTTCAACTTCACATGGCCATAAATCTCTAACCGTGTGTTATGTGACATTCCACATACCATCAGAAATGGAATGACAAACACTATCCATCTAGGATAGTTTCACTGACCTTCATCTCATTATTCCACAATTAAGCATGGGTTCTCTAATCATACTTCTAGGATAACTCAATCCGCAAAGTGTCTTCCCGTGAGGGCTTTCACCATAAGGGGACCACTTTGGAGTTCATCCATTTGTACTTCTTATCAACCATGACAAGACAATAATGAGTCATCTTTACATCAAACAAACTTGGGTCCATTACCCAAACCTTTGTGCTATCGAACTTTCTTCAAGGGTTGACATCAATGACAACCAACCATAATCAACAATATCCCCCTTTGGAATTGATGGCAACACTCTGATGCAATACTAAAATCATGTCATGCAATACTGAAATCATATCACTCATGCTCCCCCTAGAACTATGCACATGTCCTCTACATCTATGTGACCATTTCTCCCCATGGAACCATGCCTTTGTCCTTTGCATCTGATAACTGATAAATCTCTCCCCCCTTTGCCATCAATGGCAAAGATATATTTCCATCCGAGGTTTCTCCCCCCAACTGAACTGTCATCTTTATGATGCTTCCTCATGTACATCTAAGACATATAAGATAAGCATTCAAAAACATTCATTTTGGAGTAGAAATAACTCTGAGTATCTGGCGAAGATACTCAAAGGATTCCCGTGGAAGTGGTTTTGTAAATATGTCTGCCACTTGTTCTATTGTGTCCACATACTCAACTTTGATTTTATTTTCTGCAACATGTTCTCGTAGAAAGTGATACTTGATTGGAATGTGCTTCATCTTGAAGTGCATCACCGGTTTCTTTGAGATATTGATAGCGCTTGTATTATAAAAATAAATTGGAATGGGCTCATCATACTCAACATGTATATCTGTCAGAGTTTGTTTCATCCAAAGAACCTGTGTACAACATGTTGTTTATGTAATATGCTCTGCCTCGGCTGTAGATAAAGATATTGATGATTGTTTCTTGCTTAGCCATGATACTAAACACTCACCCAAGTAGAACATTTCTCCATTGGTGCTTCATCGATCATCAATAAAACCTATCCAATCTGCATCTGTGTAGAAAATAAGTGATAGATCATTTTCTTGTGGATACCATAATCCAAAATATTTTTTTCCTTTGATATATCTAAAAATCCTCTTCACTACTAATACATATGATTCATTTGGTGCTACTTGAAATCGTGCCACCTGTCCAACTGCCTGCATTACATCTAGTCTAGATGTTGTCACATATAGTAGGCTACCAATCATTGGCATGTATTGCCTTTGATCTGTAGACTTTGAATCATCATCTCTACTCAACTTGCAACTGATTTGCAATCTTCCATTCTGAACCTCTTTAGCTTTTCTCAGGTATACTTGGTTTGAGAAATAAAAATTCCTTGGTTGTTTTGACATATCTGAAGTCTCAGAAAGAAGGATAGTTCTCCAAGTAATGACATTTCAAATTCATTATGCATATCCTTTGCAATTTTTTGTCTTAACCTGTCACCATCACTACCAAAAATAATATCATCAACATAAACTTCAATTAATAAAATACTATCTTGACTTACCTTGATGTAGAGGTTGTTGTCTGCACTTTCTTTTCTAAACCCTGCCTGTTGTAGATATTTATCTAGACTAGAGTACTATGCTTTAGGAGTCTGTTTTAGACCATACAAGGCATTCTTTAATTTACACACGTAATTTGCGTTCTCTAACAACTAAAATCCTTCTGGTTGTTCAATCTAGACTTGTTCTTCAATTTCCCCATTCAGAAAATATGATTTTACGTCCATATGATACACTTTAATATTTTTGGAGCAAGCATAAGCTAAAATCAATCAGATTGTTTCCATTATGGCAATTAGGGCAAATGTCTCTTCAAAGTTGATTCATTTAGCTTTTGCATATCATTTACATACCAATCTAGATTTGTTCCTTGTAACTTGTCCATCTTCATTCAATTTATTCTTGTATACCTACTTTGTGTCGATCACATTCTTATCCTTTGGTCTTGGAACCAATTTCCAAGTGTCATTTTTCTCTATTTGATCCAATTCTTCATCCATGGCCTTATTCCAAAATTCATCCTTGTTGGCCTCTCCAAAACAGGTTGGTTCAATCATAGATGTGAGTGCTAGCTGGTGCATTTGTTCTAGTGAACACATTCTTCTTCTAGTCTCAACTCCTGCATCTTTGTTTCCAATAATCTAATCTGAAGGATGATTCTTTTGTATTCATCTGTTAGGCGTCTTTGGATTCACTTGTTGAACTTGCTCTTCTGCTTCTGTCGGATCATCTTCGTCTTCCCCTTATTTTTCATCTTTTGTTTCTTCTTCGTAATGTTGTTCCATTGATTCATTTTCTTCTTCCTTTAATTCTTGTCTACCTGTTTCATCAATTGTTACATTGATGTTTTCCACCACTTTGTTCAATCCCAGGTTGAAACACTTGTATGCTTTCATAGTACTTGAGTAACCAACAAGTACTCATTTGTCCACACGAGATTCAAACTTTCCCATTCTGCCATATTCTCTTTTGATGTAGCATTTGCTTCCAAAAACTCTGAAGTTCTTCACATTTGTTGGTCTTCATTTCCATAGCTCGTAGGGAGTTTTGTCAGTGTTGTTTTTTAGAATTACTCTATTTTGAATGTGAAATGTTGTATGCAATGTCTGTGTCCAAAAAATATCCATCAATTTGGAATCTATTATCATTGTTCGAGCCATTTCCTGTAATGTCTTGTTCTTTCTTTCAACAACTCCATTTTGTTGAGGTGTCCTAGCAACGGAGAATTGCCTTTTTATTCCATGACTGCTACAGTAGTCCATAAATTCTTTTAAAGTGAACTCTCCTCCATTACCAAATCTCAAGCATTTGATTTTTGAATCCATTTCATTTTCAGCCATTTCCTTATAGATCTTGAAGTTTTCAAAAGCTTATGACTTATTCTTGAGAAAGCAAATTGCATTCATTCTTGTATAATCATCAACTAATAACATAAAGTATTTCTCACATTTTAACCCCTTTCTTGTAGTTAGTCCAACTAGATCAGTATGCACAATTTCTAGTGGTCTTATCGTTGAATATTCATTTGATTTAAACATGGTCTTTGTTTTCTTTCCTTGTTGACAATGCTTGCATAAAGTGTTAGTTGGTTTCATGATCTGGGGCATTTCTCTTACTGCTTCTCTTTTGTTGACTTTGAAAAGGTTATCCAAATGTATGTGACCCATTCTTCTGTGCCATAGCCAACTCTCATCTTCCTTTCCTAGACAACATTTTTCATTTCCAAATTCACTTAACACATATATGTTGCTTGAATTTCTCGCAGTTGTAGCAATCAATTTTCCTGAACCTTCTTTTCTTATCTCGCACTTTTTGTGAATTGAAAGTAACTTTATGACCATGGTCACATATTTGACTCACACTTAGAAGATTATGTTTCATATCTTCTACTAGTAGAATATTTTCTTCCTTTGTATTCTTGTGCCCAATTCTAACTGTGCCTTTTCCAATGATTTTAGTTGATTCATCATTTTCGAAGGACACTGATCTATCTTTTTCCTTTATTAAAGTAAGAAACTTTTCTTTATCACCTGTCATGTCTTTTGAATAGCCATTTTCAACATACCAACCATGTTTATTTTGCTTATATTGTAGAGCGAGTGTCCATTATTCATTGTTGTATTGGTTCTGATTTATTATCCATGTCCTTTTTGTTGGATTACTGAGAGGGGGGGTGAATCAGTAATAACGTAATTATAATCCTTTTTCTTCAAATGTTATATCAATGTAGAATTATTATCCAATAATGAGCAGTAATAAATAAACAATCACACACATGCACAGTACACCAATGTTTTACGTGGAAACTCAAATCGAGAGAAAACCACAGAATGTTTTTTCTTATATGTCTTGAAGAATTACATTCATTGGAAGCACCAACTTCCTTTGTTTTCTAGCTGCAACTGGAAGGAGGTTCCAACCTCCTAGTTTCTCAGGCTACAACTTGAGGGAAGCTCCAACTCCCCAAATCTTTGGCTACAACCAGAAGGAGGCTACAACCCCCAATGTCCTCCGGCTACAACCGGAAGGTGGATACAACCACCTTTCCTTGCCCCGTCCTACCACCCTGAAGTAGAAGTAGAATGATGGAACCACTGTCACACTATCATTGTGAGATATATTGATGTAAACCTGTACCAATAAGTCTGAACCATGCATCAACCTGTACCATAAATAAGTGCATCAACCATACACCAACCTGTAATCAACCTGTACCATAAACAAGTGCATCAACCATGCACCAACCTATAATCAACCTGTACCTTAAACAAGTGCATCAACCATGCACCAACCTCAACAAAAAGCCCTCATCAATTTCATCATCCAAATATGATTTGTAGCTCTATAATATACCTGGTGTATATGATCACATTCTTTCAAACCTTCCTTAAATTTTTAAAACAAAATACTAGCATTTTCATCAAACTTGTTTTTTGTCTCACATGCCTAGTTTTGGATTAGTCAACAACCCTGACTTGAAGTAATCATAACTTTGAACCTGTAATGTATAAAGATATAAAACTGATACACAATGTTCCTCAATGTGTTTTATGCAATTCCTCCAAGTGGCACTACTTGTAACCTCTCAGAAAAGGAGTTATAGCAAAAATGGCATACCTTGCTGAATTCTGGCTTATTCTAGAGAGCGACCTTGTAGAGCGTGCCCCACACAAAATATTTGATGAAATAATATGAAACTATTACAAAACATAATAATAACTATACCCTAACTATCACATTTGGTCTCACTAAATTTTGATCTGTTATGAATAAGTTATGACATTTTTACCCGAAACACCTGATTTTTACTAGTTTCAGGACTGGCCACAAACCCTATTTTCCACAGAGTGTAACTCCCAAAACACAACGACCCACAAGATTAATTTTGAACCAAAAATACTTGGATATGTTTTCTCACTTTCATAGCAATTTCAGGATCTGAATCATTATATAAAAAAAGTTATAGCGAAAATGGTGAGATGACCTGAAAATAACATACCTTAGAAAGCACCATCAAAAGAATTTATCCTTCCTTGCAT
>ML786370.1:468027-495739 GCA_009831015.1 Picea engelmannii | reverse complement strand
GGTTCAGAATCCACTGTCAACCATTGATCTATGCACCGCTAGATCGATCGTCGATCTAAGCGCGTTCTTTATTCTCCAGGTGCGAATGCAGCCAAAACTTAGGCTTAGTGCTTTTTGTGGGTTTTGTGCTTTTCTCCCCTTGCTTTTGTCACCATGGGGTTAGGAAAAACCACTCAACATCAAAAATCATGAAGTTTCCTTTTCCTTTCCTTGAAACTAATTTGTAGAAATCAAATATTATCTGCAAGCCAAAATACACCCAGAGTGAAAAATTTCCATTCACTAGATGATACTATGAATTATAGGGTTATAACACCTCCTAATGAAGGAATCATAGTAGGCTTCCCTATAGCTTCCCAAGTTCTCTCAATCATGACATTTACCTGTGTTTCCTCATCTAGAACGCAGTCAATGTCAAAGCCTCCTATTCTTGCTTCAAGGCATTATTTTTCTTTGAAGATCTCTGATAATCTGACATGTCGGTGGTCATTCAGGGTTTCATTTATTTGTAGCAATACTTTCTCTAATTCTTTCTGGGGTTTTTCTATTTATGGATCTACCTTAGGGTTTTCTTATTCAGATTCATTCCTTCTAGCTTAGCAATCATTCTAGGGCAATCCAACACTTCATAGTCCATGGTTTTACAACAAAGAGAACTAGGTCTTTTCCTAGGCATTCCGTAGCAAGATGTCCCAGTCTTCTGCAACTATAATAAAGGGTTAATCCTCTATTTCGTTAAGTGATGCCCAGCCTTTCCTGTACTACGCACTAGGTTCATAGGATTTAACCTGCAAAAAATTCTTTCTAGGATCTTGCATCCATTTGTTAGTCCAAACATTCTTTCTATGAATAGGTATAACATATATTTCACTATTCATATCAAATCTTCTTTCATCTATTAATACCCTAGTTTTCAAGCTAGGATAGACTCTATCAAGCATACCTAGATTCATACTTTTGAAACAAAAATTTCCACTAATCTTACTTCTACAAAGCACAAAGCCTTCATATCTATAACTTTTCACTATTCTTACCTGTATCAAAGCATAGAGATTACAGATCTTACCTCTTTTCTTTAGATATGACCTATTTTCTTGCTACAAAGCTCCTTAGGTCAAGTAGAATGTTGTGTATCAGGACAGCAGATCTACGCACAGAGATTTCACAATCTTAGGTCGAATCTTTGCACAAAGATTCTTCTTTCTCAGTTCCCAGCAATCACAATTTCAGGTCTCGATACTGTGCACTTCAGCAGTAGATCTACATACAGAACTTCTCTTTTCTTTACTTCAGTTCCCAGCAATCATAGTTTAAGTCATGGCAACATAACCATTTGTTGGCACAGGGGAAGACCGAGGGTTCAATGCTACAACAACGCACCAACAAAACCCTAACTACCGGCCCTTTCGGCAACACCTGCGAAGCAGATGAAGTCTCACCCGAGGTAGAGGCAGGGGTGGTTGCAGGACTCAAGAGTCTGCAACCTTAGCTGGGACACAGATCTATGATTGCAATACTTAATATATCACTTAACACTATTAGTTCATCATTATTTACCCAATGTCTACTTCGCAGATGAAATAGAGCATCACAACATTCACCTCGATCTAAATTGATTAAGCACTTAGCATAAATAAATAGATCAGATATAGTAGGTTCAAGTACTAAGCACATCCATCTATGTTATATCTAACATCCAGATTCATCATAAGCACCAAGCATCAACAGATCTATCTATCTATCTTTATCCAGCACTTAGAAAATAACACATAAATACATCAGAACATTGCACAAATCATAATAACATAGTATTTACGTGGTTCACCCCCCACCCTAGGGCTACTTCCACCAACTCTTCTCCTTTATTAGCTTCTCTAATGGGTTACATGCACAGAGCCTCAAAAACCCTACTCTGCATAGGACAGAAGATCTGCGTAGCTCGCTAGATCCTTCCTCCTTGCGTTCTAGCACAAAGCCTTCCACAGTCTTGCTACAATGACTTTCACTTAGCTCTACAAGTCTCACACAGTATGCACGAAGCCTTACAATCCTTGATCACACAGATCCAACTCTTGGCACTTACCCAACTTGCACATACACACACCTACTACTTCTTACATTTCCTATCCTTCTATTTATACATACAAAATAGGCCTAATCATCGGTAAACCCACGGGTCGACATCCCATACCCATTACATATTCCCAAATCCCAAAAAGGACCCAAAAAGGGGTTGAGATCTATCTATCTATCTTTATCCAGCACTTAGAAAATAACACATAAATACATCAGAACATTGCACAAATCATAATAACACAGTATTTACGTGGTTCACCCCCCACCCTAGGGCTACTTCCACCAACTCTTCTCCTTTATTAGCTTCTCTAATGGGTTACATGCACAGAGCCTCAAAAACCCTACTCTGCATAGGACAGAAGATCTGCGCAGCTCGCTAGATCCTTCCTCCTTGCGTTCTAGCACAAAGCCTTCCACAGTCTTTCTACAATGACTTTCACTTAGCTCTACAAGTCTCACACAGTATGCAAGAAGCCTTACAATCCTTGATCACACAGATCCAACTCTTGGCACTTACCCAAATTTCACATACACACACCTACTACTTCTTACATTGCCTATCCTTCTATTTATACATACAAAATAGGCCTAATCATCGGTAAACCCACGGGTCGACATCCCATACCCATTACATATTCCCAAATCCCAAAAAGGACCCAAAAAGGGGTTGATATCTCGCGATCTTTGCTTCGTTTTGCGCTCCATCCTTGACAAGCTATCGAAATCCTAAAATAGGTCAAACTTGACCATATCCTTCAAAACTTGGTCAAGGGCCAACACATATTGACTAAGCTTCCCCATCAGAAAACCAGTAGTCTCCATCACATGTCTAGGCGAGCATGATTTCAGACAACCCTCCCAAAAACTCTAGGTTTCAAAGGATAAACGGTGGAAATACCTCCACTCCTCCTCATAGAACTACATTCAACACCCTACATCAAGCCATATTATGCAACTATTGTTCTTAGAGTCACTTCATCAAACAACCACTCTAGGCAAGTTATGAATCCTATCAAAACCACACTTACCACATATCATAACAATATTTGAAATCATAAATTAAATCATGATTACAACTTATAGCATACGTTATCTCTTTGATGTCTATGACATCCAAGTTACCTCAGAACTACATTCATTTGGTTATTACATAGCTTGTTGACCTATAGATTAGTTCACCAATACTCATATACATGCATATACATCACAAATTTCACACGATCCTCCATATTTGTATTGACATTAAATTATGAAATGTATGCTTATTTGCAACATGCCTCACATATATTATATATCCACAATATAATTTTGAACTAGTATTCATTGTACTAAAATTCCACATTTAAATTTGTATGTTTAACCAAATCACATAACGATCATCATCATGAACATATAACAGTAAAAATAATATTATGTAATAGATAAATAGGTCCATATGTACACTTCTCACACGTCTATATCAGCATTATATCATATGCTATATCTTTTATTTCTATGACATCCAAGTTACCTCAAAACTAGAGTCATTTGGTTATTACATAGCTTGTTGACCTGGAGGTTAGTTTACCAATACTCATATCCATGCATATACATCACAAATTTCACATGATCATCCATATTTGTAGTGACATTCAATTAGGAAATGCATGCTTATTTACAACATGCCTCGCATCTATTATACATCCACAATATAATTTTGAACTAGTATCCATTGTACTAAAAATCCACATTTAAATTTTCATGTTTAAACAAATCACATAACGATCATCATCATGAACATATGACATTAAACTAATATTATGTAATAGATAAATAGGTCCAAATGTACACTTCTCACACGTCTATATCATCATTATTGAGTCAAAATTGTTACTAAGCAATGAATTACTAAGATGAGAAAAAAACAAAGTTCTATCTGCATAAGGCCATAATATGGGGCATTGCAGTTCTTCATCTTATTTTCAAATTTTCAAAGATATATTATGATATATTATACTTATAAACTAAGACACTCCAAACTCAAATCTGGACGTATGTAACTTAAAACCCAAGTTATGTCAAATAACGAATTTCAAGATTTATTTATATCTTTTCCTGTACTCCTTTGATACCATTTATTAATTAATATGTCATGTGTATGAACAACGTTATGCAGTCTTAACAACATATATTCCATGCATAATTAAAATAATTATACCACAACAGAATTAACATAATCAACCGTGCAATAATCATCATAAACACTTAAAAAAACACTTATATTTTAATGAAAATCACCAACTAGCTATAGACCTCAAGCGTTCTTCCCGGCCATAGATTATCTTGCATCCATTTGTTAGTCCAAACATTCTTTCTATGCATAGGTATAACATATATTTCACTATTCATATCAGATCTATTCATATCCAATCTTCTTTCATCTATTAATACCCTAGTTTTCAAGCTAGGATAGACTCTATCAAGCATACCTAGATTCATACTTTTGAAACAAAAATCTCCACTAATCTTACTTCTACAAAGCACAAAGCCTTCATATCTATAACTTTTCACTATTCTTACCTGTATTAGAGCACATAGATTACAGATCTTACCTCTTTTATTTAGATATGACCTCTTTTCTTGGTATAGAGCTCCTTAGGTCAAGTAGAATGTTGTGTATCGGGACAACAGATCTACGCACGGAGCTTTCACAATCTTAGGTCGAATATTTGCACAAAGCTTCTTCTTTCTCAATTCCCATCAATCAAGGTTTCAGGTCCTGATACTATGCACTTTAGCAGTAGATCTATGCACATAACTTCTCTTTTCTTTACTTCAGTTCCCAGCAATCACAATTTAAGTCCTGGCAACAGAACCATTTGTTGGCATAGGGGCAGACCTAGGGTTCAATGCTACAACAATGCACCAACAAAACCCTAACTACTGGCCCTTTCGGCAACACCTACGAAGTAGATGAAGTCTCACCTGAGGTAGAGGCAGGGGTGGTTGCAGGACTCAAGAGTCTGCAACCTTAGCTGGGACACAAATCTATGATTGCAATACTTAATATATCACTTAACACTATTAGTTCATCATTATTTACCCAATGTCTACTTCACAGATGAAATAGAGCATCACAGCATTCAACTCGATCTAAAGTGATTAAGCACTTAGCATAAATAAATAGATCAGATATAGGAGGTTCAATCATTAAGCATGTCCATCTATGTTAGATCTAACATCCAAATTCATCATAAGCACCAAGCATCAACATATCTATCTATCTATCTTTATCCAACACTTAGAAAATAACACATAAATACATTAGAACATTTCACAGAGCATAATAACACAATATTTACGTGGTTCACCCCCCACCTTGGGGCTACTTCCACCAACTCTTCTTCTTTATTAGCTTTTTTAATGGGTTACATGCACAGAGCCTCAAAAACCCTACTCCACACAGGACAGAAGATCTACACAGCTCGCTAGATCCTTCTTCCTTGTGTTCCAACACAAAGCCTTCCAAAGTCTTGATACAATGACTTTCACTTAGCTCTACAAGTTTCACACAGTATGCACGAAGCCTTACAACCCTTGATCACACAGATCCAACTCTTGGCACTTAGCCAACTTGCACATACACACACCTACTACTTCTTACATTGCCTATCCTTTTATTTATACATACAAAATAGGCCTAATCCTGCATAAACCCACGGGTCAACATCCCATACCCATTACATATTCCCAAATTCCAAAAAGGACCCAAAAAGGGGTTGAGATCCTACGATCTCTGCTTCGTTTTGCGCTCCATCCTCGACAGGCTATCGAAATCCTAAAATAGGTCAAACTTGACCATATCCTTCAAAACTTGGTCAAGGGCCAACACATATCGACTAAGCTTCCCCATCAGAGAACCAGTAGTCTCCATCACATGTCTAGGGTAGCGTGATTTCAGACAACCCTCCCAAAAACTCTAGGTTTCGAAGGATAAACAATGGAAATACCTCCACCCCCCCTCATAGAACTACATTTAACACCCTACATCAAGCCATATTGTGCAAATATTGTTTTTAGAGTCACTTCATCAAACAACCACTCTAGGAAAGTTATGCATCCTATCAAAACCACACTTGCCGCATATCATAACAATATTTGAAATCATAAATTAAATCATGAGTACAACTTATAGCGTACATTATATCTTTGATGTCTATGACTTCCAAGTTACCTCAGAACTACATTCATTTGGTTATTTCATAGCTTGTTGACCTGTAGGTTAGTTCACCAATACTCATATCCATGCATATACATCACAAATTTCACACAATCCTCCATATTTGTATTGACATTAAATTAGGAAATGTATGCTTATTTACAACATGCCTCACATCTATTATATATCCACAATATAATTTTGAACTAGTATTCATTTTACTAAAATTCCACATTTAAATTTGCATGTTTAACCAAATCACATAACGATCATCATCATGAATATATAACAGTAAAAATAATATTATGTAATAGATAAATAGGTCCATATGTACACTTCTCACACGTCTATATCAGCATTATATCATATGTTATATCTTTGATTTCTATGACATCCAAGTTACCTCAAAACTAGAGTCATTTGGTTATTACATAGCTTGTTGACCTGTAGGTTAGTTCACCAATACTCATATCCATGCATATACATCACAAATTTCACACGATCCTCCATATTTGTAGTGACATTCAATTAGGAAATGTATGCTTATTTACAACATGCCTCGCATCTATTATACATCCACAATATAATTTTGAACTAGTATCCATTGTACTAAAAATCCACATTTAAATTTTCATGTTTAACCAAATCACATAACAATCATCATCATGAACATATAACATTAAAATAATATTATGTAATAGATAAATAGGTCCAAATGTACACTTCTCACACGTCTATATCATCATTATTGAGTCCAAATTGTTACTAAGCAATGAATTACTAAGATGAGAAAAAAACAAAGTTCTATCTGCATAAGGCCATAATATGGGGCATTGCAGTTTCACATCTTATTTTCAAATTTTCAATGATATATTATGATATATTATACTTATAAACTAAGACACTCCAAACTCAACTCTGGACGTATGTCACTTAAAACCCGACTTATGTCAAATAACGAATTTCAAGATTTATTTATATCTTTTCCTGTACTCCTTTGATACCATTTATTAATTAATATGTCATGTGTATGAACAACGTTATGCAGTCCTAGCAGTATATATTCCATGCATAATTAAAATAATTATACCACAACATAATTAACATAATTAACCATGCAATAATCATCATAAACACTTATATTTTAATGAAAATCACCAACTAGCTATAGACCTCAAACGTTCTTCCCAGCCATAGATTACATTGTTCATTCACTCTCAACAACAAGTCACACCCGAGCTAAGGCTATGACTCTACCAGGGAGAAGGATACTTAATCCAAACTAAGGTCCAATAGCACACAACTTAGGATAATACCAATGACACCAACTCCAATAGTAGCTACACCTCATAATTTCTCATTCTCCAAAACCTGTCCCACCACAGGAAGTGTACCCCTTCATTGCTCCACAATCCTTTGGTTGTACCCCTTCCCTTCTATGGATTCAGTAACAAGTCATCCAAGATGTTGGAATATTTTTTGATACTAAGAGGGGGGGGGGGTGAATCAATATTATCCTTTTTCCACAATTTAAAACCACTTCATTATTAATTTTATCAAATCAAAACAAATGATCAATAGAAAGGTACAATACACAGAATTTCAACGTGGAAATCCCAAAAGCAACAAATGTTCTTTTTATTTTTAATAAAGATTACATTTAATTTATGAGCTCCAACTCAAAGGAAACACCAATTCCCTATTTTACTAGCACCAAGTTTTAACCCCTCTAGATTTTACCCACACCGACTAGAAGGAAGCACCAACTCCCTAGTTTCTTCAACAATAAATGAAAAAGATGTTGCAACACATTGGTTTGTCAGCTTCAACTGGAAGGAGGCTACAACCTCCTTTGCAGACTCTAACCTTCCCTAACACCACCCAACCTCCATTTTATGGTAAGTACTTCAATCTTCAAATAATCATAATCTTCTTTGTTTTTAGTTGCATATCTTCATTTACTTTCTTGGTCTCTAACATTGTTATCGATCTTTAGATTTCAATCCCAGATACACACCCTCCTTCAACAAGAATTATCGTTTATATAGTCTTACAATGGTCATGTACAATTGAAAAATTGCACCTCTTCAATATAGGAATGTATTTATTCATTATAAGTATGTGCCTTTTCAATATAAGATATTAATCATACTATTTTAATTAATACAATGTCAATGAACCGTTATGCCTTTTAGATTGATTAGTCATGTTTTCAATTGGTCAATAGATTTTGACTATCATGATTTAATTCACTTTTTACCTTACAATAGGTAAATATCACCATGGTTTGCAAATACCATGTGCACATACCATGTGCTCTTTCACTTTTACATTTTTCTTTAATCCAATTTCACTTTTACCTTTTTTCTTTATTCCACTTTCATATTTACCCCTCTTTTATGTAAACTCCACTTCCACCTAACTTTTCAACTTTTGTTACTTATTAAAGTCATATTTATATTTAATCCACTTTCATTTCCACTTTTTTGTAAACTTTGTTTCCACTTGTGTATTTATTAAAGTGATACCAAGGTCAAATTTATATTTAATCACTTACTAACCTTTGACATATATTTGATCACTTACTAACCTTTGACATCAATGACAATTTATTCAACAATTAACTGGTTGAGTGGATCTAACCATTGGTGGTTGCCGGAAATTGTTTGGGTTTGAAGGGTCATCCAACTTCAGCCTGGAAAGAATGATGACAAAACATTGCTACGAAATATCGACTACAGTGTTGATATGACAGACTCAAGGGTTCTCGATGTTGCATCAACAAATTTCTCTTCGACTAAACTCTGAAATGATAATGCATGAGAAAGTATTCAAGAGGTTGACTCACCAGTATTTGTTTTGTTCATCACGATCTTGTCTCAAAAAATATACAGTTACTAGGACAAATTGACTTGACCAGTGTAGTAATTGAAATTGTCTCATTCTTTCAAATCACTCTACCAGACAATCCTCTGTATTTTGGTAGTCCACTGCATTCATGTAACTCAGTATTCCTGTAGATTTTACTACAGTTCCATGTCATACTCCACTATGGTACTTCTTGTCTTCTTGTTGACATTAATTCCAACATGATATTTCCATCACAAGAATTCTCAGAGCTCTATGGAACTTGGAACAAAAGGATTATCTTAAAGCATTATGGGTGCCTACTAGGATAGCACATGGGGAACCATTTTCCCAATAATTATCTTACTCAAGGAGAATACTCCACAGGCATGACAACTTGCTTCTTTAACCCAAACCACCAAGGATTTCCAAGGTTACAATGATACAAGGTTATAGGGAAACAACATCTCCACAGTTGCCACTCCACAGGAAAAGGTTAGAATGATGGAATGGAAGAATAGAATGAATTTCCACTAAAACCCAACATTATAATTGCATGTTCCTATCTTGGCAGATGGAACTCAAGGAACTACCTTTTCCTCCACTTGGTAAATAGTTCCACAACTTAGGAACTCAGGATAAAATCATATCATAAAGACTTGTGACTTTAGGAATATATTATTATATTCCCTTAGCTTAATCCTCCCCTTGACTTAACCCCTTTTTCCTTAAATCCTATCCCCCTTTCCCTCTTGTGGATTCATATCCCCCCATATTATTTCGTCTAACTTGTTCTGCAACAGTGAATTATTTTATTAATATATTCGAGTGTGATACAATTTGCATTGTTGGTCTCACCATCCTTCCAGCATACAGTCTCTCCATCCTCGTATCACATAGGCACTCCAACCCAAAACATATATACATAGGAACTTTGGTCCAAACTGTCCTAGCTCACCATCCAATAAAACATATGTATATTTACAACATGGGGGTATTACATTCCCCTCCCCCTTATTTATGAATTGTCCTCGGCCCATTATATACATATGTACAATAAAAATTCTTCAAAAATCTTCAGAAAGATGTGGTACTCTTCTCATATGGAATCTTCATGCTCCACATGTGGAATATTCAAGATTGTAATAGGTCCACTAGACCTCACTCACTCCAAACCTTTTTCGTTCAGCCATGTTTCCTTCTAGTGTTCTTTTTTCCTAGTGCTCGATTCATGTCTTCATTATTCAGTTGTAAGGATTTTTCTCTATTCCACATAGCTTCCTCGGGAAATAATTTAAATCGGTGTTCTTTATGACACACCCTCATCATTATAGCCACCATGCCATATCCATTCTTGAGTTGCCTCTTCCTTGTTGCAATCACCTTCCACGCTCAGGCATCCCTTCTCTACTATACAGTCCCTCGACAATCCATCTTGCCAACGCTTTCACATGCAAGGAGAGTGCAAGACACCCAACCCCCTAAGTACCTTTTTAAGGGATGGGGTATTAAAATTTCACTTTCTCCATAACCATATCTAAGTCTCTTCTAGAGGGCATAAACATCTTTAGCTTGTTACAATATTTTCGATGACTATAACTATGCCCAAATTTGATCTCCAGATTGAAGGTTATAACTTTTGTTAAGGCATCAGGGTATTCATTGGCCAAAGGTATCCCTAACGGCTCTCGGATAATCTTGTTCAATAGAGACAACTCAATCGATGGATAACCAGTTCTTGAGTTCTAGTCTTAGCCTCTCCAATGGGATCCACCTTGATTAACAGTTGATATTAAATCTCTCCCATTCCTATTCGACGGTTCACCTTTGTTCTCAGAGCTCCTCCCTATCGAAGTATTTTGGTCGTGGCCATCCTAACTACTCTGAATCAATCACTATGAATACACGTATTCCAACAGATTTAACGATCCTCGTTTACTTGGTCTTGTGGATGCAATGTGGCTTAGGATTCCAAATAATCACCAGATGATGTAAAGGAAAATCATTTCTAAGCACGGTTTTAAGAAATCTAATGGTTGTGATCTTCACGGATCTCATGACAAGATCTACATTCCTTAGACCTCCTATCATGCCTAATTACTATCAATTAGATCCGACGATCCAAAATTCACCTTGGCCATTCTTAAAAACATTATTGAATTAATTATTCCATTATCAAAATCCCTCTCTTAAATATCTTATTTATTTAATCCTTATTAAGGTTAATTAAACAATAATTAATTTAAAATATCAAGCATTATTCATTTTGACTTGGTTGATATTACCTTCTCGGTAACAACGAGAAAGTACTCTTTCTTTTACTTTGGGAACTCCACGCTCCGAAAAGGTTTTTGGTGTTAATTTAAATATCACTCTTATAATGATTATCTTAAAACTTAATTAATTATATTGTAATATAATATAATTAATTAAACTATAATACACTTAGTTTTATTAACCTTGATTAACATATAAATCACAGACCCTGGCTTATAACTTCGCATCGAAATATTCACGTATATATATACATATATATATATAGTATGTCAAGTCAGGATTTTGGACTCTAAGTGTACCATGTGACTTATTAACCTTACGTGATTCGTTGGAGGGAGTACAACACTAATGTTTAATATTATAATAATTCAGTCTATCTGATGCCAATCTTTTGAGGTCAGATCATGTGCACCCCTCTCATTTCTCCAACAACCAAGCTCCGAAAAGGGACTTGATATTAATATAATTATATATATGTTGGGAAAGAAAAGGGAATTAAAATATATTTAATATTATATTATCTCATGTATTTTGGACATCCTTCGTGTACATCCTCCTCATTTCTTTGACGGTCAATCTCTGAAATGTGATGCAATCCCCCTACCCTCCTGGGGTTCTGTGACCTCCCGGTCTAGGATATTTCTAACTGCATAGTCAAATCGACTCCTCGGGTTCCTCTTTGAACCCAAATCAAATATACACAGGTCCCCTTTTCCTTTTGTGTGCAGGTCTGCCAAACCTGCAGACTAATTTCCGCGTGCTCCCAAAACACTAGTTCAGGTGTAAGCCCCTTTGGCATTGGCCTCTCCTTCATACGACCTTGGGTCGTGTCCTTGTGCCAATGCGCAATTGCAGGCATGGGTAAGAGTGGTTTCAAAGAAACCCGCTTTTCACCCCGCAATCCTCCTCATGCTCCCACGTATCCATTTGCAAATATCATGGTTCCAATTGCAGCCCGCTCTAGAATAATTATCCTCCGCACAAGTTCTGGTTCCGCAATTCTTCTCATCCATTGATCTCCGTTCCTTTGGTGATGCATGCGATCAACGGCTTCTATCGAATCTCCTTCCATGTCTCTTATGCACAATCTCAGATCTGTTGATTTTCCATAAGCTAGGTTAATCATGTAGTTCATGTAATTTCATCGTGTCTTGACCATAAACAAGAATGTTGCAACAACCAAGATCACAAGAAGAAACACCATGCACAACTACACAAGATATGTCCTAGGAAACCCTTTTCAAACAAGAGAGAAAAACCTAGCCAAATCCTTTGCTATATTCTTCAAGAGAAATACCTTTCACCACCAAGAATGACTTAGCACACAAGAGGGTGCTTAAGCCCTAGAAACCCTAGTGCCCAAGAGAGGTGCCCACCTTTTCCAAAGAGAAGTACTTGTTGAAATTTCCAAAACATGTGAGGAGGATATGATTCTACAATGGAGAATCATCTCCTACTTATATTAGACTTTGAATGATTTAGAAAGGGCATCTTATTGGCACAATAGGGCCGACCTCTCTAAGTCAAACATACTTTATTATTATATTTATTATTATAATTAATATTTTCATTATTAATTATCTTCTTTATATTAATCATCTTAATATAGGGCCAACTTGTACCCTTTACATAATAACTAGGGTTGTAGGTAGGTATGACTCTTGAACAATAAATAGCAAAGTATTTGATACACACACTAGTTCTCATCCACTAGGGGCCACATCCATAGGGATGCCATAGACCTGAGTCACTGCTTTACACAGATGAGCTAGGTCCTCACACGTGCACTTATGCTCATCCATAGTCACGTCTTCTCTACAGATATGCTTTCCCGCTGCCATTAATAGGAGGATCAGTTGGAGTCTTCACATCAACTATGTTGTTGTTCAGAAGAGGCCATCACATCATCTTCATTTTTTTTATTCTCATGATGATGTGCCCGACACTTTTTGTGATTTCCCACGTTCACCTTTTGCTCAGCCACAGGTACATCCTAACTCAACAGATCGCTCTTACATCGGATAATCATCTGGAGTTCTACTCTCTCACATCATGGGGGAGGACATATACATTCCTAGCCCTTGTCCCAGGTTGGAACCATGAACCCTTTATTAGGGGCTTTCTCTCAGGTTTGTAAGCTAAGAGTAAGACTTCACATGGGTGCTATATTCCGCATCTCACATGTTTGTAATATGGAGGATGTCTCTTATAGCTTCATTTGTTGGCACAGGGGAAAACCCAGGGTTTATCTCCAAGAACGCACCAACAATCCCTAACTACTGGCCCTTTCGGTAACACCTGCGAAGCAGATGCAGTCTCACCCGAAGCAGCTATGGGGGGGTTGCAGGACAGAGATGTTTACAACCAAGGATATATCAAGTGGATCCAATACAAACTCAATACAACATTCATATATCAATTACCAATTCAGATCTACTCCACAAAACTATCTATCAGATCTAACACAGTAATGCAATAATGGTCTACCAAATGACAAAGAATAGAGAAGCAATCACACACAACACAAAATATATGTGGTTCACCTCTCTCTAGGGCTACATCCACATAAATGTGCTTTATAATATATTAGGATGAAGCATATAGTTCTCATCTGTGCTCTTAGCTAGCAGATATTTTGTCTTCTTCTCTATATCTCTCCCCTTCCTACGCACCTAGCTGCAGGGTTGAGCTTCGCACCCAACTTAAGATCTTACAATCCCAAAAGGCTCTACACTCAACACTTCTCTCTCACACAATAGTCCTCACTCGATCACACAAAGATGATAATAACAACAATAACAACCCATCACAGGTCCTTTATACCTCTATTTATACATTACAATCACTCACTGACAACCTTAGGTCGAAACCTAAGTGTCAAAACCCTAGATACCAAAACCCTATGTGTCTAAAACCCTAGGTCAACTTGACCCATGTTTTCAGGGCTTTGCCAGCCTGTCTTTCATTCCTTCTCGCACAGTCCTCCAAAGCATCCAATGGTGGCTTTTTGCTCTTATTGAGTTTTCCACGATCCATCTTTCTTGTTGATCTGTCATCCTCGATCTCCTCATCCAACGACTTGCTTCCTTTTACTTTGCTCCATCTTTTCTACTCGTTTTCTCACTTCGACCCAGTAACAGTCACTATGTCTTCCACGTAGTTCACATTTTATCTTTTCTGCCTTAACCTTCGCTTACTTACATCACCAAGGGCCAACAGGCCCCCAACACTCACCTATGACTTGTGCCGAGGCACTCCAGATCTGATCTTTCAGTTTTACTTCAACTTCAGAATACACAGTGCAACCTTTGCTTTCTGCTCTATGCCTCCTCTCCTTCCTTGTGCATACTATCTTTTCTATGTCTGGTACCCAGTTTCAACTGCACCTAGTACCTATAACCTTAGCCTCATGCTTTTATCATGAGCTACGAGGTAGATGGTTGTCATAATACAACTTCAGTCGGCACCCATTCACCAAACCTTCCTTCCATTCTCCATTCAAAGTATTCAACTGCATAGCTCCTCCTTCCGTAACATAGGCAAACTCATAAGGCCCAAGCCAATGCATTCTAAACTTTCCTGGATGCTTCATGAATTTAATGTCATATACCAATACCATATCACCTTGCTTAAATGCATTATTCTTAATGTTTCTGTCATGGTAGGCCTTCTCTCTTTCTTTCTATACATGTTGATGAAATCCTGCAACAAATTTGTCTTCCTCCAGTTCGACCAACTGTGCAAGCCTCTCTCGAACAGTGCCAGTGTTGTCCATATCTATAAAGGAAACAATTCTTAAGCTTGGTACCAAGTATTCCATGGGGACAACGAATTCAAGGCCATACACCAATTTAAATGGGGTCTGCATTGTTAGCTTCTTGCAAGTGGTTCTATAGGCCCATAATACTGTTGGTACTCTTAAATCCTGATCATCTCTATTAGCACTGCAAATCTTCGTTAGCATTGTCTCCAATATTTTTTTGAATGCTTCAACTGTCCCATTTTCTTGTGGATGGTAAGGTGTGCTCTTCTGATGATGAACTATAAATTCCTCAGTCAAGGCTTCAATGGTTTTATTTATGAAATGTGTGCCTTGATCACTCATAAGGATCTTTGGGTATCAAAACCTAGTTATGATGTCATAAAATATGAAGCGTGCATCTGTAGTTGCACTATAGTCCTTAACTTCTCTTGCTTCAGCCCATCTGGTCAAGTATTTTGTTGCAGTAATGATGTACCTTACTCCTGTGCGCTTCCCTGGTGGGCGTATAGGTCCCATGAAGTCAATGGCCCATTTCTCAAATTCTTGTAGGGTCAGTTGTGGTGCTAATGGAATTTCATCTCTTCTGGATGGTTTCCCAACTCTTTGGCATATAGCGTAGGCTCTGTAATAGTCTTTAGCATCTTTGTGTAAGGTAGACCACCAAAGGCCAACTCTATGAACCTTCTACACAGTAGCTTACCCTACGTAGTGTCTTCCTGTGATGCCTTCATAAGATTTTCTGAGGATCAATGGTCTCTATACCTCCATAACACACCTTCTCAATATCTCATTAGGTCCCATTTTGTATATTTATCCAGCTATAAGTGAAAATTCTACAGCGCGCACTACTAGTTGTTTCTTCTGGGGAATTTTATACTCACTAGGTGTCATTCATGTTGATAGGAACTGGACTATCTCTGTGAAGTGGTAATCAATCTTTCTAATGGCCAATAACTATGCATTCGGCAATTCATCCTTCAAACTGGTCATCTTTTCTTCGTGTTCCAACCTCGACAAGTGGTCAGTACCTTTGTTCATTCTTCCTGTCTTAACTATGATCTCAAATTCATATTCCTGAAATAGAAGAAGCCATCTGCATATTCTCCCCCCCAACACTAGCTTGTTGACTAGGTATTTTAGTGTGGAGTGATCAGTAAACATTTTAAAGTGTCTTCCCAAAAAGTAGTGGCGAAATTTCTGCAGCGCATACACCATGTCTAACCCTTCTCTTTCAGTGGTGGTGTAATTGATCTCAGTTGTTGATAGCTTCCTGCTAGAAAAGGATAACGGGTGGTCGATGTCTCATGTTATTGGTTGTGCTAACACAACTCCTACAATCTCAAAGTCATATTCTTGAAATAGTAGAAGCCATATACATATTATCCCCCCCAACACTGGCTTGTTGACTAGGTATTTCAGCATGAAGTGATCAGTAAACATTTTAAAGTGTCCTCCCAACAAGTAGTGGCGAAATTTTTGCAGTGCATACACCATGGCTAACCCTTCTCTTTATGTAGTGGTGTAATTGATCTTGGTTGTTGATAGCTTCCTACTAGAAAAGGATAACGGGTGGTCGATGTCTCATGTTCCTGGTTGTGCTAACATAGCTCCTAATGCAATAGAATATGCATCAACATGCACATGAAACTCTTTACTCCAATCTGGGAAAACCAGAATAGGTGCAATAACCATTTTTTGTTTCAATGTGTCGAAGCTTTGTTGGCATTCTTCTGTCCAGTGAAATTGATAGTCTTTCTTCAAAATATTCTCGATAGGTGTTGTAATATGGGAATATCCTTTAATGAACTTCATGTAATATCTTGTATGTCCCAGTGCAGTGCGCAGCTGTTTGACTGAAGTAGGAGGTGGCAGATCAACTATAATGGCAATTTTAGATGGGTCTACCAGCAAGCCCTGCTTGCATACAATATGACCTAACAACACTCCAAATGATGAAAAGAAAATGCACTTCTTCAAGTTTAAGTAAATCTGACACTGTCTGCACTTGTCCAACATTAGCCTTAGACATTCAATATGATTTTTCAATAAACTAAAGACAATCCAGTCATCAAAATATGCTTCTAGAAATTTATGTAGGAACTCTTTGAATGCTTCGACTACCACCCTGGAAAATATGGTTGGGGCATTCTTCAATCCAAACAGAATTACTGTATATTGGTAGGATCCCCATTCTATGGAAAAGGTAGTCTTATGTAGATCTTCCTTGGCAATCCAGATCTTATGGTATCCTGAAAATCCATTTGTAAAAGAATATACTTCATGACCTCCTACATTATCTAACACTTCATCAGTAAATTGCATAGGGAAGGGGTCATGCAAACAGGCATCATTCAGGTTCTTGAGGTCTATGCAGATCCCGATCTCTCCTATCTTCTTATCTTGTAGCACCATATGGATAATCCACTCTGACTCTTCAACGGGTTCTATAATCCCTGCTTCTAGCATTCTGTCGAGTTGAATCTTCACTTTCTCCTTATATTTAGGGTTCAATCTGTAGGGTCTCTTCTTGACTAATCTTGCATGTGGCTTCAAAGGGATCATCATTTCTCCCATAGGCCCTTTAATTCCCTTCATATCAGTGAACTTGGTCGGAAACAAGTCATGATATTCATGTAGTAACTCAATGATTTTGGGTAAGTTAACTAAACCGACTGATCGTCCATAGTCGGTCACTTGACCAAATACCTATCCCTTTCTAGCCTATAAAAGAAGGGGTAGGGGTCTCATTTGAAAGGAGGAAAATAATAGAAAAGAAACTATACTCGATTTAGTATTCCCCTTGCCCCAACCTTTTGCAACTATTGTGTGAAGAGAAGCATATACAAAAGCAGTTGGAGCACAGTTGAAGAGGATCCCAGGACCAGATTCGAGGAGAAGTGGTCGATCTCACCATTGTAAGGTTACTTTTTTTGAGATTAATAAAAGAAGTACTTTTCCTGTCCCGCCATATAAGATTGTCAATATTTAAATTTGATTATATTTTGATAGAATCTCTAACCATTAGTTTATAGGTTATATGCATGTGGAGTTCTTTGTTTTTCTTTTGTGAATGCAGGTCACCATTGGGAGGATATTTGCAGTCAAGGAGCGACCAAGCGTTAAAGGGATTGACATCAAACATGAAAACTAAGGTATAGTAACTGGATCTCTTTAACCTTGAATTTGCATATGAATAACGGGGTTTATGATTGGGATGTTGGTAGAAAGTAGGAGACTTTAGGTCATTTCTTCATGCATGATAAAACCCTTAATGCTAGTCTGTAGGAGGGATTTCCCACCCACAACAGAATTGGCGACCATATTGGGGATTCTCTAGGGTTTTCTGGGGATACTTTTTGGGTATTTTAAAATTGGTTTATTACCTTTTTTCTAAGTTTTTTGCAAGAGTATGAGCTTGTAGGGATTTTGGTTTTCCATACCATTACTCCCTGCATGATTGCTTGGCTGTTTAATTTTCATCCCAGGAATTTACAGTGGTATACACGGCCTGCAGAAGCCCTGCCCATGTATACATGCACCCTACCTTTAGACAACCCACGTATATCCGCTGGGTTGCTGAAGTGTCAGTTGCGTGCTTAAGTCCATAAATGTTTTTTTTAGAGGCAATCATCCTCTTTCCCTGTCAAGAGTGATCCTTCTCAAGGATTTCCTGGATTTTATCATAGTCTCTTTGTTGCAATCTATAGCATAGGAATAGCCTCAAATTAGATTTGTTTGATCAAAAGTTTCCTTGCATTCTCTTTGCCAAAGTTATTTTCTCCGTCTCTGAGGGATTCTGGTTTTTAGTACCAGTGCTCCCTGCCAGTACTGGATAGTTTTTTTCACTTTGTTGAGAATTTACAGAGCTAAACTAGCCCTGCAGTAGTTATTCATGTGTCCATACGTGCTCTTCCTTTGGATAGCACACGTATATACGCTAGTTGTTGTGGTGATAGCCACATATCTATGTTGGGGAGATCTTTTGACAGAGAGAGGTAGTCATCCTCTTACCTGTCAGAAGACAGTCTCTTCAAGGGTCTTTTTGGTCTCTACCCTGGTCTCTTTGATCATAGTTGGTAGCCTAGGTTTGACCATATCATAGTTTTATTTTCATCAAACAGATTTCTTGATTTTTCTGTAGTAGAGTCTTAGAAAAATATGTGAGTCTTTTGGAGATCAGTCTTTTTTGAGATTTTGGTCAAGTGACTCCATGTGATCCGCAGTAGGGCCAGAAGTGCTTTTTGGTTTCTGTTTTGTCTTCACTTTATCATTTTTTCTTGCTTTAGAAGAAAGAAAATGGATCCATTTTTTTTTCAATTCTAGTATTTTGAAGCATGTTGAAATTTTTTACTTCTCGGTTTGGTTAAAGAGTTGGTTGTTTGCATTAATCAATAGGAAAAAGATTGTTTTCGTAAGTTCTTTTCTGATTGACATAGGACAATAAGTAGCTCATAGTCAATCGAAATCTTGTTTGATTTTTCAGTTAAAAGATCTTAGAAAGAAAAAGTTGGTTTAAAAACAAAAAAATTAAAAAGAGAAAATATGAATTTGACAAGAAGTTATTTTGTTTCCAGTTTGTTGTTTATCTTCTCTTTCGTCTCTCAAAAAATCACTAGTTTCACTTTCATAACCTTTGACTTAAGAAAAGCCCAAAAAATTAATGATTAATTAACATCAACTAGACTTTATGTTTTGTAGGGTACATCAACTAGTATAGGCTAGAGCCTTGATTTAGGATTGGAGAGGAAACTATTCAAGGCTAAAAAACATACATAAGAGTTTGTGCTAGGGAGTGTCAAAATTCTAGTATCATAAAAGTTATCCGGGACCCCCCACTAACACATGGGATAAACACAAGGTCTCATAAGGAAAGGTAGTGGAGATAACCCCTCCAAAGTCGGACCAAACGTAGTGGGGAACGCATATAGAGGGCTTGTCTTGGGATTCCATTGATTGCATTTGCCACGGAGCTTCGTGGGTCTCGAATCTGTTCAAGGTCCTCAATCATCTTTCGAAACACTTTCTTTTGATACCCTTGATAAGTTTCAGGCTTGATACCCTACTCATTGCGGTCCACCCGACTGTCGACTGTACCCGCCTGGTGACTGTTTGCGCGCTGGCAACCTAGTTTCCTATCTTTCTAGTGACTTACACAGGTGACTGCGAGGGTATACCATGGTACCTAGGACATACATCAGGCCACGCTTTGCAGAGTATACCCAGAGGGTGCTTCCATATTTGAGTTTCACTTGCACCGATAAGTTTCTCTAGTGTTGGTTGTTGTAACTGTTTTTCCAACTAGTTAGTGATTGCTTGTTTTATCTCATAGGTAATTTTTTAGTGTGTGTTGTTTCTCAAACGATTATAGATTTCCCTAGTGTGTCTTTGATCTTCTCACACAGTGGAGGATCAGAAGTTCCACTGGTCGCGAAGGCTTATGGGCCTATCACCGGTTGACCTCGAACCCCCCCCCCCCTCCAACCACTGCTAAGGTGAAAATTAGACCAGCAAGGGTCTTTTGAGACAACTGGGTTACAGGAAACTGTTCCCAACCCATCTTCAAGAGAAGAACTTTCGTTTCTAGAGGAACCAATCATTTCTAACCTCATAGTAGAGGCTCTTGGTCCTTACAACGCTCCCATCACTAATATATCAACGCCCATTGTTGCACAGGTTCTACCTTACGAGCGTCCGGTAGTGTCACCAGCAATAATGGAAGCACACGCTACCACTTCTTTAGAGAATACTAATATTTCCTTCACGACTTTCCCTACTGGGTGTGTTCAACCTCCTAACCAACCATCATCGGTCTGGGCCACCATGGTATCGACTTCTTCTACCTCGGGCAACGGTCTAATTCCATCTATGGCAGAAATCACTGCTCTGTTTCCTCCAAACACGACAGGCTCTCCTTTCTCATGCGGGATGCCTGGCTTTGGTACAAGTATTGTACTTTCCTCCTCCACTCTATAAACTTTGGGTATGGGGGCAGGGAGTTCCAATGCTCCTCTGCAAGGATCTATTGGGGGCACTTCCGCTCTCTTTATTGCTTTCCCTTATAGCGGGGTTCATATACCCCCTTCGTCCCCCTCACTCAGTGGTGTTCCTCAACACTCCGTCGGGCCCAACATAAACTTGTAATATGTCAGTTGGTTCGACACCTTTATCTTTTTTCAACGTGTTTGGTAACAATGATTTCTCGTCAGTTGTCGTTTCAGCCAAGGGAAACCCTGATTATGGACAACCACATTCTGTATAGGGTATTATTCCTGCACATGGGGCACACTTAGGAATTCCTTCTTCACAAGGTTCTTGGAATCCATGGTAGGGACCAGTCCCCTTTCCAGGGATGTCGATCGAGGGAAACCCTTTCCATACCCACTAGAACCCCGGGAAAGGCCCAATGCCTATGCCCGTCAGATTGACAAAGGGAAACCCCTCTGAAAATCCTTGGAATGTGATGCAAGCTCAGCCCTTTACGTCTTATTATGGGAACCAGCAGATGATGTCTCAACAAGTGCCCAATCCATACGTTGGTCATGGTCATGGTTATTACCAGAGCCCTGGCCAGCAACCTAAATTTTCCTGGCAACCTAGTGCCAATTAAACCCCAGGCTCCTTTTTCCCCGGCTACAATCCACAACCCAAACTACCATTTATGGCAACCCTGCACTTGCCAGATTTGACAAGGCTCTTAAATGACCCCATCTGTCATGATCCCAGTTGGCATCCCATGCTGACCAAGTTGACTTCGAACATTCCAAATTTTGAGGCCAAGCCTAACGAAGATCATGGTGATCACGTGACTACCTTCCACTTATGGTGCTCGTCCAACTCGTTAAGAGATGACTCCGTTCAGTTGTGATTGTTTCAATGCACTCTCATAGGGAGCGCTTCGAAATGGTACATTGAGATCGACCGCTCATGATACTCTTCCTTCGTTGAATTAGCAATGGATTTCCTAAACCATTTCCAATTACCTGTGAGATACGACACCGGCACCGAATTGCTGGCCAATTTTGAGCAGACAAAAGCGAACCATATCTTGGATCATATTCGAGAATGGATACGTTGGAAGAGTTTGATCAAAGTGTCAGTCCCACCAACATTCCTGCTAAAGTGGTTCCTTAAGTCTTTGGTACCCCAATTATCTAAAGACGTCGCAATGTTCGGAGTGTTTTCTGAAGAAGACGTGATAATGAGAGCGCAACAAATAGAGCTAATTTACTCTCAATCTGGTTTACTCTATGAGATTTTGCCAAATGCACCGAGGTCAATCCTTGACAAAACCAAGCAAAGGTGTGGACCACATGTTGATGGCATTATTGGTTCATCACAAACCAAGCCCGCTGATCCATTATCAAATCAATTGCAACAATTTTCTATACAACAGACAACAGTCATCCAAACCACCAGTTTGGTTGTTCCCCCTACCCAAAATTTGGATGTACATAGTTTGCAAACGACAAACCCAAAGGCCACCCAGCAGCCTGATGGAAAGAAGAAACAATGAAAAAAGGGTAAGGGGGATAAGAAACCCACAGATAATGCTGGCAGGGGCGACACTGAAAAGAAAAAGTCAAAGTATTCTTGTAATCTTTGCAAGGAAGACCACCCAACCCATCAGTGCCCTCGGCTTATGAAGGACCAGAAATTATTGGCACAACAATAGCCTGTCATGTTAACGAACCCATTCCCACATGGGAAAAATCTAACTCAAACCTCCTCGAGCATGGAAGGGGGTAGTCAAGGACCCCCTTCGTCTTCAAGTAATCCTTCGTCCACAAACATGTATATGATGAAAGGTGATGCCTATATAACAACTAGAGCACATGATTACAGAAATCCAGGCACCTCTAAGAAGGGTAAAGAAGCCAAAGTCCCACCTCTTCCTCTTCATATTGAGAAGACGTTGAGCGAAACAATGACACGCATCCCCAAAGGTGCATTCAAGAAATCTTATTACAACCCAAACACAAGGTCCACCTAGAACTACTCTGTGGTGGAAGATTTATCACAAACCCCTTGTGCGATGCCTGCTTTGGAAGTCCTCTAGAGTTTCCCTTCCCAAAGAAAGGCTATGTTAGCTTCCTTAGGCTCTGCCAAGACTTGTAATATGGGAACAATCATGCTTGATACCTCCGACTTAAAACCTTTTCTTCCTTACCATGTCACTTTTCAGATAGTAGTGGCTTACACCACGAAAAATTTTACCTGGAATATTTCTCATACAGTGGTGGATGAGGGTGCCTCGACATGCGTGATGTCCTTGGCATGTTGGAAGTCCATTGGCCAACCTATTTTGTCTCCTTCACCTATTCTACTTATAGCTTTTGACGATCATTCTTTCTGACCACATGGGATCATCCCCTCTTTCCCCGTGTAGTTAGAGGGAAAAACTGTGTGTGTCGAAGTTGAAGTGGTCGATGCATCCCTCGACTACAATATTTTGTTAGGCAGGAGTTGGAACTATGCTATGCAATCAGTGGTCATGACAGTGTTCCGGGTCTTTCTGTTTCCTCACAAAGGTCAGATTATGACCATTGATCAGTTATCCTTCTCTTGTCCTGACCCTTCATCGGAAGTCTCCACAGTCTCGATGATTGATAACCCCCAAACTGGCATCATCAATGTAGGGGTTGGTTTGTGTTGATAATTTATGGGTACTTTCGATTACCCGCCTCTGAACGGTAATGTCCATTATATGACGGTTGTCCCCGACTAGCCTCGGGCTGAAATTTTTCAAATCTCGTCGTTTTGCACAACGTGCTTTCATGATCCATGGACCCTTCCTTCCCCATCCACTATGATGGAAGGGATAGAGCACCATGGCATTTCCATGCCTTTTTCCATGACAGAAGTTGCATACTCGATCATACAACGAGCTTCTGCTGACCCCGATCTGACTCCAGCAAAAGAGTTAGATCCAGTGCTCGAGCCTATTTGGGCTCGAGGTTCCTTTCTGATTCAGATTCTTTAGACTTAGTCTTGGCTTCAGACAAAGTGATTATTGAGGCAATGACTAGTCTCGACAGACCCTAGGATGATCTTCATCATCGATCTTACTTCCTCCTAGAGTTAAGACAAATTGAAGCAGGAGAATTCACTCTAACCATGAATGGAGATAAATATTGTCATATCAATCCTTTGGCAACACACACAGTCTACGCTGAAGGAAACATGGCCACAATAGTTGAGACGATACCTATTGACATCTCCAGAACCCCTGGAGTTGTGGAGAATATCTTCGTCAAAGCGAACTGCTCCCCTGAGGAATTTCAAATCTACACAGATTTATTTAAAGAATTTCACGACGTCTTTGCCTGGTCTTACGAGGAAATGTCAGGCATATATCCAAGAATTGTTGAACATGAAATCACGACTTATCCTGATGTCAAGTCAGTATGGTAGAAGCTTCATCCGGTCAATCCTAGGAAAGAAGTAGATATCAAGGCTGAAGTAGAGAAACTACTTAAAGATGGTTTCATATACCCCATCCAATTGACTCAATGGGTGTCGAATCCCGTGCCAGTCAATAAAAAACAGGGTACAATTCACGTATGCACAGACTTCCATGATCTGAACAAGGCCTGCCCAAAAGATAATTTCCCCACACCATTTATTGACCAGATAGTCGATGGATGTGTAGGATGCGATGCCTTTTCATTCATGGATGGTTTTTCGGGATACAATTAGATACAAATCAAACCCAAAGACCAACACAAAACCGCTTTCATCTGTCCATGGGGTACATTCGCTTATTATAAGATGCCTTTTGGTCTAAAAAATGTTGGAGCTATGTTTCAGCGGGCCATGTATTTTTCTTTCCATGACCTCAAACACATAGCCAAGGCTTACCTCGATGATTTAGCATCACAATATTGCAAGAGAGTTGATCATCCGGAACACCTCCGACTAATCCTTGAATGGTGTTGCTACTACTGAATCTGCTTGAATCCAAACAAGTGTAGTTTTTTCATCACATTAGGTCGTATGCTAGGTTTCGTCATTTCAATAACAGGGATCATGGTCGATCCTCTTAAGGTTGAGGCAATAGTTCAATTCCCCCCCCCCCTGTGCACCATACCTCAGCTTCAGAGTCCATAGGGAAAAGTGAATTTTCTACGGCTTTTCATCGCAAATTATGCCGAGATCACAAAGGGTTTTATGTGTTTATTGAAGAAGGATGTTCCTTTTCATTGGGATGAAGCCGCTCAATGCTCTTTCGCAGCATTGAAAAGCTCCCTCATATAAACTCCTCCACTTCAGCCACCCAATTATAATAAAGATTTCCTATTATGCATGGTCATTGTAAAGTCGACCATCGATATGGTATTAGTTCATGAGCACAATTTACTCTTAGAATACGTGATTTATTACCTGAGCCGAGGCCTAGTTGGACCGAAAATCAATTATTCCCATATCAAAAAACTTGCGTTGGCAGCAGTTCATGATGTCCAACGGTTCCGTCATTATATTTTGTTTCGCAAGACCACCGTCATTTGTGTCATGAATCCATTTCAATATGTATTGACATGATGAGTCATTGGTGGAAAAATCAGTAGATGGATAGTTATCCTCCAAGAATTCGACTTGGAATTCGTTTGGGCGAAATCCAAAAATTTGATGGTCTTTGCGGAAATTATATCAGAACTTCCGATCGAATCACGTGATGTTATACTCAACGAGTCACCTATCAATGGAGACACATTTTTAATCACGTCTTCTGACCCCTGGTATGGAGATGTGCTTGTCTATCTCCAGACTCTGAAGTGTCCTGCCTTTGCTTCTCATGATGAGCATTGTTGTATATACCATCAAGCTAAGAACTATCTCATACTCGAGGACACGTTGTATTTTCGAGGTGTAGACTGCATCCTTTGCCGATGTCTCACTCATGAAGAAGCAAAAATAGTGCTTAACAATTTCCACACTGGAGCATGTGGCGGTCATTTTGTTGGGTTGGAAACAGCCCAAAATATTCTACGAGTTGGTTACTTCTGGCCAACATTAATCAAAGATTGTGTTGAATCGGTCCCATGTCAAATCTTCTCTCAGAAGATGAGGGCACACCCAACTCCCCTGTTTCTCGTTACTACCATTGGTCCCTTCACTAAATGGGGGATAGATTACACTACATACAACCTCCTTTCAGCAAGGGGGCACTACTATATCATCATAGTAGTAAACTACTTCACCAAGTGGGTCGAAGTTATGTCAACATTCAAATATGATGAGGAGACAACAGTTCTCTTTTTGTTCAACCAGATAATTGAAAGGTTCGGCATCTTGAGAGAGATTGTCACTGACCATGGAAACCACTTTCAGAACAAAATGATGACTAAGTTAACATCAAATATTGGGTTGAGGCAAGAACATCCATCACCTTATTACCCCCAAGTGAATGGTCAGGTGGAAGCTGTAAATAAATCTCTTAAAACCATTCTACAATGAACGATCAATTCGGCCAAGTCAAATTGGCATTTGATGTTATATTCAACATTATGGGCTTACCAAATGTTTATTAACACTGCAACCGGTTTCTCACCTTTTCAACTCGTTTACAGGCTAGAAGTAGTCTTGCCTATAGAATTCAAGATCCCATTGTTAAAGTTGGCAGTACAGTTATTGCCAGATACTTCACCACTTTAATAATGGTTACTATACCTCGAACAACTCAATGAATAGCTTCATGATGCGGCCTTGTCTAATGAGGCTCACAAACAAAAAGTCAAGTTTCAATATAATCAGTCCATTCATCCTCGGATTTTCTCTGAAGGCGACCTTGTCCTAGTCTATGACCAAGATAAGGACCCCCTGGGGGCAGCCAAGTTCAAACCCATGTGGTGTAGACCTTTCATCATGAAAGAAGTACTACAGAAGGGTGCTTATCATCTGATGGAATTTGATGGAAATGTTTTGACAGAGCCTAGAAATAGGCTCTACCTCAAGAAGTATTACTCATAGATGGGTCACCTTGGGTGAATTTTTGTAATATATGTATAGTCTGTGTACTATTACTTTTTGGGTTTTTGGTTTTATGGACGTGTCATTTTTTATGTCATTGTCTTCACTGTGGTAGATTTCAAGTGAATCAGAGGTGTTCGTTGGATTCGTGGATGGCGTTGTTGTGGGTGGGAAATCCCTCCTACGAACTAGCACTAAGGGTTTTATCATGCATGCAGAAATGACCTAAAGATTCTTACTTTTTACCATCATCCCATGCCTAAACCCCATTACTCATATGTAAATACAAGGCTCAAGAGATTAAGTTGACGTACCTTATTTTTCGTGTTTTGATGTTGATCCCTTTTCGTGCTTGGTCGTTCTTTGACTGAAACTCTCCTCCCAATGTTGACCTGCATTCACTAAAGACAAACAGAGAACTCCACATGCATTTGATCTATGAACTAATAGGTTAGAGATTGAATCAATCATACAATCAATATTCCAATAATGACAATCTCATATGGCAGGACAGAAAAAGAAATTATTTTATTAACTTCACAATGATACCTTACAATGATAAAGTCGGCCACTGCTCCTCAATC
>ML786370.1:453615-464193 GCA_009831015.1 Picea engelmannii | reverse complement strand
GTTGTTTTTTATATATATCATTTTTTTATACCAGAGTATTTGACAGATATGTGTCTATTATGTGCAGATGTGGGACCAGTGCGACCTGCGAATTATGTGAGGAACAGGCATCATTCTCAGCCAGGGGCCGCACCTGCCACTGCAGGGGGACCAGCAACAGTAGGAGAGCTTCCAACCAGTGAGGCTGAGAGGGTTTTGAGATGAGTTGAGAGAAACTTTACCTCGCTCACCCACACAGTCCCTATGGCAGAGATTGAGGATCTGCCACCATCTATGCAGCCTCATGTAGTGGGGGCACCACAGACGTGGGTCCGACTGTTTCGGCATTTGGAAAATGTTGTTGATCATTACAACAGGGCCCATAGGCCCTGACCTTAGTTAGTCTAGACTTTTCACGTGCCAAGAGCACTACTTGTATATATTTTTTGAGGGCATAAGCCCTATGACTCGTTACTAGTCATATTTTTTAGGCGCTCTCATCCACCTATGTACTCTGATGATTATGATATTATATATGGATTTTTATGTCTTTTTGTGTCTTATGGATCATATTTGTCTTTAAAAATGTATTTACATGTTTATGTGTATGTCTTTTTATATGTGTGTGAGATGCCAGTCTAAATTTTGATTAGTTAGGTTATCTGTAACTTGGCTTAATCTCCTAGCAACATGAAAATATGTAATATAATCAAAGCTTCATTCTAAGAGACGTACCCTAAGGAATCGTCGGTGTAAAGTTGGATCATGAACATGGTAGACACTATTTAATTGAAACACAACTAGCTGAGTGTCTAAATAGACCCGAAGATGAGAGATACCAAATGACAGAGCATCACAAACCAACTCAATAACTACATTGTACTCGACGACATTGTTTGTGGTGTCACCTAAGCATATACCTCCGAAAGATAATAACTGGCCTTGAGGTGTAAAAATTACCCAAGTTGTGGAGGCAAACCTCTGAGTGTGCCAGCTAGAACCATCTACGTACCCAATGAACACCTTTGATTCACCTGACATCTGCCACAGTGAAAAAATATAACATCAAAAATGACACGCCCATAATACTAAAAGAAACTAGAAAGTAATAGTACAAAGACTATACATATGGTACAAAAAGTTACCCAAGGTAACCTACCTATGAGTAATACTTCTTGAGGTAGAGCCCATTTCTAGGCTCCGCCAAAGCATTTCCCTCAAAGTCAACCAGACGATAAGTGCCCTTTTTAAGAACCTCTTTTATGATGAAGGGTCTGAACCACATGGGTTTGAATTTTCCTACCCCCAGGGGGTCCTTATCTGGGTCATAGACTAAGACAAGGTCACTTTCAGAGAAAACCCGAGGAAGAATGGACCAATCATACTGACACTTGACTTTATGCTTGTGAGCCTTGTTGGCCAGGGCTACATCATGACGATGCTCATTGAGCCGCTCAAGGTATAATAATCGTTCTTCAAGTGGAGAAGTGTCTGGCAATAACTGTATTGCCAATTTTACGGACGAGATCTGACATTCTATAGGCAAGACTGCTTCCAGCTTGTAAATGAGTTGAAAAGGTGAGAAATCAGGTGCAG
Source organism: Picea engelmannii (assembly GCA_009831015.1). Lineage (NCBI taxonomy): Eukaryota > Viridiplantae > Streptophyta > Pinopsida > Pinales > Pinaceae > Picea > Picea engelmannii. Next base: position 462,618 of record ML786370.1, on the reverse strand, counting down.
TCTTAACAGATGTTCGGTAATCCCATAATGTCGAGTATAACATAAAATGTCAATTTGACTTGGTTGAGTTGAGCATTCACTGTAGGATGGTCTTAAGAGATTTATTTACAGCTTCCACCTAACCATTTTCTTGGGGGTAGTAGAGTGATGAATGTTCTTGCCGCAACCCAAGCTTTGATGTTAACTCGGTCATCATCTGGTTCTGAAAGTGACTACCATGGTTAGTGACAATCTCTCTCGGGACGTCGAACCTTGTTATTATCTGGCTGAATAAAAAGAGAGTTGCAGTCTCCCCATCATCTTTAAACGTTGGCATAGCTTCGACCCACTTCGTGAAGTAGTCTATGGCTACAATCATATAACTATGCCCCCTATATGAAGAAGGGTTGCATGTAGTGTAATCAATCCCCCACTTGGTGAAGGGACCAACTGTGACGATAGGAAACATGGGAGTGGGATGTACCCTCATATTCCGAGAAAATATCTGACATGGGTGGCACTTCTGACCGATTTGATACAATCTTTGATTAGTGTCGGCCAGAAGTACCCTGCTCGTAAAATATTTTCAGTTGTTTCCAACCCAGACAAATGACCACCACATGCTCTGGTATGGAAATCATTAAGCATGATAACTACTTCTTCGTGAGTGAGGCATCGACAGGATGTAGTCTACACCTCTCTGATACAATGTATCGTCGAGTATAAGATAATTCTTAGCCTGATGGCGTATACGACGATGCTCATCACGAGAAGTAGAGGTGGGGCACTTCAAAGTCTAGAGATAGACAAGTATATCTTCGTACCAGGGATCCGAAGATGCGATCAAAAACTCATCTCCTCTGATAGGTAACTCTTCGGGCCTAACATCACCTGACTCAACCGGAAGATACAAAATAAGTTCTGAGAAGACCAGTGACTTTTTGGATTTCGCTGAAACAAAATCTAAGTCGAATTCCTAGAGGATGACTATCCATCTACTGATATTTCCACCTATTACCCATCATGTCAACACATATTGAAACGGATTCACAACAACAATGACGGTGGTCTTGCAAAACAGAACATCATGATGGAACCGTTGAACAGCATGGATTGCTTCCAATGCAAGTTTTTCTATATCAGAATAATTGAGTTCCAGTCTGACTAGGCCTCGTCTCAGGTAATAGATCACATATTCTAAGAACAAATCATCTTCTTGAACTAAGACCATGCCGATGGTTGACTTTGCTACAACCAGGTATAAGAAGAAATCTTTGTTATAGTTGGGTGGCTGAAGAAGAGGGGCAGTGGTGAGGGCACGTTTTAACACTTTGAAGGAGCATTGAGTGGAATCGTCCCAATAAAAATGAATGTCTTTCTTCAGTAAGTGCATAAATCCCTTTGTGATCTCGGCATAGTTGGCGATGAAATGCCTTAAAAAATTCACCTTGCCCTAGAGACTCTAAAGTTGAAGGATTGTGCATGGGAGAGGCAACTGAACTATTGCCTCAACCTTGAGAGGATCGACCATGATCCCTGTTGTTGACACTATGAAGCCTAACAAACGTCTTGATGTTACGCAAAAGCTGCACTTGTTTGGATTCAAGCGAATCTGGAAGTAGCGACATCGCTCAAAGATAAGTCAGAGGTGTGTGGGATAATATATTCTCTTGTGAGATAGAGATGCTAAATCGTCTAAATAGGCCTCGACTATATGCTTGAGATCATGGAAAGAAAAATACATGGCTCGCTGAAAGTTCACTACAACATTTTTGAGACCAAAGGGAATCTTACGATACGCGAATGTACCCCATGGAAAAATGAATTTCGTTTTGTGCTGGTCTTCGGGTTTTATTTATATTTGATTATATCCTGAAAAACCATCCATGAAAGAAAAGGCCTCGCAACCTGCACATTCATCAATTATCTGGTCAATGAATGGTGTGGGAAAATTATCTTTTGGACAGGCCTTGTTCAAATCACAGAAGTCCGTACATACATGAATCGTGCCCTGTTTCTTATTGACCGGCACAGGATTTGACACCCATTGGGTTAAATGGATAGGATAGATAAAACTGGCTTTTAGTAGTTTCTCAACTTTAACCTTAATGGTTGTTGCTTTCCTGGGATTGACTGGATGAAGCTTCTGCCGAATAGGCTTGGCATCCGGATAAGTTGTGATTTCATGTTCGACTATTTTTGGATCGATGCCTAATATTTCCTCGTAAGACCAGGCAAAAACGTCACAGAATTATTTCAGTAGATCTGTGTAGATTTGAATCTCTCCAGGGGAACAGTCAGCTCCGATGAAAACATTCTTCATGACGCTAGGGGTTCTAGAGATATTAACCGGTATGGTTTTAGCGATAGTTTCCATATTACCCTCAGCATAAACCTCATGTGTAGCTAAGGGATTAATAGGACAAGACCTATCTCTAGTCATAGTCAACGTGAATTCTTTAGCTCCAATTTTGCTTAACTCTGGGAGGAAGTATGATCTATGATGGATATTGTCCCAGGTTTTGTCCAGACTAATCATTGCTTCAATTATTGCTTCGTCGGAAGGCAATACTAAGTCTAACGAATCGGTATCAGTAAGAGAGACTTGAGCCCAAATAGGCTCTAGAAGCGGATCTAACTCTTGTGCAGGAGTTGGATCTGTGTCGGCCAAAGCTTGTTGGACTAAAGAGTATGCTACTTCAGTTGCAGACAATGGCATGGGCATGTCAGGGTGCCCCGTCCCTTCCATCGTGGCCGATGGGGAAGGAAGTATCCACGGATCGTTGAAGTAAGTCATGCGAAATGACAAAATTTGGAAAATCTCAACCTTATGGTGGTTGGATATGAACTTGACATCACCTTGCGGGGGCGGGTAATCGAAGGTACCCATCAAAGATGGACACAAATCAACCCCTATGTTGACTACACTCGGTTGGGGATTATCAATCATCAGAACAAGGGATACCCCCAATGAAGGATTAGGTTTGGAGAAAGACAATTGATCAATGGTCACAATCCGGTCCTCTTGTGGAAACAACAAGACCTGGAAAACTGTAGCAACCATTGCTTGCATGGCATAAGTCCAACTCCTTCCTAACAAAATATTGTAGTTGAGGTATGCATTGACTACTTCTACCTTGACGCACAGTCTTCCCTCCTAACTGCATGGGAAAAGAGGGAATGATACCATGCGGTCGAAACAAACGATCATCGAAAGTAGTGAGAAGAGGTGACAGAGACAAAACGGGCTGGCCAATGGCCTTCCAACATGCCAATGACATAACGCATGTCGAGGCACCCTCATCAACCACCGTATGGAAAATGTTCTGAGTAAATTTTTTTGTGGGGTGCGCCACTACTATCTGAAATGCTACGTGGTAAGGCAGACGAGATTTTAAGTCAGTTGTATCTAGCATGATTGTACCCGGATTACAAGTCTCGATAGATCCTAAAGCGACTAACAAAGATTTTCTTCTGGGAAGGGCATCTTTGGAGGACCCCCAAAGCGGACATCGCATAAGGGGTTTGAGACAAATCGCAACTGCACAAAGTCGACTTTCAATGAGTTAGACGAGCACCAAAGATGGAATGTGGTCACATGATCTCCTGGATCTTCGTTAGGATTGGCTTCAAACTTTGGTATGTCCGAAGGCAACTTCATCGGCATAGGGGCCAATGCGGATCATGACAAATAGGGTCATTCAACAACCTTGTCAAGTCTGGCAAATGCAAGGTTGCCAGGAAAGGTAGTTTGGGTTGTTGGTGATAACCATGGAAAAAGGGACCTGGAGTTTGAATGGCACCAGGTTTCCAGGAAAAGTTCGGTTGTTGGCCTAGGTTCTAGTAAAAACCATGGCCATGACCAGCGTGCAGGTTCTGCGTGTGAGGAGACATCATTGGCTAATTTCCAAAATAGGACGTAGATGGTTGGGCATGCATTACATTCGGAAGACTTTCAGAAGGGTTGCCCCATGTTGATCCCATGGGCATATGCATAGTACCTTGTCTGGGGTTCCATTGGTTGTGAAACTAATTGCCCCAGATTAGCATTCCTGATGAGGGAACTGATCCCTGCCAAGAATTCCAAGGTGCTGATGCAGAAGCAATTCCTGAGTTTGCCCCCTATGCAGGAATAGTACCCTGGATAGGAATAGGTTTTCCATAACTGGGGTTGCCCCCAGTCGGGAAAGTAGCTGATGAGAAAGCATTGTTACCAAATGCACCAAACAAAGAAAACAGTGTCAAACCAACTGGCATATTATGAGAAGGTGGTCCTTGACTTCCTGCTCCAAATAAACTATGGTGCGTTGGTGGCCCAGCGGATTGTTGGTGGGTGCCACCGAGCGAAGGGGATGAAGGAGGTATATGACCACCCCTGTAAGGGAAAGCATTAAAAGGAGCTGAAGTTCCCCCCATGTGTCCTTACATAGGATAATTAGAGCTCCCTTCCCCTAGACCTAAAGTTTGTGAAGTGGAGTAGGAAAGTATAGGACTTGTACCTGATCTAGGCATCTCGTATAAGAATGGAGGGCCTGTCACACTCGGTGTGAAAGGGGCAGTGGTCACCACCATAGATGGGATTGGACCACTGTTTGAGGTAGAGTAAATCGATACCATGGTGGCTTGGACCGGTGACGGTGGGTTAGGAGGTGGAAAATCCCCTGTGGTGACAACCGTATAGGGAATTGAAGAATTCCTAGAAGAAGTGGCAGCATTGGTTTCCATTGCTGAGTGCAACATTGTCTAGAACTCATAAGGGAGAATTGGTATGATGATGGGTGCCTAAAGAGTAGTGGTTGGAGTTTTGGATGGACCAAGAGATTTTGCTCCAAATTCTAAAATGTTCGTTTCCTCCGGATGTTGGTCGGGTACAATTTCTTGTGACCCGGTCACTTCAAAAGACCCTTGTTGGTCTAGCTTTCACCTTAGTGGTGGCGGAGGTGGCTCCAGTGTAACCGGTGATAGGCCCAGAATCCTTCATGACCAGTGGAGCTCATGATCCTCAACTGTGTGAGAAGATCAAAGACACACTATGGCTTTCTATTCGTTCAAAAAAAACACACATTAAAAGGGTCCCTTCAAGATAAAACAAGCAAACACTAAACTAGTTGGAGGAATAGTTACAATAACCAACACTAGAGAAACTTACCGGTGCAAGTGAAACTTGAACATCGAAGCCTCCAGGTATACTCTGCAAAGCGTGGCCCGATGTCTATCCTAGGTACCGTGGTATACCCCCACATTCACCTGTGTATGTCTTTAAAAAGATAGGCAACTAGGTTGCCAGCGCACGAACAGTCACCAGTCGGTTAGACCACAATGAGTAGGGTATCGAGCCTGAAACCTGTCAAGGGTATCGAAGGTAAGTGGTCTAGAAGACAACTGAGGACCTCGAATGGATTTGAGACCCACAAAGCTCCGTGGCAAATGCGATCGACGGAATCCCAAGACAATCCCTCTATATGTGTTCTCCACTATGATTGGTCCAACTTTGGAGGGGTTATCTCCGCTAACTTTCCGCATGCGACCTTGTGTTTATGCCCTGTGTTAGAGGAGGGTTCTGGATAACTTTCATGATACTGGACTTTGACACTTCCTAACTCAGACTCCAATGTTTGATTTAATGGCCTTGAAGAGTTTCCTCTCCAACCTAATTCAAGGCCCTAACCCTAAACTAGTTGGTTGACCCTACAAACATAAAAAGTCTAATGAATTTTAGATTTAGTGTTAATTTTTATGGCTTGTCTTAAGTCAAAGGTTATGAAAGTGAAACTAGTGATGTTTGAAAGACGAAAGCAAAATAAACAGAAAGCTGGAAACAAAATAACTTTTCTTGACTCAAATCTTAAACAACTTTTCAAACTAAAAATTTTCTAAGATCTTTGAACAACAAACTCAAAGAAGGATTTCACTCGACTATGAGCTACTTATGATCTAAGTAAACTATCAAGAACTTATGAAAGAAAAGACTTTTTCCTGGTTACTAATGCAAAACAACATTATTTAACCAAACAAAAAAAATAAAAGATTTTTTTTATTTGAATGCTCACAAAGAAAAAAGGAAAAATATCAACAAGTAAAAACCAAGAAAACTTTTGGCCTAAGCGCAAATCACAAAGAGTCACTTTAAAAATAACACACAAGAAAATTAAAACTAGACTCTCACACTTGTCTAAAAACCTTATAAAAAGAAAATTTTGAGGAAAATTTTTTAATGAAAAAGAAAGCTATTGTTATGATCAAACCTAAGTTACTGACCACTATGATAGAGACCCAAAAACCTGAGAGGTATAACTCTTGTCTAAGAAAAGGATGATTTCCTCTCCTTAAACAAAAATTGCCTCTGCAGGAATGCTTGTTGATAATTCAACAACAAGCGTTTGCACGCGAGCTGTGTAAAGTCAGGGTGTGTGTACACACGTGTTGGCCTTATATAGGCCATGTGTATATCTGAAACTCTTAGGAAAAATGAAATGCCAAGCAATCCAGCCCATGCAGAGACTACTGGTACTGAGAACCAGGATCTCTTGAAGACTCAGACACTTACTTTAATAGAAAAAAGGAAAACCATTCAAGGAAAACTTCATAGAACAAACCAATCTAAGGTGAAACCTAAGCTATAGACTGCAATCAACCAAGACTAGAAAGAGTTCCAGAAAACCCCTGAGAAGGATTGTTTCTAACAGGGGAGAGGATGATTGCCTCTCTAAAATAAATTTTCTGGAATCATACACGCGACTGACACTTCCTCAGCTAGTGTGTACACGCAGGTTGTGGGAAGGTAGGGTGCATGTACATGCGTGCAGACCTTATACAAGCCGCGTGTACCTCTGTGGGTCTTGAAAAAAAATGCAGTCAAGCACAGAAATAGAGATAACTGGTATGGAAGACCAGAATCTCTGTTAGTTCATACTTTTGCAAAAACTTTAAAAACAAGTTAAGAAATCAAAACAGTTCTTAAAAATACCCAAGAAAAAACATTCCAAAAAACCCTAGAGATCCCCAGTATGGTTGCCAATTTTGTTGTGGGTGGGAAATACCTCCTACGGACTAGCACTAAGGGTTTTATAATGCATGCATAAATGACCTAAAGATTCTTACTTTTTACCATCATCCCATGCCTAAACCCCATTACTCATATGTAAATACAAGGCTCAAGAGATTAAGTTGATGTACCTTATTTTTCGTGTTTTGATGTCGATCCCTTTTCGCACTTGGTCATTCTTTGACTACAACTCTCCTCCCAATGTTGACCTGCATTCACTAAAGACAAACAAATAACTCCACATGCATTTGATCTATGAACTAATAGGTTAGATATTGAATCAATCATACAATCAATATTCCAATAATGACAATCTCATATGGTGGGATGGGAAAAGCAATTTTTTTATTAACTTCACAATGATACCTTACAATGATAAAGTCAGCCACTGCTCCTCGATCCTGGTCCTGTGCTCTTCTTCCACTGTCTTCCAACTTCTTTTCTCTATACTTATCTTTTCACAAGGATGGTTAAAGGTTGGGACAAAGGGAATGCTTAATCGGGTATAGTTTCTTTACTATGATTCTCCTCCTTTCAAATGGGACCCCTAACCCTTCTTTTATAGGCTAGAAGAAGCTAGGTATTTGGTTGAGTGACTGGCCATGCATGGCTGAAAGGTTTAGTTAACTTACCCAAAGTTGTGTGTTCCATCAGAAATTTTCCTTCTTCCGTGCTTTTGTAGGTACATGTGGGTTGTCTTGGGTCAGCTAGCATGTACAAGCATTCAGTAATGGAGTAGGGCGCGTGGGTACTTATAAAAGGGGTTTTTAAGAAGAGTTGTTCAGATGTGTTTTGGCAAAGAAGGAATCTGAGATGGCCCGATGCCAGGTAAGCATGTTTGGTACAAATGAGGGTTATAACAGGCACTAGCCGGCACACTTGAAGGCTTGCCTCCACAACTTGGGTGATTTTCACACCTCAGGGCCAATTTCTATCTTCAGGAGGTATATGTTTATGCAACACCACAAACAATGTCGTCGAATACAGCTCAGTTATTGAGTTACTTCGTGATGCTTTGTCACTTGGTATCTCTCACCTCTGAGTCTATTTAGATGCTCAGTTGGTTGTGTCTCAGTTAAATGGATTATACCATGTTCATGATCCTACTCTACACTAACGATTCCTTAAGGTACATCTCTTAGAACAAAGCTTTGATTATATTACATATTTTCATGTTCCTAGGAGATTAAATCAAGTTACAGATACTCTAGCTAATCAAATATTAGATTGGCATCTTACACACATGTAATAAAGACACACACATGCACATGTAAATACATTTGTAAAGTAGATGTAATCCATAAGACATAAAAAGACATAAAAATCCATATATAATATCAAAAATATCAGAGTACATGGGTGGGCGCAAGTGCCTCAAAAATACGTCCAGTAGAAAGTCACGGGGCTTATGCCCTCAAAAATATACAAGTAGTGCCCTCAACACGTAAGCTATCCAGCCTAACTAAGGACGAGGCTTGTTGGCCCTATTATAATAATCAACGGTGTTTTCCAAACACCGAAAAAGACGGACAGATGTCTGTGGTTCCTCCACTACACGAGGCTCCATAGATGGCGGAAGATCCTCGATCTTTTCCATGGGGACTGTGTGAGTAAGCGAGGTAAATTTATGCTCTACCTGTCTCAAAACTCTCTCAGCCTCACCGGCTAGAGGTCTCCCTGTTGTTGTTGGTCCACCAGCTGTGGCTGGTGCAGCCTCTGGTCGAGAACGTCGCCTAGTCCTCACAAAATCCATTGGACGCATCGGTCCCACATCTACGCACAACAAACACATATATGTCAATAACTCTGGTATACAAAAAAAAAGATATATATAAAAACAACATAAAAATTAAAACAAAAAAAAAACTTACCTAGTTCTCCTCGTACCACTCCGGGAGGTACGCCCATGTCTGGGTCCCTGGAAAAATCAATTATGGCATAGGGATAGTCCTCTATTGTCAAAACATACTGAGACTACC
>ML786370.1:405383-453588 GCA_009831015.1 Picea engelmannii | reverse complement strand
CGCCCATCTATTCACTGCTGGAGAGGAGGCTACATGCCCTCAAACAATCTACCTCAGACTCAAACTAGGTACCCTCTTGAAGAAGAAAGCACAAAGGATAGTACCAAATCCAAAGTTTTTGTGCCTCTGCATCCGACACTCTATCAACTGCCTTTTCATACAGTCAAGTAATGTAGTACTCCAGTCAAATATTTTTTCATTTAAGCACTGAACCACACAGTTCATGTGTGTCGTGGAAGCCTAGTGTAAAGCTATGGATCCAGTAATCTGCCCAATGAGTAGAACTATCACTTTCAGCAATAGGTTTCTGATCTTATGAACCAGCACCTGAGTACCCACCATGTCAGTATCTGTCTCGCAACGGAGGTTAATCAAATCTGCTATGTTGTGAGGCCCAGAAGGAAACGTGTGAAGGTTGACTGGTTCCCCTCTCCTTGAGAGGCCAGTGAAAAAGTAGATATCTTCAGTCATTGGAGTCAATGACTGTCCCTTAAGCATGAACGCCTCCACATCCAGGTGCCAGTAATAAATCAAGGCATTCAATATCCTAGGTTGTGCCCGCATAAATGCACTCTAGAAGAACTTAAACAAACCACATTGAGCTAGAGAAGCTACCACATCAAGGTTATCTGAGACCTCAGCATCAAATTCCTCATGCTCTCTCTCCCTCCAATGAACATACATCCTGCAATTGACAAATTTAGGAGGGATTAGCCCTTGTATTCTTTAAATTTTTTCCTATGAGCGAGGGTATACGCGGCTTGTAATATAGACAGTCGTGTATGCCTCCATGCAGTATTTTCTCTGCACGCGGGCATACGCTGGTTGTCCTCAGACAGCCCACGTATGTGTAGGGCCGACCATTTTAAAGGTCGACGCCCCTTCAAAAAACAAAAAGAAATGCTTAAATGACATATTGAAATGAAAGGGGGGTTATTCTGTACTTACTTGGTCCAAGAAGAAGTTCGTTTCGTCCACTGAAGCTCCCAGAATCAATTATTTTCACAAAGGGGTATTTTTCACTTTTAGGCAATTTCTCAATTTGCAATAGTGATAATGAGCTACCAGCTTCTATTTATAGACTTTTTGGCTACTTTTTGTCAATTTTTGGACCTTTTTTTCATCTTTTCTAAATTGAAAATCATTTAGTATGGTTCAGAATTTTTCTATGGATTGTTACGATAATTGTTACTTTGGGTTTTGGGAAACTTTTTGGAAATTTGGGTCTTTTTAAAAGGTCCTTTGGTAAAAAGTCATTTTTTTTTCCAACTTGTTTCATTTAAGTTAGGATTCCACGGCTACTTTTTGCATCTCATTGTCTTTATCACTACACCATAGGATAGATCCCACCGATTTGCGACACGGGACCATCATTGCTTCTTTAGAAGTGTCGTATTTTAGTGGTAGAGCCTACCTTAACATGGATTCCCTAGGTAGATATTGGTTGCATTTGGGTTTCCATGCCATCACTAATGACCGTAGGCTCGGGAGTCCTTATTAGTTTATCTTGATTACGAGTTTGAGCCTCATTTTTCATGATGCATTATCACTTTTGACCTCACCCTCAGGACTCCCAGAACATAACGAGTCTTCTTTTATGCCCTTTTCAAACCCTCTAAAAATGATAATATTGTCAAGTGATCTTGTTGACCTTCACGCTCACTAAACTGAAATTTGAAGTCACGTCTATATGGCGGTAGTTTACCCCTTTTCGGTCTAGATGGTCAACTGTATGAACAAAGGTGTACTCTAGGAGCCTCAGTTCCATAGAAGAGTATTCGCAGGTATGATTTTAACTCTTTTTCGAGCATGAGGGACTAAATTTATGAAAAAGGAACCCCCACAGAGTCTATAGTTAAGCTCTTTTTAGACTCCCTAAAATTGAAAAGATCGTCGAATGAACTTATTCTTTCACACTCGTTAAATTGGTCCAAAAGAACATTCCTGACGGAGTCCATAGTTAAGATTTTTTCAGACTCCTTAAAAATGAAAAAATTGTCGAGTGACCTTGTCTTTATCACACTCGTTAAAATGGTTTTGAATAGACATTTGATCAGTGTTAGTTTACCCCTTTTTCGAGCCGACTAGACTTTATTCAAAAAAAGGTACCCCAGCAGAGTCTCCTTTTACGTTTTTTCAAACTCTCTAAATGTGAAAAACCACCGAGCTTACCTTCTCTGGGCTCATTAAAATTACATCGAAGGACGTTACCATTGTGTGTATTATTAATCGTGTTTGCATACCTATGTCTTTGGCCTAATTTCGGCTCCATATTGCTCTCAATTGAACCATCTGAAGCATGTCTTATACGCAAGCCCTATAGCACTTTGCCTCTGCGTCTTGACACCTTTGGCCCCTAGAGGATTTTTTTCGAGTGTCCTTTTCCTACATATGTCCCTTTGCCCTGAGCATCCATGTGTTCTGTGTGCTTGGAACTAGTATGTTCGCGACACTCGATCCTCCTTTGTAACATAGCATTATTTTATTATTTTTCAAGCTTTCCAAAATTATTGAAAAAGACAAAAAAAATCAAATATACCCCAAAAAGAGGAAGGGAAAAGTATTTTATTTTTATTGGTAGCACAATGAGTCACCCTTGTACAAAGCACATTATTTCATTTGTTCATCAATCCCTGGGATTTAATATGACCTTAGGAAGTTATTCTCTCTACATATAGTATTGTCCTCCTACATTTGGTTATTCTTCCAAACATATGGAGAGTTTGTGGTGCCTCCTACATCGTGAACGTATGTCAAAATATCATGTTGCCTGAGTCTCATCTTTTGTCATGATATTTTCCAAGGGAATTTATTACCAATATTGAGTCGGCCCCCTCTGCATATTGTCTCTTACTCTCATGCTCGGTCATCCCAAAATCCCAATCAAGTCTTTGTTCAAAATCCATCAATCCCTCAACTTGATCATCAAAATCCTCTAGTCCATTCCTGACAAGTCGTCAAAGACCTCTGGGTAGTGAATTCGTACACTCATATTACACTCCTAATCAAGTTGTGAAGATTTTGAAGTTGTTGCTCAAGCTCTGGAGGCCTCATCTCTAGCCATCAGGCCTTATCCGCTTCTTGGAGATGGATACAATGCATGTATATCGTTTTTATTTCGAGATGTAGATCCGTTGTGTATTGCTTGTGGCTACACTTTATATAGTTATATGACATGGATCTACAGTGTATTTGATTGGTAGACATGATTTTATTTCATTCTGAGCATGGGTATGCCTGCCTCGGTGAGACAATTGTTATTTTGCAGATGGCACCTCCCAAATTTTGGTCCCTGGGCTCACTTGTTTGGTATGTTGGTGAAGATTGATAATTTATTTCCTCCATCAGATGCTCTTCTGACCTCACACATTAGGGGGCATCTGTTATAACCCTAAATTGCACCAGACATGCTTATTTGGCATTAGGCCATCTCATTTGACTTCTTTTCCAAACCACTACTGAACAGATTCTTAGAAAAACACTCTTTTTGAAGGCATACGCGCCCTGCTCCACTACTGCACGCGTGTGTATGCTGGCTGACCCACTACAACCCGCGTATACCTAAAAAACATGAAAAATGGAAAGTTACATATGGAACACACAGTTTTGGGTAAGTTAACTAAACCGATTGATCGTCCATAGTCGGTCACTCGACCAAATACCTAGCCCTTTCTAGCCTATAAAAGAAGGGGTAGGGGTCTCATTTGAAAGGAGGAAAATCATAGCAAAGAAACTATACCCGATTTAGTATTCCCCTTGCCCCAACATTTTGAAACTATTGTGTGAAGAGAAGCATATACAAAATTAGCTGGAGCACAGTTGAAGAGGAGCCCATGACCAGATTCGAGGACCAGTGGCCGATCTCACCATTGTAAGGTTACTTTTTGTGAGATTAATAAAAGAATTATTTTCCCATCCTGCCATATGAGACTATCAATATTTAAATTTGATTATATTTTGATAGAATCTCTAACCCATTAGTTTATAGGTTATATGCATGTGGAGTTCTTTGTTTGTCTTTTGTGAATGCAGGTCAACATTGGGAGGAGAGTTGTAGTCAAGGAGCGACCAAGCGTTAAAGGGATCAACATCAAACACAGAAAATAAGGTACAGTAACTGGATCTCTTTAACCTTGAATTTGCATATGAATAATGGGGTTTATGATTGGGATGTTGGTAGAAAGTAGGAGACTTTAGGTCATTTTTGCATGCATGATAAAACCCTTAATTCTATTCCGTAGGAGGGATTTACCACCCACAACATATGTCCTATAAATGGTATCTCAACTCCTGGTCCTTCCACATCTCTCTGGCCTTCTGTTTCTACGATGTTCACCTTCCTAGGATCAATGTCTTCATCAACGTTGATGTTGTAACAGCCTTGCAATTTCTGGAGAGGTGCAATCCATCCATCCTCTTCTTGCTCCAAAGGGAGGCTAGGTGCCTACTCAAATTTTTTATGTCTTATAGTTTGTAATGCTTGATCTACTATAGGATATTGGCTTTCGAATAAAAAGGTGGTGACAAAGTTATGAGTCATACCTTCCCAATCTGTAGTGATGAGGTGCAATTCTTCTTGAAGGTACTAGTTGATAGGGATACTGTCCAACGTGTTTATGAATTTATGCACCCACTTATCTTGAAGAATGGCTCTCCAGGCTTCCTCGCAACTTTGCACATGGTCCTTTGGGCAGCTTCGACCTATGTACCTAACTTCATAGCTTTCTACTTGTGCTGAGAACCGCATGGTCATGAGCGTATGACATTGTACCCATTCTGTAATTTTTTTTTTATGCATCCCCCACCATATTGTTGGCCTGTATTTCAAGGCCTCATCCATTTCCAACAAGTATTGTTGTGTTGGTACACTTTATTCAAAGTCCGATAAGAAGGTTTCTAATTGATTCAGACCATCAAAGGTGGGTAAGTTACTTACGGTTGTGTCCATCCAGCGTACTTCCCTAGTTGATCTAACACATATCCTTGTAGATAGTTCATACATTTTGTTATTATAGTTCTCCAGTGCTTCTTCTGAGTCTGATGAACATGCGTTGTCACTTCGCCAGCTCAAATTTCCATCCGTTGTAGGATTAATGTAATCATGTTGTCTGGTTGTTAATTTGTATATGTTTTCCAGTTCGTATGTGCGGTCTTCTTCTCTGGTGGGATCAGTGTATCATGGACCTTCACTGGGATCTAACAATGTGATGACCCTAAGGCCATATCCTTAAAACATCATTCATCTTTTCTAAAAATCGACCACAGTGGAGTTATTGAAAGCCCAATCAATTCCTAACAGCACAGGATAAGGACAGTTATCATCAACTATCTCAATTACCTCAATGTCGGAAAATGTCCTTACTCTGTCGATGTCCATAGGGACATGTTCCAATATGCCAAAGGGGATTACTGTCTGTTGATTATCCATCCTAAGCTTGGTAGAGTAATATATCAACATAGGTTTTCCCATCAATGCCCGGGATTTCTTCATCATGACATTGACCTTTGACCCTAAGTCAAGGACCACATAGTTTATATCATATTCTCCAATCTGATCATTCAGGTGTAGTTCCTTGTTTGTCCTTCTCTTATTGTATAGTTGATGTACTTTTTATTGAGTAAAGGTTCTACCCTTCCTATCTCATACTGTCTGACCAAATTTTGCAGTTCTTTTATAGCTTTCTACTCTTTAATCAGCTCTATAAATGTATACAAGAAGATGACAAGTTTACTTTCCTCTTTTCCATCTCTGGGTGAAGTAGATTGATCAAATGCTAGAGGCATTCCACATTCTCTGACTTCTGGTCGTGTCTTTGATGAAGAACCTTGGTCTCCCCTGATCTTCTTGCCTCCTCGAACATTTGTTTTTCTTTCTTTGCATCAAAAGTTTGTATCTTCTTTCCTGATTCCTAATTCTTTTGTAGTCTTTCCTTGGGTCATTCTATCTTCTCCTATAACAGTTCCTCCTTGAGTGATAACAGCGACTCCAGGGTCTTCTCTGTGAGGTTTTTCTTTGATCAATTGTATCTACAGGTTTTGTTGAGGTCCTCGTTTCTCTTGAAGTTTAGCTAGCAATGTTGGACATTCCTCAATGATATGCTCGAAAGAGTTGCAATAGCTGCAAGTGGTACAAGGTTTCTGAAAGTCCCTTTCCCAGTGTCCAGGTTGTGTGCAATTATAACAGATTATCTATCCTCGACCTCAACCCATACCTCCTCCTCTTTCTCTTCCTCATAATCCACCCCAAGGGTTGAAGTTTCCTCTCCCATGGGAGTTATATTGTGTAGTATTTCCTTCTTGTTGTACTTCACCTTGAATATTGTATATATCCCTTGACCTTTCATGTATGAGATCATAAGCCCTACAATCCCTATCATCATGTCCCATAGACTTACAGAACGTGCAATATAAATTTGTGGGTGTTTGAACATATTTTTGCATTTAGTAGCACTCACCAGGGCAATGTCTGTTTCTACATACCTCACACCAGGGTAGGGTAACTTGTTTCAAGGGGCTCAGAGCTCCAGAAGCCAAGAATTCATGGAATAGGGGACAATGTTCCTTGTCATGGCCTTCCGACCTGCATATGACACACTAGATGTCTTCTCTTTTATCTTTTCCCTTGTTTTTCTTCAAATCTTCGACCTGCAAAGACAAACTAGTTAATTGACTCATGATTTGACTCATACCTGAGATGGATTCTCCCATAGGGGTTGATTCTAGCTTCATGGCGATCTCTAGTGCCAGCCTATGAAGCAATCTTCTGTTGCATCATAGGAACTCTTATGTGTGGTAAGAGGGGAGAAATCAACCATTCCTTGTTCTACTCATCTAGGATTTGAAAACGTAGATGACCTGTCAAGGTCTTGAATATCTGATCAAACTCCCATACCGATTCAACTATTCTCTACTTAATTTCTTTCAGTTCTGTAATGCACTTTGATTCTGAGTTAGGTTTCTTGAATTCAACAATTAGCAAAGTCTTAATGGCACTCAGTATTTTAGGCGTAGCTTCTTGGACAAATTTCATATACCAGCTTAGTGCACGATCTCTTACGGTAGTACTGAAATGAGCTCATTTGATAGCTTCATCAGTGATATTCTTAATGCTCCACATATCTTCACAGAGAAACCAGTGTTGTTCAAGGTCTTTAGATCCATCTCCTCTAAAGGTGGGTAACCTCATCTCGTCTGCCATAGATCTCCCTAGGTTTCTAGACTGAGTATGTGGCGGACTACTAGTGACAGTGTGTTGAGTGCTCTGGTGACTATGATTACTCTGATTGCTTAATGTTGTTGAAACAACAATAGGATTAATAGTACTTACTTCGACATTCGGCACAATTCCTAAAGCTTCTGGTTCTCCTTGGCGAGGCTCTGCAACTTTCCCTTCCTCTAAATTCTCCTCGTCTGTCAGATCTACCTCTTCTCCACTGTAGAAACCCTAATCCCTGTAGTTTTTCTTAAACAGGTTCATGAGAGGAGCTTCTCTGAACACTCTCCCACTACGCATATGTCCAGCCTCTATGTCGCTATCGTTGTCTAAATTCTTGAACATTAGCCTTTTCGGATCCGTCTAGCTACTGTATCTTCAAGATGTTCTTCTCATGCAATATTGTCTTGATCCTCAGCTTCAGAAAATGTAAAAATTTTCCTTTGGGTACATTGAAGAAATATCTCTCGGCTTGGCTATATGAGTCTACTCTGTCAATAGAAAACTCGGTGATATACCCTCCAATGGTACTATCAAACCAATGATCTACTTCTCTTGACATGGTGTTATCAACTCTCTTGACCTTCTTGATCAGCACCGACGTCCAAACCACAGGTGGCCTAGATCCGATCTTAAACTGGGTATCTGCTAACCTAGCTAACCACTCATATAGCTCCTGATGGATTCCTCCAAAGAAAATTTTGTGTATATCAGTAAAGATATATCTCTCTAACCAATCCTTTGCACTAAGATTAGGGTTCTTGTTATGGGCTTCAACGAAGTCCTTTTCTTGGTCTTCTATCCACTTTTGAATCTCTATCTTCGATGGAAACCACCTTGACATTCCCTCAAGAAGATTTTGGTCTCGACAACAGAACCATTTGTTGGCACAAGATCAAACCTAGGGTTCAGCTCCAAGAGCGCACCAACAAGCCCTAACTATCGACCCTTTCCTCAACACATGTGAAGCAGATGCAGTGTCACCCAAAGAAGCTATGGGGGGGTTGTAGGACAGAGATGTATACAACCAAGGGGATATCAAGTGGATCCAATACAAACTCAATACAACATTCATATATCAATTACCAGTTCATATCTACTCTGCAAAACTATCTATCAGATCTAACACAATAATGCAATAATGGACTACCAAATGACAAAGAATAGAGCAGCAATCACACACAACACAAAATATACGTGGTTCACCCTCTCTCTAGGGATACGTCCACATAACTATGATTTATAATATATTAAGATGAAGCATATAGTCCTCGTATGCACTCTTAATTAGAAGATATTTCTTCTTCTCTCTATCTCTCCCCTTCTTGTGCACCCAGCTGCAGGGTTGATCTTCGCACCCAGCTGAAGATCTTACAATCCCAAAAGGCTCTACACTCATCACTTCTCTCTCGCACAATAGTCCTCACTCAATCACACAAAGATGACAATAATAGAAACAACGACCCATCCCATGTCATTTAGACCTCTATTTATACATTACAATCACTCACCGACAGCCTTAGGCCGAAACCTAGGTGTCAAAACCCTTGATACCAAATCCCTAGGTGTCTAAAACCCTAGGTCAACTTGACCTGTGTTTTTAGGGCTTCATCAGCCTATCTTTCCTTCCTTCTTGCGCGGTGCTCCAAAGCATCCAACGGTGGATTTTTCCCCTTTCTAAGCTATCCACGATCTGTCTTTATTTTTTATCTCTCATCCTCGATATCCTCATCCAACGGCTTGCTTCCTTTTACTTTTCTCTGTCTTTTCTTCTCTTTTGTTCACTTCGACCCAATAACAATCACTGTGTCTTCCATGCAGTTCACATTTTGTCTTTTTTGCCTTAACCTTCGCTTACTTCCATCACCAAGGGCCAACAATATTCATCAACACTCCCTCTCAGCTAGGGAGGCATTCTCCATCAAGCCAAGTCTCATATCGATGTACTTTGATTTTTATTTTTTTCCAATGGTCATCCACACTCCCTCTTAACTTAGAAGGAGTTCTTCACCAAGTAAATGTATGGTGCAGAAGTTTGCAGTCTACGCAGGTGGAGAAGGGTACTGCAAACATGCAATTTTGTTCTACATCATATCTCTGATATAATAAAATTTTAGCTCTTCGTGTGATAAACCACGATGAAGCTCTGGGTTCTATAAGAAGCTTCATATATGGCTCTCTGTCATCAACATAGGATCTACCTCATGGTAAATTAGATCTGTATATATATACTCTGTATCTGGCGCACTTAAGGCTACAGATTTATGTTTCCTGCTGCAATAGGAAATCATGGAAGATTTCAAGGTATAACATCAACAAGATGTGCTCTTCCGATCCATTTTAATTTCTGCTCAATCTGAATCGGCATATTCTACCAACTCAAGTTCAAAATGGAGGCATATCTCGAACCATATCCAACTGTGTCTTGATACATGTTTTGTTGTTTCCTAGTGAGTCTGTATCGGTTGACTCATCACATTCACTACATGGCATGAATCAAGTCTGGTGTTGACCGGATACATCAGTGATCCAATCAACTGTGGATTAGTCATGTCTGAATCATCATCAATATTCTTCTTTAAATCCATCATGGTGGATTTTCATTCTGTCATACTTCTTGTCCCAAGAAGTAGTGTATCGCACTCAGATCCTTTATGAAAATCAGAAATCAATGATTCTTTTTTTCAAAAACAAGACTTTCTAAATAAGTTATCAAAATCAAGCTCTTGTTATCAACACTGTAATAATATAGGTTTGGATAAGCAATACTTTTTTTGAAATCCAAACTCATTAAGAATTTGTCTATCTGATATAGTTTCCAACTCATGGAAGGTAGTACGGATGGAAGTGTATCAAGTTCATTGGGTCAAGTGTCTCATCATAGACAATTGCCTCTGTTTATGAGAAACCTCTGGCTATAGATCTCATTTTGAATTTCTCGACACTTCTATTAGCTACATGATTGATCTTATAGATCCACTTGGAAGTTACCACAAACTTCCCTTTTTGGTTCCTGAATAATATCTTATGCATCATTTTTTTAATATGTACTAGTATTCTTCTGTTATGAAATCTTTCCATATGGAATTTGTTGTTTCTTCTCTAAGACAAGGAGTCTCAGCATCAATGAAGTGGCTCATGACTAAAGGATAGCTCGAAAAATCTATTTTTTCTTTCTCAAAATGTGCCTTGAGAAGCTTGTATGTTTCCCTGCCTCTAGCAGAGTGAGTTTAGGTAGGAATTTTATGCCCTACTGCAATATCTTTTAACATATCAACTAGAGAAACTAGATCAACTGGAATAATGTCTTTCTCCCTCTGAATTGTTGAAGGGGGAGAAGGTATAGTATTACTGTCAATCTCCATCTGAGATTCTCTGGATCTTTGAAATATTATCTCTTCTTCAAGGACAACATTTTTTCTTGTCTCAATCAATTTCTAATCTAGGATGTCGATCTGGAATGTCTTTGAAGATTCACTGTATCCTTTCTTTCTAAAGGATCTAGCTTGGAATTATTCTCTTTGGGTACATGGAAATACATTGGGCACCCAAATAACCTGAAGTGTTCAATCTCAGGCTTCACTCTGGTGAAGGATTCTATTCTGGTGAGAACTCTTGTTCTAAACATATACTGCATCATGCATGCTTCTGCCCATGAAATTATAGAAAGATTTTAATCATGCATTATTGCATTGATTGTCTCAAGGATGGTTCTATTCTTCCTCTTTATAAAATATTTTTGACTCCCTTTGAGTCAATGTGACCCCTGTGAGGGATAAGCATCTTCCTTTTTTCTTGACCTGTCTGGAACAAGAAAACAAGAGGAACCAAAAAAAGAATATATCCTAAAGGAGAATAATGAGTACATCTCTAGAATAAAAACAATTTAAGGATTATTAACACAGCTACAACTCCTACTTGTAATGTAGAAAACTTTAGAAATATATGTTTAGAGGAATGTCAATTACAACAATCAAACCTGGAGTCTTCCAGTGTGTTTCTTGTCTTCCAAGTCTCCTTCACTCAAGATAACAAGTGCTTCCTTCAACCTGCCTTTTGTACTAGGACAATATCCTATATTGATAGAAGGTTGAGTTAGAGAAAAAACTCTATGATCTCCACTTTAATTCATCTAATATCTTGATTTTAATTTTGACCAAAGGTTAGTATGATGGTCATAGCTTCAATATGCAATCTAGATCAAAATAATGTCATAACAAGTAGATGCATATTAGAATAATCAAAATTGGGTTGCATTATTCTTCTGAATGTGTTGGATCTTGAGATCCTTCTGGATCTATGGCAAGAGATCCCTTCTCCTGCAAATACCCTTTAAAGCTTGATAATTTAAACATATGTGAGTACATACCTCTGATAGCATTTGCAGGTAGTGACACCATCTGGTAGTAGCGGTAACATCTACCAACTCCTAAAAGGCTTCAAGGGTGACTGCAATTGGTGCAACAACTGATACTTCAACTGATACTGCAACTACTATTGATACTACAACTGATTATGAAACTGCAACTTAGGATTTTATGAGGAAACCATAATTTTTCAAACTTCAAATTTTGAAATTTTGATCCAGGGGATAGATGCGATCAGCTGAGGCGAGTAAGCTCGTGCAGTCAGATTTTTGAAAATCCAAATTTTACCCCCTCAAACTTGACCAGCGGATTTCTGGACTGGTGCTTCTAGTTTTCTGGTACCTCTGGTTTTCTGGTACTTCTATTACTCTGGTACTGTTGGTTTTCTGGTACTTCTAGTACTTTGTGAAAACTAGGGTTTCACTTTCCAAGAGATATTCCCATTGAAAAGGTGCGATGAAGGTGCCAAAGAGTTCCTTGGGTTAGGGTGCACTTTTCTAGATGGTTTTGAGGTTGAAAATATTCTTCAATAAAAAGCCCTAATTTTCTTGTATGATAACAGTGACATTTTTCCTTTTGCTTGTGGAGAATGCTTGTGCAATGGGTTCTTTCAATACCTATGCTCTGAAACCATGTTGATTTTCCATCAGCTAGGTTAAGCATGTAGTTCATTTAATTTCATCATGTCTTAACCATAAACAGGAATGTTGCAGCAACCAAGATCACAAGAAGAAACACCATGCACAAGTACACAAGATATATCCTGAAAAAACCTTCTCAAACAAGGGAGAAAAACCCAACCAAATCCTTTTCTATATTATTCAAATGAAATACCTTTCACCACCTAGAATGACTTAGCAAACAAGAGGGTGCTTAAGCCCTAGAAACCCTAGTGCCCAAGAGAGGTGTGCACCTTTTCCAAAGAGATGTACTTGCTGAAATTTCCAAAACATGTGAGGAGGATATGATTCTACAATGGAGAATCATCTCCTACTTATATTAGACTTTGACTAATTTATCAAGGGCGTCATATTGGCACAATAGGGTCGACCTCTCTAAGTCAAACACACTTGATTATTATATTTATTATTATAATTAATATTTTCATTATTAATTTTCTTCTTTATATTAATCATATTAACATAGGGCCGACATGTACCCTTTACATAATAACTAGGGTTACAAGTAGGTTTGACTCTTGAACAATATATAGCAAAGGATCTAATACACCCACTAGTGCTCATCCATTAGGGGCCACATCCATAGGGATGCCATAGACCTGAGTTGTTGCATTACACAAATGAGCTAGGTCCTCACACCTGCACTTATGCTCATCCATAGTCACATCTGCTCTACAGATATTCTTTCCCACTTCCATCAATAGGAGGATCATTTGGAGTCTTCACATCAACTATGTTGTTGTTGAGAGGAGGCCATCATATCATCTTCATTTTTTTTATTCTCATGATGGTGTGCCCAACGCTTTTCGGGATTTCCCACATTCACCTTGTGCTCAGCCACATGCACGTCCTAACTCAAGAGATCACTCTTACATCGGATAATCATCTGGATTTCTTCTCTCTCACATCATGGAGGAGGCCATATACATTCCTAGCCCTTGTCCCCGGCTGGAACCACAAAGACTTTATTAGGGGCTTTCTCTTAGGTTTGTAAGATGAGAGTAAGACTTCACATGGGTGATATATTCCACATCTCATAGGTTTGTAAGCTAGAGTATGTATCCTATAGCTACATTCATCAACAATATCATCGTAATCTGTCTCCACATAACTCCCCTCTAGATCAACGGTTGTCTTTGATTTTCACCTTTTGGGCTTTGGGAGTTTCAGTTTTCAAACTTCTCTCTCCTCTATATGGCAATCTCTCGGAGTGGAAGATCTGTTGCCATCTGGCTTCTTGAATCTACGACCAAGATCTCCTCCATGAGTCTGACCTTCGGGAATCTCGATTCTAAACCTCCACAAGCTCCCTTTGCTAATCTCCTTCTTTGCATTTGACCTTGGATGACATCATCACATGACCTCGTGAATTCTGTTAAATCTCACCCACCTTCAATCCCTGAAATGTTTTGGGACCGTCGATCTCCTGATCTTGATGGTAACTATGGATTGACAATTCAGATATGCCCTCTCCAAATATATGGATCATATATCTTTGCAATTCCGTACTTCAGGTGTTTGAAATATCAAACCTCACTTTCCTCCATACTTCACTCTCTCGAAGTTAACAATCTGTTGGCACTTGTCCTGTTGAATCAAAGACCCTGCTTATGCCTCGGATGTTTGACCTTTCAACTCAAATCTACGATCATGTGACCTCCTTCTAGATCAACGGTTGAGGTCCTCCTTCGGGTCTTCAGACCTTTCCTCCTATGCTTTTATCTGGAGTTCTAGATATGACATCGTGTGTCCACCTTTGTATCAATGACTCTCATCATTTCTGGGACTTCAGCCTTCGACGACTTCAAATCTCAACAACCAAAAAACTCCAGAGTGAATCCTTCCCGAGTGTCAGATCTCTTGAAACCTGTCCTCCCTTGATCCAACAGTTGTTCAATGGATGTCTAACGGAGTGAATCTCCATCATCCACGTGTCCCTTCACAAATCCATGATCCACGTTCTTCCTTTGGGATCAACGTCCCTTAATCATTTCAGCCTTCGGGGCTTCAAAACTTTCTGAGACTTATTTAAGTAAAAACCTCGGAGTGCAATCCTTTGAAGTCCATGATCTGGTGACACATGTTCTCTTCCAAATCGACGGTTATCATTCACTTTGGTTTTTCAGGCTTCAGCGATGTCAAAACGTTCTCCTTCATGTTCTCCTAGAGTGACTTCACCCGAAGTTCATGATCGTTCGCCACATGGTCTTCTAGATTTGACGATCCAGATTCTCTCAGCTTTTCAGGCTTCAGATGTTTTAACATTATGTGCGCTCATTCCTCTCAGAGAGTCTTCACCCAAAACACATGATCTCTTGATGTGTGTCTCCCCTTTGATTCGATAGCTTCTATCCACTTCGGGTCTTCAGGATTTGGGAGTTTCAACTCCTGTGCACTCGGCTCTCCCGGAGTACTTTCACCCGAAAACTCAGATATTGTGCCACCTATTGCCTTTGATGATGGATGGTCCCTACTCACTTCAAGACTTTGGGACTTTGAAAAGTCTGATCCCCTGAGTGTAAACAGTGTTAAGGCTTGTGCAATTCCATCCGGATCCAACGGTTGTTGACCCTCTACGCTCAGATCCAATGGATGGGATTTTTTCTCTTCTCCTGTGCTATCCTTGCTCGCTAGGCACTGATCCAATGGACCAGGTTTCTCCTTACAACCAATCTGACGATTATTGTTGCTCCTCCTCCTGAGCTTTATACTTCTCAGGACTTGGAATATTTTGTCAGTATTCAAAGATTTTCGGCCTTGAAATTTCTCCTACGAACCCGACTATATTGGGTATCGCTTACGCTTCTGAGAGCGTTATCTCTTCTAATATTTAGGACTTAGAATAAGTCCATCACTCATGCACATCCTTTATTTTTTGGGATTTCGTCAAACTTAGATCCAAAGGATTCCTTGAAAAGAAATACTTCTCTCCCTCCTGATGTTCCCCTTGCTCGATACACACTTTGTGGAGCTACTTCTACAGAGTATTCAGTAACTATGTTCTTCCCTAAATCAACACAAAGTTCTTCCTGTGCACACTTGCACTTCACTCGATGCCCACTTGGTAGAGCTCTATAGAGTTCTCAGTAACTCTGCTTCTCTCTGAACTCAACAAAGAGTTCTTCCTATGCACTCCTTGCACTTCTGTTGATGAAGGTTCAACGGTATCCCTCCTGAGCTTTCCTTGAGGTTAACTCACCTCTGTCAACGCACTCCTTGTGGACAGTGTTCAATCCTTGTACTCAGAAACTCTAAGACGAGAAACAATTGAAACTCATACAATACTTCACTAGTTCATACATTCAAATATGAATGACATATAAAAGCATAACAATGAATCCATATGTAGGAAAAAATTCTTTTCTATTATCTATGTGTGTCTATACAGATGTTTACAAAAACTGGACTGCAACAGAGTCCCGATTCTCTCAGGCTCTCTCTCAGAACTATTATACCTTCCAAGTCTCCTAAGACTCTCTCTAACTGATATTTCTCTCTCAAGTCTCCTCATTACAAAGCAAGGGCTCCATGAGCTTATCCTCACCACCACCTTAGTGATATCTCTATCTCAGTTACGGCACCATACTTCTATGGCTACATTCCATAAATGAATGTCCAGACCTGACTACGATATGGACCTGCTACAGGAAACCATTTAAGGAAACCCTAACCACTACCTGTACAAAGGCATGGCCTATCATTTATCAGCCTTACAACACGCAAAAATCTGTATAGGATTATATTCAAAATTTAAAAATGGGAGGGTCGGTGCCTCTCCCTTTCTCCATTGTGTTTCTGTGTGTTGGCGTGCTGGCGCATTTGCTGAGGTGGAGTGATGCTCCTGCATCATACTCCACTGCTGGGAAAAACATGAGCTCCTGCTCATGTGATCCTCTTCTCCTGTGTTGAAATCCTCCTGGATCCCAAACTATTTTCTGGAGTTGTCCTCTTGCTCCTCTGCTTTGTTGTTGTTGTTGCTATTGTTTCTTCTTTTTCTTCCCTGCTCCATTTCTTCCTCTTTTCCTTGGGAATCTTCTGATATCTGCTCTTTCATCATGAGAGTCACAGTTGGCTATCCTTCTTCTATTGTTTCATATGAAACACATGCTCTGGCCTCAACTCAGCTATCTGGTATGAATATCTGAATTCCCCCAATAATCAGAACGCTCCTCTGATCCTCCTCTTGGATGGTGGAAGTATTTAACTTCTCATCATATTCATTCACATGGTCTGCAAATCCACATGAACCTTCACCTATCAGCACTCCTTGCTGACATGAAATCTCAACAGAGTCTGTGAGACTCTCAAACAGTCTCATCTCTTTCCCCCTGCCCACCTAGCAATTTGGGACTTCTCTTATGCCCACCTGGAAAGTTATGATATCTTCATCTAATATCACCTCCTCCTCATCACTGAGGTGTCTCCGAACTTCTAACTCACAGATTTGAACCACTTCCTCTTCATCTCTGAGGCTTTCGACATACCTCATCCACCTCTTTAATAGTTGTTGTTGTCCTTTGGCCAACAATCTCTGGACCGGCCACCTCACCATCTTCTTCATGGGCCACTCATATACCCAATGTGCTTTATCATCTCGCTGCATTTTTAATGTCAACTGCTCCATCCTCGCTCTTATTTCAACGAGCTCCAGATCCATCTCTGGCTTGCATTTCTTCTTATGGCCTTCTCTTCGACCACGCTCATGGCCTTATGTAGTCATTTCTACCTTCTACCTGTCCTCCTGGAAAGCCTATAGATTACTCTACATCCAAGAGAATCACCATCTTCTCTTGCATCTCACCTAGTTGTTTAAATTTGTGTTGCTTCAATGTGCGTGCAACAACCTTCTTACAGAGCATCAGCACTCTTCCTTCCTTTCACTCGTTGTCTACAGGAAAACTCATGTTTGTGATACCACCTGATGTTATCAGGTCGTCTCCTTTCACAGTCTCTCCTTTTTCTGATGTCTGCAAACAAATTTTGGCCTTCTGATACCACTTGATGTCATCATATTACCTCATTTTCCTATAGAAATCAATTATGTGCTCTGGTACCACCTGATGTAACCCCCCTACCCTCCTGGGAATCTGTGAACTCCAGGTCTAGGATATTTCTAACTGCAGAGTCGAAGCGACTCCTCGAGTTCCTCTCTAAACCCAAATCATACACAGGTCCCCTTTTCCTTCTATGTGCAAGTTTGTCAAACCCGTGGGCTAATTTATGTGTGCTCCCAAAACACTAGTTCAGGTGTAAGCCCCTTTGGCGTTGGCATCTCCTTCATATGAACCTGGGTCGTTTCCTTGTGCTAATGCGCAATTGTGGGCATGGGAAAGAGTGGTTTCAAACCAACCTGCTTTTCACCATGCAATCCTCCTCATGTTGCCACATATCCATTTGTGAATACCGTGGTTCCAATTGTGGCTTGCTCTAGAATAATTATCCTCTGCGCAAGTTCTGGCTCTGTAATTGTTCTCGTCTGTCGATATCCACTCCTTTAGTGCTTCTTGTGATCAACGGTTGTTATCGAATATCCTTCCCTATATCCTATGCACGATCTCAGATCACCATGATCTGTCACCACATAACTCCCCTCTAGATCAACGGTTATCATCGATTTTTCCTTTCATGCTTCGGGAGTTTCAGTTTTCAAACTTCTCTCTCCTCTATATGGAAATCTCCCAGAGTGGAAGATCTGCTACCATTTGGCTCCTTGAATCTATGGCTAGGATCTCCTCCATCAATCCGGCCTTCAGGAATCTCGATTCTCAACCTCCACAAGATCCCTTTGCTAAGCTCCTTCTTTGCATGTGACCTTGGATGATGTCCTCACATGACCTCGTGACTTATGTTAAATATCACGCACCTTCAATCCCTGAAATGTTATGGGACTTTCGATCTCCTGATCTTGACGGTACCTCTGGATTGACGGTTCAGATCTTCCCTCTCCAAATCTACGGATCAAATCTCTTCGTGATTCTGGACTTCGTGTGTTTGAAATATCGAACCTCATTTTCTTCGTACTTCAGTCTCTCAGAGGTAACGATTTGTTGGCATCTATAATGTTGAATCAACAGCCTTGCTTCTACCTCGGATGTTTAACCTTTCAACTCAGATCTATGGTCATGCGACCTCCTTCTTGATCAACGATCGAGATCCTCCTTCAGGTCTTAGGAACTTTCCTCCTCCACTTTTCTATGGAGTTCTAGATCTGGCATCACATGTCCACCTTCACATCGATGGCTCTCGTCGTTTCTGGGACTTCGGCCTTCAATGATTTCAAATCTCAACAACCACAAACTTCCGAAGTGAATCCTTCCAGAGTGTCAGATCTCTTCACACATGTCCTCCCTTGATCCAACAGTTGTTCAATGGTTGTCTAACGGAGTGAATCATTGTCCTCCATGTTTCCCTTCGTAGATCCGTGATCTGCGTTCTTCCTTTGGGATCAATGGCCCTTAATCATTTCGTCTTCAGTGCTTAAAAAATTTACAAGACTTCTTTCCATAAAAACCCCGTAGTGAAATCCTTTGAATTCCACGATATGGTAACACCTGTCCTCTTCCAGATCGACGGTTATCGTTTTCTTCGACTATTCAGGCTTTGGTGATGTCAAACCTTTCTCCTTCACTTTCTCCCAGAGTGACTTCACCCGGAGTTCACGATCTTCCACCACGTTCTCTTTTGGATCTGACGGTCCATATTCTCTTTGGCCCTTCAGGCTTCGGCGATCTCAGTTCTCAACTGAAACCTCATTACAACTTATCCATAGCTCACGATCTATTAACAAGTGCCCCTCTACAGATCGATGGCTCTCGACTCTTCGGATCTTCAGGCTTCAGATGTTTCAACCTTCTGTGCGCTCGTTCCTCTCGGAGCATCTTCACCTAAAACACATGATCTGTTGACGCATGTCTCCCCTTTGATATGAATGCCTCTATTTTCTTCGGTTCTTCAAGGTTCGGGAGTTTCAACTCCTATGCACTCGTTTCTTCCGGAGTACTTTCACCCAAAAACTTAGATCTTGCACCACCTATTGCCTTTGATGATGGACGGTCCCTACTCACTTTGGAACTTCGATACTTTTACAAGTCCAATCTCCTGAGTGTACACAGCGCTAAAGCTCGTGTAATTCCATCTGGATCCAACGGATGTTGACCCTATGCGCTCAGATTTAATGGGTGGGATTTGTTCTCTTCTCTTGTGTTATCCTTGTTTGTTAGGCACTGATCCAATAGACCAGGATTCTCCTTACAACCAATCCAATGGTTATTGTTGCTCCTCCTCCTGAGCTTTAGACTTCTCCTAACTTGGAATATTTTGTCAGTCTTCAAAGTTTTTTGGCCTTTGAACTTTCTCCTGCGAACCCGACTATCTTGGGTCTCGCATATGCTTCTAAGAGCGTTATCTCTTCTGAGCTTTAGGAATTAGAATAATTCCATCACGCATGCACATCCTTGCCTCTGGTATTTCGTCAAACTCAGATCCAAAGGATTTCTTGAAAATAAATACTTCTCGCCCTCCTGGCGTTCCCCTTGCTCAATACACACTTTTCAGAGTTGCTTCTATAGAGTATTTAGTAACTCTATTCTTCCTAAAATCAACATAGATTTATTCATGTGCACACTTTCACTTCGCTCAATTCACGCCTGGTAGAGCTCTACAGAGTTCTTAGTAACTCTACTTCTCTCTGAACTCGACAAATATTTCTTCCTGTGCACTCCTTGCACTTATGTTAATGAAGGTTCAACGGTATCCCTCCTGAGCTTTCCTTGAGTTTAACTCACCTCTGTCAACGCACTCCTTGTGGACAGTGTGCACTCTGTGAACTTAGAAACTCTAAGATGAGAAACAATTTAAACTCACACAATACTTCCCCAGTTCATACATTCAAACATGAATGAAATATAAAATCATAACAATGAATACAAATACATAAACACGCCATATGCAGGGAAAATTGCTTTTCTATTATCTTTGTGTGTCTATACAGATGTTTACAAAAACTGGACCACAACAAAGTCCCAGTTCTCTCAAGCTCTCTCTCAAGACTACTCTACCTCCTAAGTCTCCTAAGATTCTCTCTGCCTGAGATCTCTCTCTCAAGTCTCCTTATTACAAAGTGAGGGTTCCACAAGCTTATCCTCACCACCGCCTTAGTGTTATCGTTATCTCAGTTACGACACCATACTTCTACATCTACATTCCATAAATGAATGTCTAGAACTAACTACGATTTGGACCTGCTATAGGCAACCATTTAAGGAAACCCTAACCACTACCTGTACAAAGGCATGGCCTGACATTTATCATCCTTACAACACGCAAAAATCTGTTTAGGATTATATTCAAAATTTAAAAATGGGAGGGTCACTGCCTCTCCCTTTCTCCGTTGTGTGTCTATGTTTTGGCATGCTAGCGCATTTGTTGAGGTGGAGCGATGCTCCTACATCAAAATGGAAAAGGAAATAATACTATAATATATTTATAATCTTACAACACTCAAGCCATCGCACTTTGAAATCTTCAGACTCTATCCATGCGTGCTCCTCTCATTTTTTCGATAGCCAAGTCCTAAAGAGCATTTATTAATACTATAATATATTTAAAATATTATAACACTTATTCCATCACACTCTGAAATCTTCTCAGTCTAATCATGTGTGTTCCTCTAATTTTTCCGACAGCAAACTACGAAAGAGAACTTATTATATAATATATTTAAAATCTTATAACGCTTATTCCATCGCACTCTGAAATCCTCGGAGTCTAATCATACGTGTTCCTATCCATCCTCCGATGGTCAAAATCTGAAATAGGTATGATATAAATCTTTAAAAATTATAGTATTTAACATTAACACCATAGACCAGGCTCTGAAGGGATTTTTTCCATTAATTTTATACGTTAAAGAAGAAAAAGGAAAATTATAATTTCCAGACCTTAAACTTTTATAAATAAAAACACATTATCACTAAATCCCTTCAGGAGCACAGAGTGACCTATGCATAGCGTAAATAGTGAAATTTAATATTTGGTATGGTTTAATCCTTTACATAGAAGGGAAAAATTTCAGGCTTTCCATTACTCGGGCACCAAACAAGAGGTCGTAGTTTTTAATGTATGGCTTTCTCAATTTATTATCTAAATTATTAAAACATTTAACTGGTAACTTTGGAAATTCACCAGGGATTTTCAGTGTTTACCATTCATTCAAGATTTTTTCAGAATATATATATTCTCATGCAATTTATTTGTTTAAATTATTTTCCAGAACATTAAATTTTCTATAAAACTTTCCATGGTAAAACAGTTTTCTACCAGAATTTATTGTCTTCCTACTTTCATGCAATTATTTTTTATTTTCAGGGAATAGTTACTATTTCCAAATCTTTCCCTTTTGGGCATAAATCTACTGTGTAAATCCTGGTAAAATTTGTTTCTTACCAAATCTTAATGGAATTTAATTATTCACAATATGTTAGATTCTAAATTTAATTTAATTTCCAATTAAGAACTTGAATTTTCATTTCTCAATCTTTTTTTATTATTTATTTTGAAATACTAGGTCTTTCTTCAGTATTTGAGATATTTTCTTAAGACCCAAACATAGCTCTGATATCTTCTAAATTTTTTGGTATAAAAACTTCAGGAAGACTCAAAATAAAGCATTCTTATACATAAATCAAACCTCTTTCCTTTACAGATGTTCTGTAGAGATTTTAATTGTTCATTCATCACCACTAATACATGAAATAGATTGTGAACACTCAATCAATTACAAGATTCACTCACACCACTCTTTAAAAAAAAACACAGGCACTCCATAAGTATGCTTATTCACCAAATAAAATTCAGTTGTAACATTTTCATAATTACACCCAAATTTCTCRGGCCTCTTTAAYGGGGATTGAATTTACACTACTCTGAAACACATTCTATGATATTTATGAACTTAACATTGCAAATATTTGGAAAAGAAATATTTATCTAGAATATGAAAGGAGTTGTAATTGTTTAAGGGTGTACCACTTTCCACCCAACCATAGGCACATTTTCTCTTTGTGTTTTCAAAGTTGGCCAACCCCTAGCTAGAGTATGATGCCATGAGAGAGAGTTCTTATTTTTCTCAGCAAATAGTAAGGGACAAAGGTTACTCTCCTCCTCCCACGGGAACCTAGAAGTCCAGTCTTCTATCCACCAAGAAAGGGGGGCTATTTTGATTTCTCACTCAATCACTCAAATTATTTGTATCCGCGTTTATCATCTTGATTAGAAAACACTACCCAACAGTTCATGTACCCAGAACAGTATATTTTCATGGTTCTCTTCATAACCATAGAGATTCACATGATATTATTTTTCAAAAATGGTCTCCAAACCCATTTGTGTGCTTCCCCTGCCCTTTGTCCACAATTTTCCTCTTTTTCTTGCCTTCTATAATAGGATTTTGTAGGTAAAATCCCCCAATTCGTGGGTCAGATCATAAATTTCCAAATGGGTACTCTTCCCATTCTCTCATTGATTTATGAGGAGGACTTTCAACTACCAGCCTGACTGGTAAATAAATTCTCTGGGATAGAGGACTGTTTTGGGTCTGAACATTTTTAAATCCAGCAGAGTATTAGCCTGGAAGGGGTCATCTCAACCATTATTGGTTCTCCTCACCATTCCCTCTCATGGCAGCATAATCTGTATTGGAAACACCTTCAGTAGCTATTCAACAATTTCATTTTTATTTAATAACAAAAATATTCACATTACCTTCTTTAGAAAAGGTTCACCATTTTTCAAAATCCACACATAACAGATCTATCCATAGTCTCTTAGAAATAACATAACTATATTTACAAGATGGGGGGGAAGGGTATTACAGAGAGTGCCAACTCATCCCCATACCTCCAATAATGATCTCCACCTTCTGGAAATCATAGGTGTCCAGTTTCTAGACAATGGCCTTCTTCCCGATATTTCTAGCATCCATAGCCATCGTCTCATCTGTATCACACACATACATTCATCATGAGATAACATCATAACAATTTCACTTAGAAATTCAAAGTGTTTTCATAAGGAAATTCAAATTTCCCTGTGTATGAGATTCCCTCTCATAATTGCTTAGCTCTTGTAGTAGAAGGCATCGGTCTTTCTTATGGGATTAAAGAAAACGTTTCCGTACAATACTATCAACTCACATTCAACCAAATATATTGTGAGTATCCCATGCACAATATACTTTTATTGTAATATTTACAACATATTACAAAGTGATCCCATAATTGCATACACTTAACAATGCAATCACTTCCATAAATCCATCTATAAACCGGACTATACCTATCATTATTTACACATGCATTATTGGTTTACCAATCTTTTCTTAATGCAATCAGCATTGCCAATAAATAAATCAATATTCCAAAACCCATGGTCATATATACACAATGTATCCTTGCATTGACTTATGAATACCACATATCTAGTTCATGCATTTTTCCATGGTACATTGGAAAGTCTGGCCCATGCCTTGACACATTATCCATATCCTTCATATTTCTTTTTCAACCATTTCGATGCCTTTCTTTTCAACCCAAACACAACACCACTATTATAATTCATTTGATGTTTCTTCAATGTTGGAAAAAAGGTTGCAATCAAAACATCAATTATAAGTAGGAATGCCATTGAATACTTGTGTGGCACTATAGTCTTCCCATATCCAACCGTGTTATGGCCTCACACATGACTAGATTTGCTATCATTCATTCCTATAAAAGGATTATATCCCTTGATTTTATTTGGTTATTAACTCATAACCAACAAAATGATAACATGCTATTATCCACGTAAATGCATTCAATAGCTACACAATTTTATAAATATCGCAAGCCTCGACCTTTACCATACAAAATGGTATATCATCACAATGAATTCATTCAAAACACATAATAATATCGCTTCATATTCTCACTGATGGAATTCTTACCTAATTCCCTACAACATTTATGTAACATAAGCATATCCATTTCATACATGTATAGTTGTCATTCATTTGTTTGATGCTACTTGATTTGTTGGTAACTTGTAGAAGCTCACAAACTTCCTTTATCATCCTTTTGTTCATCATTTAACCATGATCCTCATTTTTCTTCATACATATTTCTATCAGTGGCAACATCACCACTTTCATCCATGCTATAATTTTTTATGGATGTCTAATACATCATTAGTCATATTGAAATATCATAGCATCATTATTTCATAAATATCAACAGAGTACTCAAGTCTACAAGCAGGCCATATGCATATTCAGGCATTCCCTCATGCATTAATGCATGTCTATGTGTGGAAAGCATTCTTCTTCAACATGACTACTAGTGCACATGCATTCTATCTTTCCTATATGCATTTTGCATTACTTCTAGTATGATCTCCAATGCATATTTGTTTCAATTGTATATATTTATTTTTTTACTTTTGCATTGTAGATGGTTGTCCTTGAATTCATGTAGATTCTGGTTTTTTGTGCCTTCATTTTTCCCATATGTGCCTGAGCACCTTCCAACCAAATATAGTTGGGCATTTTGAAATTCCAGCCAATATGTCCCACTAGTGCTTCCACCTCACAGT
This sequence comes from Picea engelmannii, assembly GCA_009831015.1. Classification (NCBI taxonomy): domain Eukaryota; kingdom Viridiplantae; phylum Streptophyta; class Pinopsida; order Pinales; family Pinaceae; genus Picea; species Picea engelmannii. Next base: position 428,701 of record ML786370.1, on the reverse strand, counting down.
TGCTTCCTTTAATGTAGAAAATTTCCGTCCCCACTTTATTTTGGGTTTATCCTTTCAATATTCATAGTATAGTAGCATGCATTATTCTAGATGAATATTGATATTGTAGTATAAATATCCATTCTTCGTTTCTTTGACCAAACCTGTCTTGAAGTCAACCTCAATCATTGACATTTCAACACACTTAAATGTTTCATTTATGTTCTCTTCCCAACATCTTTTACTATCCTTGGTTGTCCTATTATTCATGGTCACATTTTCTACTACAAAAAATTCATCAATATATTTAACATTTTCATCTTGATTTTTTATTTCTGGCTATCCTAAAATATCACATGACTCTTGTAGCCTTTTTTACTCTTACTGTAATCATTGTGCATGATTTGTTTCTTCCTTAATCACTTTCTAGCCAAGTCACACTTGGCCACTTTACATTTCCAGCAATTATATCTTATTTACCTTGGATCTTTGAGAATCCACTTACTTTTTTTCACCATCTAACCCAACCTTGCCTTGTCTAAACCCTTCAAAACTTGTGGTTCCTGCACTATTCTCTTCTCCTTCCTTAGCCAATTGAGCCTCAACTTGACTTCCTTAATCACTATTCCAACATGTTGTAATTCTGCATTTATTTCTTCTTCTTCTTTTTTGTTTCATAGAAACTACCTTGAAGGAGTCAAATTTATTTTACATCATGTTATAACCTCAATTGAGTTCCAGCACTGTATCCTTTCCCAATTAATTCCTTTCCAATTGAAATATCTTATTTTTAGGTTCCATCTCTTTTTCATACAATCTCAAGCTTAGAACCATGTTCTTCTTCATGTACCTTCATGATTGGTCATCCCATTCTTCATTATAAATTCACTTAAATATTTTTGGTATGGACTCAACGTACTCTTCATGCATATCAAAGGAAAAGAGAACAAGGTGGTTGAGGCACTTAGCAGGAGGGTGCATGAGATGCATGCTACAACCATTAGCATGTACAAATCTAATTTAAAAGACAAAATTTTGGAAGCTACAAAATCAAATCAACATTATTTGCATGAAAACAAAAGAAACATTACAAGGAGGTAATTTTTAGTATAAAATTAAAGATTATGAATTGAGAGATGATGGAATATTCATGTACAGGGGAAAGCTATATGTGCCTAAATATTAGGAGCTGAAAAATATAGTGTTGAGAAAAATGCAAAATGTCCCTTGTGTAGGGAACCCAGGATATCAAAAAACAATTGTAATGGTAAAGAGACAATACTTTTGGTCAGGTATGGAGAAAGAGGTTGTTGATTATATAGTCAGATGTCTAGAATGTCAAAAGGTAAAGGTTTAGCACATGCATCCGGCTAGATTTCTACCATAATTCCCCATTCCTTAGTGGAAATGGGAAGTTGTGACAATTAATTTTATTACCAAGCTTCCCAGAACAATGAAGCAGCATGATTCCATCATGGTAGTGGTGGATATTCTAAATAAAGATCCTCATTTTATCCCAGTGAATCTCACTCACAAGGAAGATAATAATGAAGAGATTTACATGAGATAAATCACCATGCTACATGGTGTGCCTAAGGCAATTATTTCTGACAGATATCTCAAATTCACATCAAAATTATGGAAAGAAATATTTAAAGGAATTGGGACAAATTTAAATTTTATCATAGCATATCACCTAGAATCAGATGGGAAAACATAGAGATTCAACCATGTGATTGAGGATATGACGAGGATGTATGTGATGGATAAACCATCAAAATGGGAATATTATCTACATTTAGTTGAATTTGTTTATAATAATGGGTATTAAGCATATTTGAAGATAAGCCCATTTAAATCATTATATGAAAGAAAGTGCAACATGCCAATGAGCTTGGACAACCCAACAGACAAAGCAATGGATGGGCCAAAATTGCTCATAGAAATGGAAGAGAAGATGGTGAAAAAAAAACAGATTGCACAAGATAGGCAGAAAAATTATGCAAACAAGACATAACACATAGACAATTCAAAGTGGGTGAGCATGTCTTCTAGAGAGTGAAACCTAAAAAGAGTTCACTTAAATTGGGAAGCTTCCCAAAATTAGAAGCAAGATATTTTGGACCATTTAAAATCTTAGAGCAGATTGGACCTATTGCATACATGTTTTCACTATATGCATCCATGTGCATACATAATTTGTTTCATGTGTCTTTTCTTAAGAAGTATGTTTCTGAGGCTAATCATGTAATTGATTGGAATGTGATCCAGGTGCAACACGAGGGTGACTTCCAAGTCCAGTCATGTGCATATTGGACTGGAAGTTCAAGGTGCTCTAGAATTAATACATCGATAGGGTAAAGGTTCAATGGACCTACTACAGTCCTAAGGATTCAACATGGGAGCATGAAGACATTACATGGGAAGAGTACCCACATATTTTCATAGCTTTTTGAATAATTTTGATTGTACGTGTGTATATAATGCACTGATGACAATGCATAAATAAGGTGGAGAAGAATGTAATACCCCTAGGTTGCAAATGTACACATGTTTTATAGGCTAGTGAGTCAGGATGTTTTGGGCCAGAGTGCCTATGTATATAAATGTTTTGGACTGGAGTGTCTATGTAATATAAGGCCAATGAGCCTAGTTTTGTAAATTGTATCACACTCGGTTATATTAATAAAATACATCACTATTGTAGACCAAGTCAGACGAAAGAGTATGGGGGAATAGGACTCCATGAGAGGGAAAGGGGGCTAAGTCAAGGGAATATAATAATATATTCCTAAAGTCATAATCCTTTATGTTATGATTTTACCCTAAGTTTCTAAGTGGTGGAACAAACTACCAAGTGGAGGAAAAGGTAGTTCCTTGAGTGCCATGTGTCAAGAAAGTAACATGAAAATATAATGTTGGGTTTTAGTGGAGATTCATTCCATTCTTTCATTTGATCATTCTGACCTTGCCTGTAGAGGGTGAGTTGTGGAGTTTTTGTTGCCATATAACCTTGTATCATTGTAACCCTGTAAAACCTTGAGGGTTTGGGTTGAAGAAGTGGTTTGTTAGTCATGTGGATCATTCTCCTTGAGTGAGAGAATTGTTGGGAATAGGTTTACCATGTGTTGGCCTAGTGGGTGCATGTAATTATTTGAGATAAGTTGTGTGTAACATCCCTCTCTATTGAGAACATGTTATTGACATATTCTTTAAGGACACTTGCATGAAAATGATCTGGTTATTGTACATGTTGATTTTGTTTTGATTATGGATTATTAATAATGATGATGATATGGTGTATTTATTGCTTTTGATATATATGTATTGAAATATGCTATTGATGAGTTTTCCTGAGTGTGCAGGACATTTGACGGATTGTGGATGTCGATGGCATCAACGGACTACCTTGGACTCTGGATTGAGTCAGGGAGTGGATTGTATCTTGTTTGAGTATTTTGTTTTACGCATATGTGACATATGAATGATTTAGTATGATTATGTATATGGAGCAATGATAGTGTTTTGTCAATGGATGCAGTTTGACGATGCTTGCTAATATGACTCACATAAGGAGTAAAAGGGCCATGCACATAAAATCATACATTGAGGGAGAGGTGTGGAAAAGTCCCTGTCACAACCTACTAGCACTCCCACCGTGGCTCAAGTTGTAGGTTAATGAATACCTAGTTCGAGAGTTCCATGAATTCATGAGGGCAGACTGAGACAATCACTCACAAAGATTTGTAAAGGGCATGCAATAAGGTGGAGTCATTATTCCTTAGAAGCCCTTAGTCTCTCACAAGGTTGATCGAGTGGAGTGTTGACTCCAAGGGTTGGACAAATAAACAAAACCAGTTAAAGGAGAGTGGCACCCTTGGAGCACGGAGGTGCATCTTAAAGGGCACGTCGCGTAATTAAAAGAAAAAAAACTTGAGTAAATAAATCTAGGTGGCCTAGAAAACTTTGAGTTGATTTGACATTGTCGAATTTAAAATAATTAATTAAAGAGTAATTTTATTAATTATAAATCCCAATAAAATTCTAAGCCTATTCTAAGACTAATACTAAGCCTAAGTCTAAGTTTAGTTAGGGAACTAAAATAAAATGTTAAATAAAATAAAATATTGGAGATAAATCAATATAAAGAAAAAGTGAGATAAATCTAAAGAGGAGATAAAATGCACATGTGTGCATGAAATTAATAATTTGGATTTTTAAATTAGAAGAAATAATAATAGGAGAGAATAGGAGAACACTTGGAAAAGAATCTTAAGACGGCCTACCACTAGTCTAACTAGAAGAAGACTCCTAATCACACTCTAACTAAGATCTAGTTAGGAGACACTCAATTAATGAGAATCTTGGGAATAAAGGGACAACTAGGAGAGAAAATAGGAACACATGGGAAGATGTGAGGGAAATTGACCTTTTTAATTAAAAAAAAAGTAGAAATTACTTATGCAACTTGGGGAGAGTGTGACAATTGTGAGGGTGAATAATCCTAATTTATTTAATTAAAAATTTAATTAAATTATGCATGTGGACATGTGTCAATAAGGAAATTTCTATAAAACAAATGGTCTAGATGAGAAATGGATCACACTTATTATTGGTAAAGTTATGCTACCAAAATATTTTTGGGACTGTGTTTTACTTGTGAGAGTTGGGAAACCAAGTTTGAGGATAGAGTGGTAGCTCTCCCTTGTAAGAAAAACTTGGAGCTATAGTATTTCTAGTTTTTTTTCTTGGGCCCTTTGTGGTTCGGGGGGCTAAGGAGGGAGAAGAGTACCCTTAGTGTTGGCTAGGAGGTACCAGTGAATTCTACGTGATTAGAAAATGGCAAGAAGAGGGGAGCGTCATTTGTTGAAGAACATATTCGACTTCATCATTTTCGGTTATGGTATTCTTATTTGAGTTTGTAATTTAATAAGTTAAAATTTTATATATATTCCCTAGAAATATTGTCGTAAATTGTTAATTTATTTCTGATATTGATTTGGTAAATTCTTGGTATGCACGAACACATCCGAGGAAGGTTTAGGTGGAGTGTTGATGCAAGATGGTCGAGTAATCGCTTAAATTTCAAGGAATTTGAGAAAGCATGAGGAGAAATACACAACGCATGACTTGGAGTTATTGGAAATTATATATTCCTTGAGAGTTTGGAGACACTATCTGATTGGTCAAAAATTCGAACTAAAGATAGATCACTGTGGATTGCAGCATATATTTATGCAAAGTGACTTGAACACACGACAAAGGCGTTGGTCAGAATTGCTTAGAGAATACGATTTTGAGATTACTTACATTAAGGGAATGGTGAACAGAGTGGCAGACGCGTTGAGTTGAAGACCACACATATTCTCAATAATACCCCTTAAAGTGAATCTTTGAGAAAATATTCTAGTGTTACAGATAGATAATGATTGGTACAGGAAAGTTAAGAAAATATTGGACAAGATACCATGATGGTATCGAAGTATGAAGGTTATGCATTGGACAATGACATATTTTTGAGGTATAACAACAGGATTTGTGTACCGCCTATTGACGAATTAAGAAGTTTGATATTAAGAGAAGTGCATCGCACAGTGTACATGGCTCATATGGGAGTCACGAAGATGAAGGCAAACCTTAAGCCTTTATTCTTTTGGAAGGGAATGAAAGAAGACATAGTTAGTTACGTGGTGAGATGTCTAGAATGTCAGCAAGTGAAAGTTGAACATAGACATATGGCAGGATTATTACAACCACAAGTTATTCTGGAAACGAAATGGGAGGTCATTTTGATGGATTTTATTGTTGGATTGCCACTGACAGAAAGGAGATGACTCAATTTTCTTGGTAGTTGACACTCTAACGAAGAATTCACACTTTATTCCTGTACATATGACATATCAGGCCCCAGACATAGCAAGAGTCTTTGTCAGTGAAATTGTGAGATTACATGGTATACCAAGAAGGATCATATATGATTGAGGATCAGTGTTTACAGGATAATTTTGGACCAATTTCCAAGAGGATTTGGGAACACAACTAAATTTTAGTATAGCGTATCACCCTGAGACAGACATGCAAACAGAAAGAACAAATCAAATTTTGGAGGATATGTTTCGTATGTATGTAATGGACCAAAAAAAATGTTGGGAATATTTTTTACCACTAGTAGAGTTTGCATACAACAACAGCTATCAGAATACCATTAAGATGGCATTGTTTGAGTTTCTTTATAGGCGACCATGTCAGAAATCGTTGAGTTGGGATCAACTCGAGGATAGGATCTTGGTAGGAACATAAGTGATTCAAGAAATGGAAGAACAAATGCAATCGATAAGACAAAGGATTAAAGAAGTGCAAGATCCGTAAAAGAGTTATGTTGATGCGCATCGCATTGACCATAGTTATGAAGTTGGAGACTGAGTTTTCTTGCGGGTGAAACCGCACAAGAGTTTGATCTAGTTTGGAAAGGGTGCTAAACTCTCTCCTAGGTTTGTGGGATCGTTTGAAATTGTGGAAAATAAAGGACTCATGGCTTATCGACTAGCCTTGCCTGCTTCTGTGAGGTGTATGCACGATGTATTTCATGTATCTATTTCGAGACATTATATTAGTGATCCTACACATGTGATTGACTTGAGTTATTTACAGGTGTCGGACGAGGGTGCTCTCACGTCGAAGCCAATATGCATTCTTTACCATCACATTCGACAGCTACGACGTAGAATAGTCGATCAGTTCAAGGTCCAGTGGGACAATTATAGTCCACACTCGGCTACCTAGGAGGATGCATATGATATGCGTCAGCAGTTTCCTTACTTGTTTAATAGATTAGACATATATATCTATGTCAGATACTTTTATTTACTGCATTTATATATACTGTACAATTTCAAGACGAAGTTTAAAACAAGAGGGGGTGTATGTAACATCCCTCTCTACTGAGCACATGTTATGGACTTATTCTTTGAGGACACTTGCGTGTAAGTGATCTGGTTATGGTACATGTTGATTTTGTTTCGATTATGGATTATTCATGATGATGATGATATGGTGTACTTATTGTTTTTTATATATATGTATCGATAAATGTTATTGACGAGTTTTCCTGAGTCTGCAAGACATTTGACAAATTGTGGATGTCAATGGCATTAACGGAATACATTGGACTCTGGATTGAGTCAGGGAGTGGATTGTATCTTGTTTGAGTATTTCATTTTACGCATATGTGACATATGAATGATTTAGTATGATTATGTATACGGATTAGTGACAGTGTTTTTTCAATGGATGCAGGTTGACGATGCTTGCTAATATGACTCACATAAGTAGTAAAAGGGTCATGCACAGAAAACCAAACATTCAGAGAGAGGTGTGGAAGAGTCCATGTCACAGCCTACTAGCACTCTCGTTGTGGCTTGAATTGTAGGTTAACAATTACCTAGTTCGATAGGTCCACGAAGTTGTGAGGGCGGACTAAGACAGTAACTCATGAATATTTCTAAGGGGCACGCAATAAGGCGGAGTCCTTATTCCTTAGAAGCCCTTAGTCTCTCACAAGGTCGATCGAGTGGAGTGTTGACTCCAAGGGTTGGAAAAACTACCAAAACCAATCAAAGGCGAGTGGCACCCTTGGAGCACGAAGGTTCATCTTGAAGGGCACATCACATAATTAAAAAAAAAATGAGTAAATAAATCTAGGTGGCCTAAAAAACTTTGAGTTGATTTGACATTGTCGGATTTAAAATAATTAATTAAACAATGATTTTATTAATTATAAATCCCAATAAAATTCTAAGCCTATTCTAATACTAATCCTAAGTCTAAGTTTAGTTAGGGGACTAAAATAAAATAAAAGATTGGAGATAAATCAATCTAAAGATAAAATGCATGGGTGATAAAATGCACATGTGTGCATGAAATTAATCATTTGGATTTTTAAATTAGAAGAAATAATAATAGGAGAGAATAGAAGAACACTTGGAAAAGAATCTTGAGACAACTTACCACTACTCTAACTAGACGAAGACTCTTAATCAAACTCTAACTAAGATCTAGTTAGGAGACACTCAATTAATGAAAATATGGGGAATAAAGGGACATCTAGGAGAGAAAATAGGAACACGTGGGAAGATGTGAGGGAAATTGACCTTTTTAATTAAAATAAAATTAGTAATTACCTGTGTAACTTGGGGAGAGTGTGACAAGTGTGAGGGTGAATAATCCTAATTTATTTAATTAAAAAATTAATTAAATTGTGCATGTAGACGTGTGTCAATAAGGAAATTTCTATAAAACAAATGGTCTAGATGATAAATGGATCCCACTTGTTATTGGTAAAGTTATGCTACGAAAATATTTTTGGGACTGTATTTTACTTGTAAGAGTTGGAAAACCAAGTTTGAGGATAGAGTGGTAGCTCTCCCTTGCGAGGTAAATTTGGAGCTATAGTATTTCTGGTTTTTGTGTTTGTCCCCTTTGCGGCTTGGGGGGATAAGGGGGAAGAAGATTACCCCTAGCGTTGGTTGGGAGGTACCAGTGAAGTCTACATGATTAGCAAGTAGGAGGAAGGAAGGAGCATCATTTGTTGAAGAACATATTCGACTTCGTCATCTTCGGTTACGGTATTCTTATTTGAGTTTGTAATTTAATAAGTTAAAATTTTATATATATTCTCTAGAAATATTGCCATAAACTGTTAATTTATTTTTGATATTGATATGGAAAATTCTTGATGGTTTTTTGTGCAATAAAAGAATTTTTGGAATGTGATGCCATTTCAATTTCTCAACTAAGTATTTGAAAAAATTGTGTTAGCTCTCTTTCCATATTGTGAATCCTTTTGATTCTATTGTTCATTGCTATCTGAGATTTCCTTTTGGGATTATTAGAAATTATTGAACTGTTGCTAATAGATTCATATATCCAGATACAAGTTATTCTTGGCCATTGCCTTCAACTTGCATATCAGAATGTTAAGTTAAATTATCATTGCATATAATGGCGATGGATGCAATGAATGGTTATTGTATGGCATGCCTAGAATAATGTTGTATTATATGTGTTGTGTTGGGAAAAGTCATGAAGAACTGAATAACTCTTGGAGCTTTTGATTTGAAATTAACTTCTGAGAATGAACTCTCTTTACAGTGTGTTAAATTTTAGCATTCAAGTGATTATTCCTTCTACATTTCTTTGGATTGAATTAGTACATGGAGGAATGAATTCCTGGATGCTTTGTGTTTGAATTTTGTTATGGCATTTCGAGAAATGTAAATCGTGCACAGTCTTAACATATCCGATAAACTAAGACTTGAATTATACGCCCTCTGGTAATTTTTAGGACGATTGTGTTGTTATGTAAATCTAGAATTCGGATTTGTGTTGCACACATTCTTTTACTCATGTGATCTTCCCTCCTCTTGGTTGTGGACTTGGTGTTTTGGGCATTGGTTGTTGTGTTCACTATGTATTAATGAAAAACATCGGCTTGTGTAAACGAATTTGATAATTTATAATTTCATTATCGACCTCTACTATTTACCTTTGCTTGTCTCATGGAATGTTGGTACTTTCCTTTAACCATTTTCAAAAGGAGGTTTGATTCGTAGCTTAATTACATACCCAATAGATGCCTCTTGGCTCGTTGTAGGTGTATTGTAAATTGTGATTACTATCCTCTAGGGTCTTGCGAGCGACCTCCACTTTGGATGATTAAGTTAAAGATCTCTGAATGATTATTATATTCTGGAAACGAAATTGGGCTTTACGTTGCCCAACTTGTAAAAGCTTCTGAAATGTTCATTAGTTATTTGTTGTCAAATATTGCAACCCTATAGTTGTGGAATTATTTTTGTTGTCCTTTAGAAAACAATCCCAGAATTTAATTTTGAGCGATCGTTGTTCAGTTCATTCTCTAGTATGAAATTTTACATTTTGATAGTATTATAGTTCATGGAATGATTTGGGGATACAACAATAATTTTGACTTCCTGAGTGTTTGGTGTTAAATTATTGTCCTTTCCCTTAAAGCTTAATAATTACCGAAATCTTATTCGTTGTCTGTTGAGTTAAATTCGAATTATCAAAATTTAGTGTCATATGTAGGATCTAATTAGGTGATGGATTGTGTTGTGTGCCAGATCTAGGACCGGAATAGGGTCTGTACTTTACTGCGTACTGTATCAAAGGCTAGAACAAAATTCTGAAACTTTGTTAGTTGAAAGAGTTGTGTTAGCTTTATCTTCTAGGTTCAAAACCTTAGTTGACTTGTTGTATTTTCTTAATGGAAATAGGGAAGGTTGTGGTGATTTTTGTGGTTTAACATATTGTATTTAGTGCCCTCAATGTAAAGAACATTACGCTGATGATTTTTCTTAATGAAAACAAGGAACTACATGTCTACCTTTTGTTTGTAATTCATTATTTGAGTGTCTTTTAGTTCTTTACATTGGAGAAGGAACGTAGCAACTGATTCTTTGTTTATATTGCTTATTAAGACTTTGGTCCTTTTAATTCTTATTAAAGTACACGTAAGTTAGCATATGAAACTTTATATATTGCTTAATATGATTGACCTTCTTAAAGTCTCTTTATATTAGGATAGGGAAGTTGTTATATGAAGTCTCATGTGAGTTGCCATATAAACTCTTTATACGTTGTTTAATATACTTGATCTTCTTTAATCCTTATATATGAATATGTAAAGCAGTTTTGACTTATTAACATTCTGCTTATTATGATTATGATTTTTAGTTCTTTATATAATATAATATAAGTTAACGTATGAAATCTTATATATTGCTTAAGCATGGTTGATCTTCTTTTAATTGGATTTGTAAAGTAATTTAAAGTATTTACATATGGCTTGTGATGATTGATTTTCTTATGGTTTTAAAAGAAAAGGGGATATGTAATTTAGTATTGAATTTTTATTATATGGTTTAATTAAGATATTCTATTTTATAAGGATACTTAGTGAACTATATGAAGATTGTGCTTTGTTACAATAGATTGAAGGATTGGCAATGATGTTTGACTTGAATGAACCTGTCTTTAATAAATTAAAGATGATTATTGGAAATAGGTCTGTATCTATTACGAAGATTGTACTTATGCATTATGGTTCTTATTATTCTTGTGTGTTATCCTCTTGTGCATTTGCACTTAATTTTGTATGGACGATTGATTAAGTATAGTAGATTATTCTCTTACACTATGAGGAATTGATGGTTAATCATGGTTGATATATCTAATCTTGAATGGTGGTTGTGATTGAATTATTGGGATTTAGATACCTCCTTGTTCCTCAAAACAGTCGTCAGTCCTGAGACCTTAAGTATTTAAAATCAATCGGATGAATCTTGGACTTGAGTGTTGATTATGTGTCCTGGAGGTCCTAACCTTGCAGGATAGGTTGGGTTGGTAGTTTCCTTATGTTATATTTATATGTTATGGTTGATTGAATAATAGTGATGTTGCTTTCAGTTTGATTGTGATGAGATTGATTGTGAGGTTATTAATTTATGTTTTAACGTTTTTCACTTGTCCTAACATTTGTTTCAAAAAAAAAAAAAATATATATATATATATACACCTCTTTTATACTCACTAATTGTTGTCGTAACAGAGGGGTCGTTACATTGTGTGTTCCAAGTTCCACAAAACTTTGAGACTTCCTAGTTGGCATGTTGTTGAAGCCATGGAAGGGAAGTGGTATAGAAAAAGTGTTGTTGATAGTGAATGTATACACTTCCTTAGGTGGGATATGATGTGGGGAATGAGATGATATGAGGTAGAACTATTGTTGGAGTTGGTACCATTGTCCTTGCCTTGAGTTGTGTGTTGTTAGACCTTATTTTGGTTTAGGTAGTCTTTTCCCTGGTGAAGTCACAGCCCTAGCTCAATGGTGACATTTTGTTGAGAATGAATGAATAGCAGAGTCTATGGCTGGTAGGAACGTTTGAGGTCTATATCCAGTTGGTGATTTTCATTAAAAGATAAGTGTTCTTTTATGTGTTTATGATGATTATTGTGTGGTTATTTATGTTAATTTTGTAATGCTTATAGATATTATAATTATGCTTGAGAATTACATGTTGTTTGGAATGCATGAATGTTCATATGCATGGAATGATAATTAATTATTGGTATCGGATAATTAATGGGTTGAATTGAAGAAATTCAAAAATTCATTGTTTGACAGAAGTTAGGTTTTTAGTGACATATTTCTAGAAATGAGTCTAGGGTGTGTTACAAGTCAATTTAAAAGTAGGTGTCTTGATGATATATGACCCTTGATGAAAAATGATCATCAACCCAACACGGTGTGCCTTTTCAACTATCATTGTTTATCCTTTGGGTTTAATTGTCCAAGCAATAGTATATTAACATAAATTGATATCAATCTACAAATTGTTATTACTATTAATTTAAATGGATGTTTGTAGCTATTTTGGCACATAATGATTTCAATAGATTTTATTTGCAATAGCATCTAAGCTTGCATTTAGTAAGTGACATGGAGCATGTGACTAATTGGTATTTTGTAGGGATATTGTTCTATGTTAGCATGTACGAAAGTTAAACCATATAAAAGTGTCAACTTGAATTGTATAAATGCCATAATCTTTTAAAGTTGATGATGATGATATTTACCGTACCCTAAAATTGACAAGGTCTATCAAACAACTAAAGTGAATAAAACTAAATATTCTTCAAAATGTCATTTTTATAAATTTTCAACATAGTTTAAATGAAAGTACTGAGTTCATTTAGGTTTCCATAACCCAAGAGACCCTAAAGAGTAATAGAGTTATGAAATTGGGTAAAGTTATGTCTCATATTAGCAAGGAAAGTTAGGAGGAAATGTATCTCATCTTCAATTGGAGGAAATGTTTCACATACCGAACTTCCTTTGTATCACAAAATTTTAAAATTTGGTCACTCCAAGATGTTTTTGAGTTAGTCTAGTGCACAGTTTCACTATAGAGGTTGTGAGAATGGGCATTGGTTTTAGAAATGTTCATTTTTTTTAAGTTCATAATGTTGAAAAAATAATTTCAATCAACCATATCAAAATTGAGAATATCTTTATAGTATTTCAACTTCCTCTTGTTAATGATTTCATTGCATTTCTAAGTATTATCTTTAAACTTCTTAGGATATAAGATTTTATGTTATCAATATTGTTAATTTGATTATCTTTGTTTATGTTCCAATATTTAGTCCAAGTCATAGAGTCTATAGCCTTTCCTCTTTTGATCCTATGGTGACTACTACTCATGCTAGAAGCAAACAAGGAGTATGTCATTGATCAACTTCAACAATTTATGTTTATATTCTAGATATCTAATCATGAGTTTAGGCCACATGGATGTGGAGATAGCTTCAATCAAGAGTAATACGTAAGGATTTATGCATTTAGCTTTTAATTTATAGGTTATAAAATGTTGTTGGGTTTTCTCGATTTTATTCCAAGTCTCTCAAGAAATGTAGCAAGCCTAAACTTCACAAACGTACAAAATAATTGAGATAACTAAGTGTTAGAAAAAAATATTTTCCTATCTCAAAGTTCAATGTTTCAACATTTATTTTCAATACTATAATAAGCTTTTCAACTATTAATGATTCTCTTCTCAACATTACGGTTCCAATTTAAATGAAAATTGAAATCTATACCTAAGTATTTATACAATTAGATAGACCATTATATATAAAATGAACATCTCCATACCAATGTAAAGTGGTAACAGAGCTCTTAACAATTCTTAAAATACATGAAATTGTGCATGTAATAAGTATTCCTTCATATTTAAATATTTTTAATAAGTAAAAATCAATGATAGATTTTGGTGTTCACCCTTGCTAGTTTCCGTGCTCTTCCTTATCAAATTGAAAACCCATTTATGATAAATGATAGTAAATCAATTTGGATAATGATTTAGCCTTTTTCACAATAGATTTCAGTATCCATCTATTCTTTTGTTGTAACACCCTGTTTCCCCCAGTCTGTAAAAATAACTATATTGGCCAAGAACTATGGCAAACTCAAAGACGTGAATGTTTGATTTGACAGACCTTTTTATGAAAGGTCGATGAATGTAAATTATGTTATGAAAATGTGTTGCATGGCTGCTGGGAGGGGGATGTGCTAAAAGAGATCACGATGGCTAATGAGAGGAGGTGGAAGGGACCTGGAATGGTTGCGTTAACTTCCACCGAGCCAGTACCGTATTGGTTTTACTTGCTCATAGATCAAAGCAACTCTCTGACCCCGGAATGGATTTCCCGTCAAATTGGTAGGTGGAGAGGATCCTCAAGAGTTAATGAGGGGATGGGGGTGAACCGCCCATCCATAACAGCTCCCAGACCTGACCACGGATGGGGAACTTTGCGCCACACGCAAACTTGTAGGAAAAAGGAAAGAGAGGAAGTGTGGTAAAGGGGAAGAGAGAACACGCATGACAGGGATCGCGGGGAAGAACTGGGGAAAATCTGGAAACACAGGGAGTTCTGAACAGAGGAGAAGGAGAGTAACCTTCGTCCTTGACTTTCGTTGAGCTGGAAGTAGAGAATTGAACCTCAAGCATCGTGGTCTAGCTCGGGGGTGGCTAGTGGTAAATCCGTTTGTAGTCACTGAGCCCACGATTGGGTGGAAACAAGCACCCCTCTCAGCAGTCACGACACAACTGGTGTTTTCTGATAAGTGTTATGTCATTTATTTTTTGAATGGAATGCATGCTCATGTTTATACACTCATAAATGGTTCCTGTATGGAAGTGTTTGCTTGTGTTTTGATTTGGAGACAAGGGATACATGCTTATACTTATATGACCATAATCGGTCTATGTATAAAATGAGTAGGTTCAGAATACGAGTCAGTTCCCTTGAGAATTGTCCTATCTACTTGGCTCGCAATATGCCCTGGTTTAATTTCCTGAAGGCACTTCTCTCAGGAAGTTTCCTCGCACTCCAGAGTCGGAGTGAGTCCCTCAAAAGGACTACCATGATAGTAAACCCATGATTTTACTTTACCCTTACCACCAAATTTATAGCTCAGCAAATTAGGAAGACTTTTACTCAGGTCACCAAGCCTAGGGATAATTTACCCAAGAACCCTCTGAAAGATCTGTCAGAGCTCTATTTCCCGTCGACCTTAACCTTTGCATAGGCAGAAGGGTGGTCTTGGCAATGTCCTGAAAGTCCCAGAGTATTCAAACCCGTTCATCGGCATTTCGGTGTTTCGTCACCCGGAAAACCAAAGGGCAGGACCCTTCGTCATCGCAAGTCGCGAAGTCCCGATATGCGAAACTCTGAATTAGCTTAGTGTGAATAGGTTTAGGCATTTCGGTGTTTCGGCACCCGGGAAACCAAAGGGCAAGACCCTTCATCATCACAAGTCGTGAATTTCTGATATGCTAAACTCTGAATTAGCTTAGTGTGAATAGGTTTCAGCATTTCGGCGTTTCGGCACCCGGGAAACCAAAGGGCAGGACCCTTTGTCGTTGCAAGTCACAAAGTCCCAGTATGAGAAACTCTGAATCAGCTTAGTGTGAATAGGTTTCAGCATTTCGGGTTTCGGGGTTTGAAGAGTCGGAAGACTCGACTCGCTTGCATTTCAAACTCCTGGTTACCGAAGTCTCGATACGGCCAGGACAGTTGGATCAGGGGGAAGATTTCCAGTCGTTGATCTCAATGAAGGGACGATTTCAGGTTTCGAGGTTTGAAGAGTCGAAAGACTCAACTCGCTTGCATTTCGAACTCCCAGTTACCGAAGTCCCGATATGGCCAGGATCGTCGAATTAGGGGGAAGATTTGCAGCCGTCGATCTCAACGAAGGGACGATTTTGGATTTCGTGGTTTGAAGAGTCGAAAGACTTGACTCACTTACATTTCGAACTCCCGATTACCGAAGTCCTGATACGGCCAGGACCGTCAGATCAGGGGGAAGATTTGCAGTCGTCGATCTCAATGAAGAGATGATTTTGGGTTTCAAGGTTTGAAGAGTCGAAAGACTCGACTCGCTTTCATTTTGAACTCCCGGTTACTGAAATCTCGATATGTCCAGGACCGTCGACTCAGGGGGAAGATTCACAACAGTCGATCTCAACAAAGGTACAATTTTGGATTTCAGGGTTTGAAGAGTCGAAGGACTTGACTCTCGGGGATCATTGAGTCGTGAATTATGAAAGGCGCCTCTTGGCTTGGCCTGGGGTCATAACCAATGATCACATGAAGGTGAAGCCCGTGCTTGGTGCTTGAGTTGTACACGACGGGTTTTTCAATGAAAGAACCGGTGGATTGGTTTGGTGAAGGTTCTGACAGGAAGAGATAGCCTACGCTAGGACCTCGTAGGAACTCGTGGATTCTGTCCCTCGAGAAAAAGGAGAAAAAGGAAAAAATATATATTAAGCCGTAGTGGGTGTGTGACAAATTGGTATCAGAGCATGGTTACAACACTTGGCCTGCTTGGGCTCATGGATGAGTTGTGCAAGAACTCCATCTGAAGTACTCTTAAAAGGAGTAACTCTCTATCCTAACCCCCCTTATCAAAAGCCGAAGTTAACAATGAAAATTCCTATTATGTGTATGCATTTGAAAAATATGAATTATGCGTTGATTGTGAATGAATATAATGTTGACTAACAACAAGTGTTTTTATTTCACAACAAGCGGACGATCAATCGCAGGAAACTGCAGATGCATAGAATGGTGATGCACCACGAAGTGGGGGATGGCTCCCACAATAGAGACGAAGAGTCTGACAAAAGGAGAGTGGTAGAAAACCCCCAGATCTAGCTAAGACTGTTTAACCTCATTGTCAAACTATAGAGTTGCAAGCCCGACAAAGAGAGGTTCATAAAAGAGCAAGAGAAGAAAATGGTGATTAATGCAGTCTTGTTGCAGAGCTTATCTGACATACAAAGACAATTGCAGCATGGACCTGACACCAGTCACGCGGACCAACAATAGACAAAGAGAAGTCGAAGCCCACCTGGGATATGGAAACATGGCCCTTTAAGTGGCCACACTGGGAGGAGCACCTCGAGAAAGGTTCACCCCAAAGATAAGGGACAAGTGTCGGATGATTCCTCTAGAAAGGAAACTAGCGACTCAGAGGGATCTTCTAGTAGCAGAACTAGTTCTTATTCCCGAAGAAAATGGAAGAAGCGAGATCATTCCAAAAATCATAATCTCGAATAATTCAAGAAGGCCAAACCACCCTCTTTTGACAACAAAATAAAAAAGGGAGAGGAAGCGGAGGCCTGGCTGCTTGGACTAAAGAAGTATTTCAGAGTCCATTACTTCTCGAAAAATTTGAAGGCCTGAGTAGCCACTTTCAACCTGAATGGGAAGGCTTCCATTTGGTGGGAAGACCTTAAGAACATAAAAGGGATTCACGAAGAAGACCTATCTTGGGAACGGTTTGAGAAATAATTCAGGAAGAAGTATCTGTCGGAAAAGTATTTTGACGAAAAGACTAAAGAATTCTATGAACTCAAGCTAGGGCAACGCACCATAGAGGAATATTTCAGCAGATTCCTCAAATTGCTGAGGTACGTACCCTATATAAAAGCAGAAAAGGAAAAGGTGCAACAATTCATCAGTGGACTACCTAAGGACTATCAGAACAAAATTGAGTTTGACGAACCAAAGACCCTAGAAGATACTATCTGAAAGGCAATATATTGTTATGAACATCTTGGGCATCGGTCAAAACCTTGTGAAGGTTGGAAGCAGAAGAATAGTTCAGGATTCCAGAAAAAAGGGTTTAAATCCCCAAGATTTAAAAACTATAAAAAGGACTCAAGGATGAGCTTCCCAACCCTAAGTGTACACCAGCAGAATTTCCCCTCCTAGAGCGGAAATAAACCTTTTGGATCTACCCCAGAAAATATTGATAACCTGAAGAAAGAACCCTTAAAATGTTGGGGTTGTGGAGAAGAACATCTACTGAGGGACTGCCCGCATCGACAACAGAACAGTCAGAGAATTTACAACGTTCAAGAAGCTACCACCGTCAATGACGTGGCTCGGAGTATGCCACAAATTTATGCAGTCGTGGATAATAAACAAGTTGACCACAAAGCTTCAGTGATGGATATGAAAGGTATGATCACCAACCATCTAGTGTCTATTATAATTGACTCTGGTTCAAATTTGAGTTATATAGCCCCTAAGGTTGTTGATAAGTGTAAATTACAGCCACATAAACACTCCAAGCCATGGTTGGTACAGTTAGCCACTGGCACCAAAATAAAGGTAGCAGAGGTTATACCAGCTTGCCAATTCACTATGGGTGAATTCCCCACCCGAGCAACCCTTAACGTATTACCCCTAGGATCGTATGACCTGTTGATTGGTATGGACTAGCTAGCCACATATAAAGCTAGACTGGATTGTTACCATAAAACATTAGAATGTGTAAGTGAAGAAGGAAGAAGGATAACCCTTCAAGGGATCCAAAAGCATGTCTCGGTGAGACGAATATCAGCCCTTCAAATGAGAAAGTATTGCAGAAAGGGATGTCCACTATATGCGATATAGGTGTTGGAATCAGTTGAAGATGACAAACCAAGCCTCAAAGACCACCCCACACTAAGAGAATATAGAGATGTATTTCCGGAAGAGGTATTGGTTTTACCTCTGAGAAGGGACATTGACTTCTCGATAGAACTTGCACTGGGAGCGGTGCCAGTGTCTAGGACACCCTAAAGGATGAGCACACCTAAGCTAGTTGAGCTTAAATTACAACTAAAAGAAATGATGGACAGAGGCTATATCCGTCCCAGCGTGTCTCCATGGGGAGCACTAGTCCTGTTTGTGAAAAATAAAGATGGTACCCTCCGACTGTGCATAGATTATAGACAACTCAATAAGGTAACCATAAAGAACAAGTACCCCTTAGCCAGGATCGATGACCTGTTCGATCAATTGGGAGGTGCTTCCATCTTCTCAAAGATTGACTTGAGATCTAGATACCATCAAGTCCGAATCAAGGGTGAAGACATCCACAAAACTTCCTTTAGGATGAGATATGGTCACTATGAGTTTGTGGTAGTAACATTTGGATTGACCAATGCCCCTACCACTTTTATGTGCTTGATGAACAATGTGCTCAACAAATTCCTAGACAAATTTGTATTGGTTTTTATTGACGATATATTAATTTAATCCAAGAGTAGAGAGGAACATGAGGAACATCTTAGACTTGTGCTTCAAGTGATAAGAGAACATCAGCTCTATGCCAAATTTAGCAAGTGAGACTTTTTCCAGAAGCAAATACATCACTTGGGCCATGTCATATCTGAAGAGGGAGTAGCAATAGATCTTGACAAGATCAGGTCTATCATGGAATGGCCTACCCTAAAGGACGTTTCGGATATCAGATCCTTTATGGGCTTAGCAGGATACTATAGGAGATTTATAAAAGGATTCTCCAAGATTGGTTGTCCAATCACTACCCTCTAGAAGAAGGGAGCTAAATTCACATGGACACAAGAATGTGAAGAAAGATTTCAATCCCTGAAACACCTTCTAACCCATGCACCCATGTTGAAGATTGCTAATCCCGAAAATGACTTCTTCATGTGCACAGATTCATGTAAGGAAGGGCTCGGAGGATTCCTTATGCAAGGAGGAAGTGTAGTCTGCTATGAATCCCAAAAATTGAATGAGCATGAAGTCAACTATGTGACCCATGATCTAGAGTTGGCCGCCATAGTGCACGCCTTAAAAATGTGGAGACATTACCTCCTAGGAAGGAAATTTGTACTTATGATAGACCACTGTGGATTGTGATATCTATTTGACCAACCAAAGCTCAATTCCAGACAAGCTAGGTGGATGGCCCTCCTTAGTGAGTTTGATTTTGAAATCAAACATGTTAAAGGAAAGGAAAATAAGGTGGTTGATGCCCTTAGCAGAAGTATGAAAACAATTCACCTGGCAGCGGTGAGCACCTGTGAGATGAATGTCAAAGAAAGAGTCAGGAATGCACAAGAAACAGACACATTATTCCAGACCGTGACCTCGTACCTGGAGCAAGAACCCACAGGAATAAAGTATGAAGGCTACCAGATGATAGATGGAGGTCTGCTAACTTATAGAAACAGATTGTATATTCCAGATTGTGACGACTTGAAGAGGTTGATAATGGATGAGCTGCATAAAATACCATATGCTGGTCACCCAGGATATCAGAAGATGATCACGGCCACTAGGAAACAGTTCTATTGGCCTAGGTTAAAGAAATACATAGCTAACTATTTAGCTAAGTGCCTAGAATGCCAACAGGTTAAAGCGGAACACCGGCACCCAACAGGATTATTACAACCTCTACCAATTCCGGAATGGAAGTGGGAAACCATTTCTATGGACTTCATCATCGGATTACCAACATCGACCAAACAGAATGATGCCATAATGGTAGTGGTGGATAAATTGAGCAAGTCCGCCCATTTTATCCCCGTCAAATCAACTTGCAAGGCAATAGATATCGCCAGCATATTCATGAAAGAGATATTTAGACTACATGGTATGCCTAAAGAGATCGTGTCTGACAGAGACACGAAATTTACTTCCAACTTTTGGAAATCCTTGATGGTTGGTCTGGAGACCAAATTATTGTTTAGCACAGCCTATCATCCTCAAACCGATGGATAGACAGAAAGAGTGAACCAAATATTGGAAGACATGCTAAGAATGCATGTAATGCATCAACCCAAGAAGTGGGAAGATTACCTGCCACTGGTGGAATTCGCCTACAACAACTGCTACCAAGAATCCCTGAAGACGAGTCCTTTCGAAGTCTTCTATGGTAGACCGTGCAACACTCCAATCAATTGGAGTAATCCCGTAAACAGAATTACTATTGGACCCGACTTGCTGAAAGAAATGGAACAACAAGTGATTCAAATAAAATAGAATCTGAAGGTCGCTCAGAACAGACAGAAGAGTTACGTCGATTGAAAGAGAACTCCAAGAGAATTCAAGACGGGAGACCACGTATATCTCAGAATTAGGCCGAGGAAGAGTTCCCTGAGGATGGGAGCTTGTGCCAAGTTGGCACCTTGGTATTTCGGACCCTTTGAAGTTCTATATAGAGTGGGACCTATAGCCTATAGGCTAGCACTTCCTCCCACAGTAAAAGCACATAATGTTTTCCATGTTTCATTATTGAAGAAATATGTACATGATTCTAATCATATAATTGACTGGTCTGTGATCCAGGTGAAACCGGAGGGAGAATTCCTGCCAGAACCTCAATGCATACTAGATAGAAAGGAAACCCCACTCAGGAACTGAACCATTTCACAGGTCAAGGTGCAGTGGAAACATTTTGGCCCAGATGAGGCTACCTGGGAAATGGAAGATGCCATGAAACAGGCATATCCGATTTTTTTTACTTCTGTACATACATGTCATATTGATAGATAGAACATAGAGGATGATGTTCCTTTAAGGGGGAGGGAATTGTAACAACCTGTTTCCCCCAATCTGTAAAATTAACTATATTGGCCAAGAACTATGGCAAACTCAAAGACGTGAATGTTTGATTTGACGGACCTTTTTATGAAAGGTCGATGAATGTAAATTATGTTATGAAAATGTGTTGCATGGCTGCTAGGAGGGGGATGTGCTAAAATAGACCACGATGGCTAATGAGAGGTGGTGTAAGAGACCTGGAATGGTTGTGTTAACTTCCACCAAGCCAGTACTGTACTGGTTTTACTTGCTCATAGATCAAAGCAACTCTCTGACCCCGGAATGGATTTTCCGTCAGATTGGTAGGTGGGGAGGCTCCTCAAGAGTTAATGAGGGGATGGGGGTGAACTTCCCATCCGTAACAGCTCTTAGACCTGACCGCAGATGGGGAAATTCGAGCCACACGCAACCTTGCAGGAAAAAGGCAAGAGAGAAAGTGTGGTAAAGGGGAAGAGAGAATGCGCACGACAGGGATTGTGGGGAAGAATTGGGGAAACTCTGGAAACACAGGGAGTTTTGAATAGAGGAGAAGGAGAGTAACCTTCATCCTTGACTTCCGTTGAGCTGGAAGTAGAGAATTGAACCTCAGGCATCGTGGTCTAGCTCGAGGGTGGATAGTGGTAAATCCGTTTGGAGTCACTGAGCCTACGCTTGGGTGGAAACGAGCACCCCTCTCAGCAGTCGTGTCACACCTGGTGTTTTCTAATAAGTGTTATGTCTTGTATTTTTTGAATTGAATGCATGCTCATGTTTATACCCTCATAAATGGTTCCTGTATGGAAGTGTTTGCCTGTGTTTTGATTTGGAGACAAGGGATGCATGCTTATACTTATATGACCATAATCAGTCTATGTAGAAAATGAATAGGTTCAGAATACGAGTTCGTTCCCTTGAGAATTGTCCTATCTACTTGGCTCGCGCTATGCCCTGGTTTAATTTCCTAAATGCACTTCTCTCGGGAAGTTTCCTCGCACTCCAGAGTCGGAGTGAGTCCCTCGAAAGGACTACCATGATAGTAAATCCACGAGTTTAATTTACCCTTACCACCGAATTTATAGCTCGGTGAATTAGGAAGACTTTTACTTAGGTCACCAAGCCTAGGGATAATTTACCCAAGAACCCTCTGAAAGATCTGTCGGAGCTCTATTTCCCATCGACCTTAACCTTTGCATAGGCAGGAAGCTGGTCTTGGCAATGTCCTGAAAGTTCCGGAGTATTCGGACCCGTTCATCGGCATTTTGGCGTTTCGGCACTCGGGAAACCAAAGGGCAGGACCCTTCATCATCGCAAGTCGCGAAGTCCTGGTATGCAAAACTCCGAATTAGCTTAGTGTGAATAGGTTTCGGCATTTCGGCATTTCGGCACCCGGAAAACCAAAGGGCAGGACCCTTCGTCGTCGCAAGTCGCAAAGTCCCGGTATGCGAAACTTCGAATCAGCTTAGTGTGAATAGGTTTCAGCATTTCGGGTTTCAAGGTTTGAAGAGTTGAAAGACTCGACTCACTTGCATTTCGAACTCTCGGTTACCGAAGTCTCGATACAGCCAGGACCGTTGGATCAGGGGGAAGATTTGCAGTCGTCGATCTCAACGAAGGGACAATTCCGGGTTTCGGTGTTTGAAGAGTCGAAAGACTCGACTCACTTGCATTTCGAACTCCTGGTTACTGAAGTCCCGATATGGCCAGGACCGTTGGATTAGGGGGAATATTTGCAGCCGTCGATCTCAACGAAGGGACAATTTTGGGTTTCAGGGTTTGAAGAGTCGAAATACTCGACTTGCTTGCATTTCGAACTCCCGATTACCGAAGTCCCTATACGACCAGGACCATCGGATTAGGGGGAAGATTTGCAG